>JAYRBT010000023.1:5408255-5634555 GCA_036023395.1 Myiotriccus ornatus | reverse complement strand
TATTTTCAAAACAGTCATCCTTCTGGTTTTGTGTTTTCTAGCCTGCTTTTGCTCATCCCAAGATTCCTCTTGAGCCCGTTGTTTCTCTGTAGCAACAACTGTAAATCCTCAAGCCATTCCTCAACTACAGTCTGAAAGCACAAATAAAATGAAACTATCATGAGAACCTTGTTCACATATGTAACTGTGGGCTGAACAACTTTCCTTGTGTTTTATTTGTTAATTAATCTGAAAGCTTCCGGAGTTTATTTTAGAGTCCAGTTTATGGACACATGCACCCAGTGAGGCAGCCTGTGCTAAGGCATGTGCTTAGAATATATATGCATGGAATTGTTTTATGCCCACATAAAGTATAAATGCTGTTTTCCCTAGGTTGTAATATCATGATTCTAAACAGCAAAGAAAGACCAAGGGTTCTGTACTAAAATCCCACCAATAGAATGAACAATAGTTATTAGTACTTCAGATTTTTTTATTACAGTGTAAAAAATACTTATCTCTGCTCACCTGTGCATAAGAGGGCAAAGGAATCCTAAAACATTTGTATTTGCTGTTATGTGAAACACACCAACTATCTTCCAGTGCTCTCACTGCTAAGCAACTTGGTAGTAATTATTTCTTTGAAAAGCAAGCATTTTCTTCAAGTGGCAGAGCTGTTCCTTTAACATCTCCTGTTAGAAAGTTACTGGCACCTTAAGGGAGAGATTTCCCAATTTTAAGTGAAGTTTTAACTTGTTGCTTCCCTTTAGATTTCTTCTGTAGGTAATGAAGACATGCTGACTTCTTCAGGTATGATTCAGATCAGGACTAGTCTAAGTCACCATCAGGAGATACAGACTTTTTTCTAGGGACTGGAGAAGGTACATAGGATTGTGCCACAGGCACCTCAGGTAGATGCTTTTGATGAGTTGAGCTGGAACAAAAAACAGGCCCCACTGTGTGTCTGAAGAAAATAATAGACTAAATTTATCCCATTCCTTGTTTGGGTTGGAACTACTCCAAGCAAGGAGTAGTTCCAACGCAGCTTCTTATTTCAGCGATTACCAAAGAAAACATAACTTTAATTATAACTTTTAAATTTGTAGGTATGCTGTTTCTGATGTAGCAGAATCAATTAACATCTTCTATCAGACCTGGCATCAGGAAGGTGCCTCTGTGAGGTGCACTTATATTAAGGGATGAAATTGGAACAGTAGAGGTTCCACTGAAATCAAATATCCTGACCTTCTCGAGCTGCAGTTTTCTCAGTGCTAAGAGGATTTTCAGGCAGTTTGCTAAGACAGTTAATAAGTTAGCTGTTGCCAACTGCATGTTAATTTGCTATTAATAATTGTTATTCAATAACTCCAGGAAAAAGGCAGGAAGTGTTAAAGGTTCAGTATAATTCTTGGCTGGAAATAAGTCCCTACTGCAGTCTCTGGTACTACGGTGCACACATATTCCTGAGACATGCACTGCATGCCCCCAAAAGAAGTATAAGCCACAGAGAGCTGAGGGTTAGCCAGTCATACAGCAGCAGATTTTTACTTTAGCACTCCAGCATGTAGGCTTGGAGTCCTCAGCTCAGCCTTGACAGCCTAAGCTGGGCAGGTGCAGGACATACATCAGTGAGAACAGCTATCCTAGGGCTAATGAAGGAAGTCTGCAAGAACTTGCATTGCCTGATAGTTTCTTTGATACGCAAAACTGGTACAGCTCAGGTGCAATAAAGCATTTAGGAGCTGGAATCCCTTGTTTTTGGCTCTACTTTTCTAAAAGTGGCAGCTTATCTCTGCTTCTGCATACAGCAGAAAACAATAGAAATATCTTCAGAAGTGGACTCAAGAGGCTGAATCACAGCTCCAGCAGAGATATATCCCAGTTTTCCTTATTGACCTTTAATATAGCTTCCCTGGCACTCTGCAATCAATGCAATCTTTTCACTATGATCATAATGGCCATTATCCTGAAGACAACAGATAGAAGTGGAAGCAATATTAAATTAGAAAAATAGCTGAAGGATTTCTTTGTTTTCCTTATGGATTTCTCGTGAGTTTTTCTTTTTTCTCTCTCTTTTTTTTTTCTCTTTTTTCCCCTGAAGTCAAAGATATTTTTAGGCTGAGGCAAGCAGTTGACCCCCATTAATATTACACGCTTTCCTCTGTTTCAGTGTGTTGCCAACAGTAAGGTGTTATTTAGGGGTAAATATAAATGCATAATAAACAGATCTATACAATCATTACTGAACTAAAATAGCAGTTAGGAAAGTATTTTTATTGTGAAAAATGGCCCTGTAAGCCTTGCTGGCTATTTGTAATGTTGCAATGTAACGCAGATAAATTGGTGCCCAGGAGTGTGACATTTCAAAAGCTTGAAAATACACTACATTTTTTTCTGAAACGCCATTTTTGTAATTCTGCTTGCTCTTTCACGGGAGCAAGAAGCAATTCCTCTATGCCTTGGAAGTTCAATTAGAGTGTTGTAGATGTTGTCAGAAAGGCTCCAACAAAAGTGGCCCTGAGCAACAGTTGCGAGTACATGAAGTATCCTGTGACCCTGCTCCCCAGTAACTGACGTTTCTGGTCATTTGTGGGCAATGCTATCAAATAACTCTTTAAGTAATGACTCATTTTGCTTGTAAACTTTGTGTGATAAACCCTCCCGTTTGGGGTTAGACACACATTTTTTAGTAAAAAGGGGTTAATAGATGAAGGCTTCTGCAGGGGCAGAGGCTCTTTTTCCATTAATATTTCTACTGACATAAGCAAAAGTTCACCAGATTCTGGAGATGGATGTAGGGCAGCCTGGAAATGTTATCTGCTTATCTGTCATTATTCATAACACAGATCAAGAGTTCAGGAGATATCCCAAGTCATTAGTGAATTGAGGCTGTGGAGTAAGAAGGGGAGAACTCGATCAGTCACTGACACAGCTGACCTGTGGTTAAATAGGAATTCCAGCTACCTGACTTCAGGAGCATTTGAGAGTTTAGACATGCAGTGAAAAGCTGAATAAAATGTGCAGACCCACAGTGGGAGTGGAGCAGTGGATTGGGGCAGTTGGTGCTGTGTGGATGGGGCATTGCTTGGGACGAGATTCAGTTTGGTTCCCTGGACCTTCCCATTGCTCCTGTGCTTTGCTGCTTCAAACTGCAGTCCCAGCAGGGCAGGAGCACCTCTGTCACCAGGCCACGGTGCAGTAACTGTGGACACAGCAGGGGTTCACTGCTGTTCTGGATCAGGCACAGCCCACTGCACCTTTAGGCACCTCAGTGGCTGTGTGGATTCTCTGCACACAGAAATGACAAGCTTGGAGGTTTAAGAATTCAGTTCCCCAGTGGCACAGGAGCACTGACCACGTCGTATTTCACAGTGTGAGCAACAGCCTTCAGCTCTGGTGCCAGGAACCATCTCTGGGGTTTATGAGATGCAGCCCTTGGTCTGAGTGCTGAGATAACTTACAGTGCACCCATTCTTATCATCAGTGCTACCCCAGTTGCCTAAATAATTGTAGCCTTCAGAGCTTTTCCCCGTTGTTCTTTCACTGACCTCATGCAAAAGAAAGATGATTTGTGCACATTTAGGAGAAGTGAATTTGCTTCCTGCTTCTGCTGCAGTTTTCAGACAATGGCCTTGATTTCCTTGCTTGGAACTGGGACAATAGGATGTTTTCTGATCTATGTAGTTGCTTTGTAAGGACAAGAACATTTTTCTACTGTGTGTGCTTCTAATGCTCAACACAACAGGGTACTGATTTTCCAAAGCAAAGCACAAACTGTCTTTTTAACCTCCAAAAAATTCTGAAGCCAAGAAATGGGAAACACTTCTTATGGGTGAGCTATGACGAGCCTATTCCTCTTAATTTTCCGATTTTCTACTAGAAGTTTACACTACCTGCTATGAAAAATGGTTACTGACCAGTTGTCTAAACCTCTTGATAACAAGCAACAGTATTATTTTTGCAATATGGAAATTGATTCACTGGTGTGATGATCAGCCTTCATAGAGGTGTGACTTAAAAATCCCTTTCCTAGTGATGATAAATAGCAGTTGGGCACAGTCTGGATTGAAAGCCTTTGAAAATCACTACAAGTGACATTGGAGTATTAGACAGCATGACTTGGTGCAAACTTGGTGTTTTAACCCAGAAGCTTAAGTGTCATAATGCAGCATCATGTGATGCTATTACTTAAGAGACATTCAAAAGCTTGTGGATAATAGAAAATAATATTATGGAGTATGGTTTCAACAGTTTCAGGAATCACTTGAATTACTTAATCTTCCATTAAATAGTTGTTTTATTTTTCTCATAGGTATTCAGCCGAATGACAGCAGCATCATTGGGTGATGATCAAATCATTGGTTTGATCAAATCAAACACTAATACTGAATTGGGAATTTGTTCTTAAGTACACTTTAACAGGGTTTGCCCACACAATCTGGTACAAAGAAAAGACTAAACCAAATGCCCTAATCATAGTTTCCTCTACTATGTGTTTTCTATCTCAACTTTCACTTGACCTGGAATTTTCCCTTAGAGGAAAATATTGCCATTTTCTGTTGACAAAAATACAGTCATGAAGTCTGGGTCAAGAAAAGTAACATTGACAGAGATATTGAATTAGAACTATTGAACAAGCACACATCAATTCCTAAAGTTGCTATTATGTAAATATATAGTATGCCATTAGAAAATCTGTTAGCATAAGCTGCTACTAAAAAGAGCAGTTATTGTTATAATCGTTGTACCTGAAGTGTGATAAATAATCATGAGGTGAGGGGCTGCAGAAATTTTCCAGTGCATGTGAAGGGTTAAGTGAGATTTACTCACTAAGTCCAACACAAAAGAGAACAACTTGCCTTATCTGGAATATATTCCAATTCAGCTTCTTGAGATGATGCCACTGTGGAGAGACTCATCAGTTTGGGATCTGTATCTAAATCCCTGTCTAATGGGAGCTGTAACAAAGAGTCACAGAATATACAGACATTGCCCTCCATCAGAGATAAAAACCAACCAAGCCACCCAACAAACAAATAAACAAACTGCAACAGAGTTCCTCCAACAAAGTTATTCAGAGGATAATAGTACTACAGAGAGCAGTTATTCTTATTGTTGTTATAATCATTGTGTCTGCAGCCTGTCAGATACTGACAGGCGCCTCCTTACCTTAGTGAAAGGGAAACAAAATGATCAGATTGCAAAACCCGTAGACTTTGATATCTGATCATGTCTAGACAGCCTCTGTCCCTGCCTCTGAAAGGCAGTCGTCAAACGCTTTGCATCAATAATTTGAGACGCTGCTGTTTTCAAGATGTTGAACATTAATGTCACCTCCTTGGTCCCAAGTGCCTCTTCCGCACTCGTTATTTTTAGGTAATAATGGATACTTGCTTCTGTTTAGTTTTAATAAGCATGCAGAACAAGCAGCTTCTATATCTGAAATAAACTCCTTCACAAATTAATCAAGTGCAGAACAAAGCTGGTTTAAGTCTCTGACAGCTGATAAAGTCATTTGTGGTGCATTATCTCTGCTCTGTGCTAAATACTATGGTAAGCTGCAGAGGTGGAGGAAAATTTCATTAGAAGTAAAATTCTCTGGGACTTTTTACCAAACTGTAAAACGGGATTTTATACATTATACATGACTGTTTAATGTAAGTCCTAAAATTTCAGAGGATTATTTAAGAGACTACAAGCTTTAGGGAGTGAGGAGACAGAGCTGACAATGGAGTTGCCCTTTTGATAGGAGGAAGTCTTGGATAGGTTAGATGCCTTGCAAGCAGTCACAGTGCAAATTCCCCTCGCTGGCAAATAGAATCTAAGTCTGCCTTTGAGTAGAAGTGAACTGTTTGTGGTTGAACTGAAATGAACCTCCCTTAGCTCAGCCTCTCACTTGTTGGGCTTTTAAATTGTGTGGTTGTAGGAAATAGATGAATTATATACAGCAGTTTTGTGTCAGCCCTTCAATGCAGGAGGAACTGACCAGAGCTATCATTCATTTCTCTTTGGTTTTTGTATTGGATATGAAAAAAAAATAGTTGTATATTTAGCTAACTATTCCTCTTGCTTCTGATTATTCTCAGATTACATTTAACTCTATCTTCTATCAGTTCAACAAATCTGTGTCCCTAAAGCATTTATGAAAATAGCACGGGGTACAAGCTGACACATTAATGCTGATAGATATGCAGAGGAAGTGAAGAGTTTGAATGTAGCACATTGTAGATGTGAAGACCTCGGTATAGAAACGATCTCCTGAGTAAAATCTATGTGAGATATATAGAAGTTGCAACACAGAATATTGGCTTATTGCACTCCATAGATTTGAAACCATCTCTCTTGGATGGCAGTGGAAAACTTCAATATACTTACATGAATTATAAATGATGTCTGATTCTCTTGTTGAAGTAGGTACTGTATGTTTTTCTACCATAGGCACTTGGGCCTTTAAAAAGCTTCTTTGTATGTGCAAAGGTGAAAGATCTTCATTTGGAAACATTTACTGCTGTCAATACCTTTGTGTAAATTGTGTAGCCTACTGTAAATATTTTTGTTTTAATTGGGAGTGCCACGGCTATTCCCTTTAAGTCATGGCTTTTAAACAATTAGTTTGGAGATGGAATTGATCTGGAAGAAACAACGCTGGCGAAGATGCAGTTTACGAAACCAGAATTGATTCAAGGCGACAATTCCTAAATAGTTCAGACATTTTGGTGCCTTGAAATGAGCATCTTTTCTGTCAGTTCAGAAATATAACAATGCACAACAACATAGATCAAAGACAAGAAATCATCACTTTGCTTATTGGATTCTCAACGATGATATAATTTACATTCTTTTAGATGTCTTTGCATTGTTTTATTGCAAAACAGTCCATAAACCCTGGAAGTGCCTATTGCTATCCTGAGACATTAACCCTTTGTCACAATTACAGCAATGGGCTCGGTACATGAATAGCTGGGTAAATTCACAAGGTTATGTGACAGGATCTTTTAGATCCTACAGTGCCGTGAACTTGGTGTTTCTTCTTGGCAGAAAGAAGGAGTCTGCCTGGTCTTCATTTGGAGAAATTGGGATTCCAGTTAATTTATCAACCATCAGAGCTTTTAAATTCCTAAGGGCAGTATCCAGATGACTTTTCTCACACTGAGTAGTGCCTTAGAGCCTTCAGAGCCCTGCATGAATTCTGACCCAGCAAGGCCGATCTGTGCCCAGGCACGGATTCTGCCATTCCCATCCTCAGTGGGGCTGAGAATCTGACTGAAAATCTGAAGTGTTGCACCTGGACAGAAATATGCAAGTGGCTTCTTACTAAGATCAAACCTGAAGATTTTTGCCCTGCATAGAACTCATCATGATGTCAGCTGAGGGAAGTGGCAGCTTACAGTCCTATACCTGTAATTCCCGGAAAGCACTGCCCTCAATACCAACCGTGCAAGGCCATGGATAACGGAACGGATAGGCAGGACATCAGCCAGACTAACTAGGAAAGGTCAGTCAAGGATAAAGCAGGCCTGGCAGACTGCTTGATTTAAGAATTTCTTTATGCAAAAAGAACTTAATGGAAAATAGAATGCATTTCCTGAAAGAACAAGCTGATAAGGATGCAGTGAAAATAGTTATTATATGTGCCAAGAACAGAAGGTGGTCTAGACTGGAGTGTGCCAGTGGGAATGAGTTTTTCTATGTTTCAGGCCCATGCAAATGTGGGCAGGCTGTACAGACTCCAGCAGATCTGAAGGATGTTTACCTGGCTTAAAGAGAGTTATTGTCAGAATTGAGTTGCTCTAGAAATAGTCTGGTTCCAGCCCTGGCAGTGCCTGGCATTCAGCTACTCCAAAACTAAATGTGAATCACAAACCAAATACATTTCCCTGTCCGATGGCACAACTTGGGTCGCTGTCACAGATCAGAATGTAAGGCTTGCCCTAAGCTCTTGTGTGAAGAGCACCATCATAAAGAGTCTGAGCAGTTCAGTGGCAGAGGGACAGTGTGACTGTCCCAGAGTCATGCTCAGGGTTACCTGTGCAAGAGGGACTGAATGAAAGGGCACAGACCTGAAAAGAACCTGAGGGCATTTAAAAGAACCACAGATTTCCAAAGGGTGCCTAACAGAGATGGAAGAGAAGAATGGAGTCAAATAAGGAGAAAGTTGCCTGCAACATCGTATTATCCAAGCTCTGACAGAGCACTTTTTCATCACAGGTCTCAAAGCATCTTAAAACCTAAGATAAATATCATTATTTCTATTGCATAGCTTGGAAAACCCAGGGAATGAGGAAATTCTATTTTCCTATTCCCATTCAAAGCTGAATCTAAAGCCAGAAAAGATGGGTTTTCTAATTCAGTCCATGCCTGCTATCGTGTGACCCTCAAGTCACAGATGAATGAACTGTAAAATACAGAAGAACAAGTTGATGAATATTAAAGTCATGTTTAAAATATTTGAACCAATATTTTTGCACCTTGATCTCTCTTCTCACTGTACCCGGCTGCCTTTCATTTTCTGCTGCCTGTGTGCTGTGCTTTTTTTTTTTTTTTCATATTCATCATATAATTTACCTCTGCTAATGGTTTCGAGGAAGTTGTTCTATTTTTGTTCTGCATTCCTTTGATGATTCTGTACCAAAATCAAATATAAATATCAGAAGATGTTGGGGTTTTATACAAATTATAAGGCAAATTCCATGTTAGAGGAGGCTGATTGAAATAAAGTAACTGGAACAATGTCTATTTATCCTAGCAAAGACTTTAATTTTTTGATTGTTACTAGTGCCACTATCACTTGCAGGCTTCATTTCTACAAGTTCAAAGTATTCATCTAGAAAACATGCCTTTTTTTACAATTTAAGACTCTCAGTGCTGTCATTTCTTGTGGTAGTGCAGCGTGTTCGGTAGTCCTGTACCCTTAAAGGAACTGATTGGAACTGATGGACTGTTGCAGATGCAGACACAGAGGAAATGTTTTCTCAAAAGAGAAAACATGGAGTGTAATGCAAACACATTGTCAGAAGATACTATCACTTACTCTAGTGAAAGGACAGTGATCCATCCCAAGTCCCAGGGCATGCTCCCTATATGTATAGGTGACATGAGAGTATGAACCTGGATCACCTTGTACACAGGAGTGTGGGCACTCATTTCTAGTTAATGACTCTTTCATTACAGTGTGTAGCATTGTGAAAATAGCTCAAATGGGTTTTTTTTTGGTTTTGTTTTCATTTATTTGTTTTGTTTGTTTGTTGTTTATGTTTGTGTTTGTTTTTTTATTTCTGCAGCAGTTTTCTCTGAAATTAGGAGAGGAAATGGGCAGTGTGAACAAACAGGCCCCCAACATGTCTGCCTTCTTGTTGATGGTAAAGAGGTGATATTATAAGTAGTTATCTCTGAAAACATGATGGATAGCAGGAGGCTGGACCTGTCCCTTCTCTGCATCACAGCAGTAAGAGGTGCATGTATCCTCCTGGAAAACATGCCCTCCTCAGGGCTTTTCCCAGGGACAAAAATGGTGGACATGGGCTTCAGCCTGGATCTGTCAGATTTGGGCATGACTATTTTTAGTAAGGAAAATGTCTCCCAGGAAGCTGGAGGATATTTAGTGTTTCGTTTTTCGTTAGAAAATGGGTTCTGCTCTTTGAACCAGTGAGAACACAGGATGAGTTGGAGAGCCCAGGTCCTTGTTCTGCAGCCAGGTGGGTGCAGCAGCCCTGTATTTGCTTTGGCTCCGTGCTCCTGACAAACACTCCAAAGGGGTGCTCTGGAGGAGTTCTGTAGCTGGATTTGCACTGCAGCAAAGTGACCACAGACTGCAACAGCTGCTCCTCTTACTGAACTAAAGGCAGAAATTGAACTAAACCTTTGTCATTCAAGAATGTGGAAATACTCAGCTGTATCTCCTGAGTGGGTGAGGGGGTGACTGTAAGAAGGAATGACAGAAGGCTTCAACACTTGGAGTGATCAAGAGCATCTGAGTTCTTTTAACAGATTTCACTGAAAGCATCTTTGATATTTAAAGTGTGTGATGACCTGGTCAAATTAGAAACAGATTTTTCTCCTTTTTTACCTTTATTCACTCCCAGAATTTTCTCAAGAGATGATGTAATAAATCCTGTCAAGGTCATGTGCTTGTGAGGTGCTAAATAGTAGGGAAGTCAACACTCAGTTATAACATTTAAAGAAGGAATTTGTGATTCAACAAAATTCCCCTTTAAAAAAAGCAGAAAGCAACTGGTTGCCCTTGGGTTTATGAAATTACTGAAACTTCAGGAAAGACTGCTAGGTTGAAATTTGCCTCTGTTGACAATAAGCTGATGGTTCAGTATGATGATGTACTTCAGCCTTTTGGGAACTGAGGAAACACCTTTGCACTTCTGTGCTCCTGGAGCAGGCCCGTTTGTTCTCCCTGGCTGTCAGCCTACTTGTGCAGTAGCCCATAAGTGCAAGGTATGGACTGAGTAAGAAGAGAGAACAGATGGAGATTTCACATTTAAGGAAGAGGAAATAAGAACACTGGGAAGTGCTGTGGTGGGGACAGGTGGAAATGGGGGTATAGTGGAGCAGACCAATTCATAATTGGTCCCCATACACACACAGCTATTCATGGTAGCTAAAGAACTAGGAAATGTAGAAATCCTCGTGGTGTGCTCATTCACTAAATATTTCTTCATAATTAAGATAATGGTTTACAGGTCTCCTTCCATTTCTGTTGTATTTATCTTTTTGCATTAGCAGATGACTACTTTGCCTTTCCCATTTCCCAGTTTATCATCTTTCAACCATTCTTGGTATGTTATAATGCACAGGAACTAAATACAATAAAACTTTAAGTATATATAATGCAGAAAATACAAAGGATCTCAAATAGCTTACATAAAATAATATCTACCTTCTTTAAAACTGAGCTGCATTTAAGGCTGGAAAAGCCAGCCTAAAAAGATAAGATTTCAATTTTGTCTTAAATGAATTCACTGAATCTGCATTTCTGATGTCAAGTAGAAGTGAATTCCATAGCTCTCATGAATAGCAAGCAAAAGCCCTACAGCTATGAGAATTTAATCTGAATCTTTTATTTTGCATGTCTGGGGTTTTTTAAAGTATATTTCTTCTCATATGTTCTGAAATCTTTGTGGATTTTTGATCATATGGCTTTGCCTGGTTTTTTATACCCCACAATTGTTCTAATGATCCAAATTACTAAATGAAAATCTTCTGGAAAAATATTGTTAACACTACAAATAGCTTTGAAATGACAGCCATGGTTCTTTGGAGCAGAATATTTTAAGTGGAAAAGTTCCTTGCTTTTCCTTTGAAAAAAACCAGTCATTCAAGAGAAGCTGGGGTACGTGATGAATGCCTGTGGATGCACTTGGAACTGAGCATCAAGAAAACATACAAATGAAAAATCATCCAGGAGCTTTCAGTTCTGAGGCTGATGCTGCAGTCTAATATGTAGGGTCATTAACCCAACGTGCAGTGCTCAGAGATGAAGAGCTGAGAGGAAGAATGATTTTATGGCTGAGGTTCGGGAGATCTACATTAATTCCAGCCTCTTTGGCATTTGCTGTCCTCCACCCCAGTGGCCAGTATCCAACAGTTCACTGTCCTCTTTTTGTCTCCCTGATAGGCTTCACTTACAAACTGTCTGGGGCAATGCAAGTCTCCTTTGTCTCCTTTCTGTGACTGTAGAGTGGAGCTGAAACTGAGAATTTTCTTCAGAGCTGTTAACATGGCTGCAACAAAATAGGTAAATACAGAGAGTGAGGATGGTGGATAGACTTAAAACACAGACTGATGGCATGTTTCTGTTGCTGTGGTTCACTTCTCTCCCCCCATCTGGCAGTAATCAGTGTGTAATATCCGAATATGTCTACAATGGCATGAATGCAGAGCTTAGAACATGTCTAAGGTAGCTTCAAACCACCTGTGTTGAGACTACTGCAGCCTCTAAGAGTAGAGTTCATTTAAGAAGCCCAGTGCCAGATCTGCTGAGGTGAATGTGTGCTTTTTGCTCCCTGAGACAGCCGGTTTGACTGCCCACAAAAGTGGGCTAATCCATCCAAAGAGCTGATGGCACTTATTTAGACAACTTCATCCTTGCACCAGCTGCAGAGACAAATGCAGTAGCTGGTGAGGGGTTAAATTCTTTGAAACACTTCACTCACACTTGTGCACTTCCATCTCCAGCCAGGAGTGCCATCAAAGTGGTCAGATCGCCTCAGTTCTTTGTGTTATTCTGTCCAGAGGAGAGGCAATAACAACCCACTTCCCCTCTTCCCCCAGGCCGTGTGCTGGCAGTGCTGGGGGGGTTTCAGTGAGGTTGGGGACTGCAGAACAACTGCTCTCTGCAGCACTCGTGCCAGGGACCGGCAGTGATCCAGGCAGGCACTCGTGCCAACTGTAATGCCTTGCAGAGAGGGAATACTGCTCCTGGCAGAGACAGAGCAAGTGTTGGGCACATGGCTACAAAAGGGCAGATGCAGAGGGCATTTCAGCCTGGCTGGCTCTTCTACATTTCCGGCAGCTGTTATTAATATTTGAATAACACTGCTGGCGTGCTCCATATGGACTCAGCAGGCTCTCTCCTCCAGTTTCCCCTCTGCAAACTCCCAGGGCATGTTCTTCCTTACTGCCACGTTCATCAGCCTCCCCTAAAGTCTGTATGGAGCTGAGAGCATGAGTTCCATTTGCTGGGCAGGGGTTAGAGCAGGCTTGGGGTTGCTCTTCCATCTGTTACCAGGAGCCTCCAACTCCCTGTTCCCTCCCCCAGCCCCAAAATAACATCTGTTCTGGTGAGCGTATCTAGAGTGATGCTACTCCCAGTCCTCACCAAAGAGGACTCCAGCCTGCATGTAAGGAACAATCTAATAAGAATGTGCTCTGCAAGGCTCAACACTTTCCAATTTTGCTCCTAGTAGGGGAAAGTCCATTTCTGTTTTCTTTGAAGGCAAAGTCTTAGGAAAGGTTGTAGATGGGTGGAAGAATGGACGGGCATGGTTCTGTGGCTTTGCCCTCAGAAAGCTGAGCTGGAATTCCAGATCACTTACAATATCTGTTGTTTAGTCTGGGTAAAAAACTGTTAGCTGGACTTCTTCCCCTCTTAATGGTCACCAGAGTCTCCTGGGGTTTCCTAGAAGTTATCCGTTTTTCCCAGGGAGTAGTTTAAGTGATTGTAAAACGTTAACAGTATGAGAGGTCCCTTCAGGGTGTTCATAGATATGTGGTATCTTTTGTTCCTTCTCTATTCCTCCCAGCAGAAATAATACTCCCATAGTATATTCATTTTGTGCTGTTGTGAAGTGTCTCTGGCTCACAGGTGCACAATATACACCAGACTGTCTCTGGGATGCTGGAGCTCTCACTGCCAAGAGAGATGCAAGTACAGCACCGGCACAGGTTTATCAAGGACATTAAAGTGGTTATAAACTTTACCTTCATCCCTTCCTTTTTTTCATATAAAAGTTTTATTCGAGTCCATTTTAGTCATGTTCATCAAACCCTCAGCAGAATATAACATTTACAGAAAGTAACATCCTCTGATAACTCTGTTCCCCAGTGCCTGAGGCCTCAACTGTACCTACATGGATAAAACATGCCCAGAAAAACCTGAATGTCCAGGGCTAAATGGCCAACATTTTCCAGTGTGGGAGACAAAAGGATCAAGCAATTCATAATCGGTTCCAAATGAGAGTGAGTGGCAGGAAGAGACACAACTCACATCTCTCTCTGTAGGAACACCTGGCTGGAAGCAGGAGTACCTGGTACTGCACCTGGGTGGGAAATGGGTTTCCCAGTCTGCAGCAGTTTGTAAAATTTTAGAGATAATCCTTTGAGGTGGGATAAAATTGGAAAGGGAAAAATCCAAAGTGACTGATCATGTCATGCTGTATCACTTCAGATTCTTGTTTCAGTAATTTTGAAAATACTGACAGTCTATTAGACCAGGAAAGGAAACTTCTTGGCAAACAGGATGTTTGCTAATTTTGGTATTATGTGTGAGTCAGAAATGTGTGGAGGGAAATATATTGAAACTAACCCTGTCTTGTGAACTCTTTCTTATTGCATAACTGACATTTGCCAATAAAAAGTGTTACATCATATAGTTTCTGAACACATCCAAAAGAAAAGGCAAACAATTTCCCACACAGAATTCAAGGCCACTGGTCACACTCGATTTTCACAATGGTCACTGTGATGAATGCCTGCTTGCCTCTGTGTCTAACTCCAACTAATTGCAAAATAATCATGTTCATTTATGAACTTGCTTATTTCCACATCATTTCCTTGATCACAGAACCACACTGTCCCATTCCTTTTTATTTCATGCTTTCAGCTGCTTGGTGAAAACAAGCTGATGGAAAAATCCAACTCTTTGATATGTGAGTACATCATCCAGAAATCCATAAAAAAAGTTATGCTTCCCTTGATAGCATTTTCACACCCACATGTATTCAAAACTCTTAAAATTTTCATTTTGGCTTCTGGGAAGTACATTGTAAAGTGAAGATTATGGCTACAAAATTACAATTGTGGTGTTCAGAAATCTACAAAATACTTTGATTTAAATTATCCACAGTTGTCTGTTTTTCTTCTTACTGAAAAATAGCGTGTCACAGGTTCTTAGGATTTCCTTTGAGTTATGCTAAAAAGCCTTACACATTACTTTTTTACTTAGTGCACTTTTGAACTGAAACATTTAATGTTGGAAAATAAGCAGTAAATATATCACAGTTAATTGGAGAGAAAGAAAGATTTTGGAAAAGAATCTGAGCTTCTGTGACAGCTTTAAAGTTACAGCAAGATGTGATTTTATTGTCTTGATTTCTGAAACTTATGTTGAATTCTAATTGCATTAAATGAACAAAATATTTTAAGAGTTATGGAAACTTCTGAGACACAAACTAATTGGATCAAACACAGAAGCTATGTGAAGAATGGAAAATTTTGCTTAACTAGCCTCTATTGATAGCAGGTTATTCAAGGATCTCCCTGATAACACTGAAAGAAGATGCAGATTTTTTGAATTTTCAGGAAGTTCTTTATTAAAATCAGCATGACACCTGACAAGTGTCTAAACACAAAGTTGCAAGGACTTGAGTTGACATCAAAGAATCAAGGACATAATTAACTAAAGATTGAATGTCCTTTATGGATTGATTCTACTTATTTTTGGATCCAGATCTTTGACAATAGGTCAATGATGACTCAAGACGTGGAAGACCATGGGGGCTGGACCTCAGTGAAACAAATCTCTGCAGAGAAAAGGATATTCTTTTGCACTGCCTTCAGCCATGGCTTGTAGCTCTATGAAAAATAGATGACATCTTACTCTTCTGGAAGCTTCTAAAGACATTTTAGTGACAGTGCTTCTAAAATAAAAACTTCACTGTTTCCACTTATCCCATATTGTTTTATGTAAATCAGAATGGGGAGAAGAGCTGTGGCATTCTCTAGGTGACAATAAAAGAAAGTGTCGCTCTGAAACAGCCACACTGATCCCATTTAAAACCACAAAGTGAAATACCACACTGTGAGTTTCTTTAGTACTTTGTGGAGGCAGAACTGTTGAGATGAATTGATATGGGAAAAAGAGACTTAACTGGATTCTGACCTGAATTACATCTACAAAGGAAGGACTTCAGGGGTACTGGGGTGAGAAGTCAGGATGGATGCACAGAGCAGTGGCTGGTTCTGGCAGCTTGTCTGAAGCCACATGTGTATTGACTGTGGGAGGATAAACACCCCTGGTGGTGTGTCCCCCTGAACTGCTCTCCCCTGAATGAGTGTGAGGAGCATCACAGTGCAGGTGACATGGACATACATAGATATGCTCTTGTGCAGAGGCTTTTGGAAAAGCCAGATACGGATTTTTTTCTGCCCTTTATTTCTCTCAGGAGTACTGTAAAGTCCTGGTATTTCCTTTTAGTGAAACCTGCCTAGTCATGCCCTGCAGATGTTTGAGAGGAGAGCCTAAAATGGCTAAAGAGAATGGACAAAGGTGGCCAGTACTTTCCCAACAGTTTCAAAGGAAGTTGGCTCAGGGCTGTTTTGATGGCAGCCATAAGGCTCTTCCTCTATCTTTCTCCACGAAACTGAAGAGAGGTGATGCTGTAGCCACCAGGTCCTTCATGTCTTTATTTGTCTGCCCCTGTCCAAGTGTCAGGTCTCTCTTTTGTCCCACAAAGTGAAGTCCTAACACGGAGAGTGCTGTGCCCATTAAACAACGTTTGCACTCTGTGTATTATCAGGCTGTGGGGCAGCTCTTTACTAAATTTTTGTTCCAGTAATAATCCCGGTGTCATAGCACCAAATGATACAGAGGGAGAGCATTCATGCTCTGACCATATTTTGCTGACAAGCTTCCCACTCTTGAAGCCATTGTAAAGCCTGTGGTCCAGAAGCTATGGGATTTCAAAGGTCCCTTACTCAGAATGCCTTTGGGACCAGTTTCTGTTGCAGGGGGGTGTATAGTGTGTGTGTCATAAAAAGCATCCCAAGTCACTGAGAGGTAATGAAACAGAGAATGCTACCAGGACACAAAGCTGTCTTTACTTTTCAGCACCAAATGTGGTTTCTTTGTGGAGTTATTTCCAGTAATGACACGTGGTGGGTGGTAGGTTGTGTATTCAGCTCTGCAATTAGTTGTCTTTTCATGAGCTCCACTTTTATCAAATTAAATAGAACAAAACTCAAGACAGATGCTACCTGCTGATCAAGATACTGTGGCACGTATGCCATGTGATTGCTGTGACAAAACCACAAAGGCTGAAAAATCCAGATTGTGGTTTGGTTACAGATAGAGTTAAAAATGTTATTGATCTAAGTTCCAACATCAAAAAGCTGTTCACTTGTCCTATCTTACAGAAGTGGTCACAACCTAAAAACATGCAGAGCTGGTTTTAGTACATCTTGCTTCAAAGTCCTTGCAGTTGTTCCAAGGACTCTTTGTTTTTGGAATATTCCAACTTGGCATAGCCAAGGTCATAGTATTTCTATCATCAATAAATTTGCCTTGAATTAAAAGGAGATATGAAATAGAAACTGTTCTGGACAAATGGGTAGCAGGCAGTGTGACATGAGTTATTGTCCATCTCATAATTTAACATCTCTTTAGGACGCAGCACAGTCGATGTGGTGTGACCTGTGTCAGCTCCCTGAGCATGTGCACCAGTAATTCTCTTTTCAGTGTGGCTTTGTGCTTCCATGGAGCTTCTGTGACCCTCTGCTGCAAGTGTGTAAAGGGGTCACCTAAGCCCGCAAAGCTGGGAGCCTCTGCCACGGAGGGATTTGAGCTCCTGCCTGTCCCACACCTAGCACGGTGGTCTAGGTTGTTTCTTCCCTCATGAATGGATGAAATGCAAGAACAGAATGATTACAGTGTTGCCAGTGGTTGTGAGTTAACTTTAAAAGTTAACACTATCTGTGTTTCACATCACGTTCAAACCTTAAAAAAAAACAAACAAACTACTCTAGAATTTGTTTCAACAAAATGCTTAAAGCGTCCATCTCTTTGTCAGCACAGATTCCCCTTTCCATGGGGTGTACGTATGCAAACTGTTTAAACCACCCCTTATGTCAAGGATGTGGAATGGAAAGAAAAGTGTGAAAACTGTTTTCCCCATATGTTGAGAGAAAAAAGTCTGCAGCAGGCAGTAAAGAATCTGGTAACGGCAAAAGTATGTGAAGCTATGTTACAAGGTAAAAGATGAGACTGTGGCTGTGAAAGCAAACTGAAACAAGAGAAGGAGATAAACCACCCTATGCTAGATAAAGCAATAGTACTATAATGCCATTGTTTGTTGAAGTGTGGTGGGAAGGGAATTTTAAGGGTTTGGGAGCCAGCCCAGCTGGCTTTGCTGATGCTGATAGTACACAAAGTTCCCTCTCAAATAACCACAGAAAGTGCAATTCCTGCCTGGAGAGAACCCAGCCAGCGAAAGGTTAGGAAGTGTGAATTCGGAAAGTGGGAGGTTGCATTACCCTGAGAAGGAACAAGATGTTTGCCACAGTGGGAAATACAGCCCAGGGAAGGAATTCCCACTTGGAGCTTCAGCGCCGGAGAGTTGTAAATAAATGCTCGGAGAATATACTTCATTTGACATTAATAATGTGCTGCCTAAAGTATGTTGGATATGCTTTAAATATTACATGTGAATCCCAGGCCTCTCTTTTAATAATTTTAGAAAATATCCATAATCTTGTCATTTTTAACAGCAGAACAAGTTTTCTGGCCTTTTCATTTTTCTTGGAGTATAAGTTGCTGAGAAATGTGGGGCTACTCCACATAAAAATTGCATTTGCTGTTGTTACTGGCTTTACAGCTGTGTAAGTAACAGTCTACTTGATTTCAGACAAGTAAAGTAAATTAAGAGAAGATGAACACCCAAGCACAATAAAGCTGCTTTGGAGTCATTACAAGACATAAATATGGAGCAACGCTCAGGTCAAATCCAGGTCTGGCATCAACAGCCTCAGCTCCAGCCTTTCCAAAATGTGCCTGAAAATAGCAGGGGTCACTTCCTCTATCAATCAAAATTTGGATTGATTGCAAAATAGTGTTAGACTTTGGAAAACAACAGTACAACAGGATCACTGAAACATCAGTGCAAGGCTCTTGTCAACACGACTTCCACTCATTTATTTCATAATTCCAAAGCAGCATTACTGTGCATGCAGATGGAAACTACCCAGTTTTGTACAACATGTAGAAAGTGAAACGAATCTGATTCACTTTTCTGCTTCCAAATTTGCACTACATTAAAGAATAAGTAGTAAAAGGAATGTATAGGCAGGAAAAACAATTAGGGGAAATTTTCTACCAGGAAAAAATGTGTACACTTGCAGCTCGTGTCACTGGGAGTTTGAAGTATGCTTGGGAGAAAACAATTTGTTCTTTAGATATTAAAAGATACTCAGCCTGTTGCTGTCAACAATACAAGATGGGCAAGTGACACAATGCCTGCCTGAGCTAAATGGATAGATAAAATATATATATGGATTTCCTTTTTGTTCAGTTTATCCCATACCTTTGATATTGCTGGACAGTAAAGGTCATAGCGATGGCTGATTCTTTCCTTTGATATTAAAGCTCTGTTTAATTAAATTAATCTGGAATCTATTAAAAGAACACAGTGGTACTTTCTGACACCAGTCCCATCACTTTTTAAACTAGGTGCTGACAGAGATTTAATCTGATGAAGCGCCATGATGATTATCTTCTTACTTCCTGACTATTCAGTTTATATACAGTTGTACTTATATTTTTTTTCTGTTTGATATGAACAACATGCTGTTTATTTGCTTAGCTCTCCATACCGATAAGTGGATCTACTCAGCACTGTGGCTGCAGAGCAGCATTTCCAAGCTAAACTGTAATCATCCCATTCCAGCAGTGGTGGGAGGGAGCAAACCTTGGACAGGGGATTAGGAGAGCGAATTCTCATGTTTTCCCACTGCAGTGTGTAACTACAGGCGGGTCACTTCACCTCCACGTCTTCCTTCCCTTTTCATTTGCTTTGACACGCTTTGAAGCAGGGATTGCCTCTTTCCTTGTGAGCCTGCCAAGCCCCTGGTGTGGTTCCCCCTGGTGCTGGCTCTGATCTTCTAAGAGGGGCCTGAGGGCACCGTGCTGATGCTTCTGCTGTGCTCCACGTCCACGTGGCAAACAGGAGGCTCAACAGGTGAAGCCAAAGGCTCAAACCACGATGGCTCCAGTCAGCACCCCCAAGGTTAAATCTCACTGATGACACAGGAAAATGGAGCCCTTTGCAACACGACAGGGACTCGGGAGCTGGGTGAAATGTACCTTCTGCTCTGTTTTGTAACCTCTAGGGTAGGGTGTGCTAATGGGGGGTTGCAGTCCCTTTTACTCCTTTCTGCTTTATCTGCTCAGAGAATAAACAAATATACTGCACAAACACACCCTGAAAGCAGAGGAGATTCTGCAGGAAGCTGTTCAGTGTGGAAGTCATAAATCACACAAGAAATGAGTGTCACTTCCATGCTCTGTGTATGAGGGCTTCCTTAGATAACAAACATTCCTGAAGAGGAGTTAAAAATGCCTTCTTATGGCCGAGACTTGCAAAAATGCAGCATTTTGCTGTGGGAGAGAGGGGGCTCTGGCAGGGCTCCCAAACTGAAATTGTCACCCAAGGCAGGAGAGTGAACATGAAAACAGGGGCAATGGTAATGCAGAGAAGAAGAAAGCTGAAAGAAAAAAGAAAACCACACAAAACTCGAGCTGTTAATCACATCCCTATGTTGATAAAATATTTATGAGATCTCATTCAATTAATTAGAATAAACTATGTAACACTGCAGGAAACAAATTGAAAATTTAATAAAGTAAGTTCACTTCCAATTTCTTTTGAAGAAAGAAGCTAATTATATTTAGTTCTGTAATTATAACTTTAATTAAAATATAATGCAAAATATTTTATAGTGAATGCAGTTCTGTGTTAGAAAATGGAACCTTTTAGGCAACTTGCTTCTCAGACAAAAATTCATAACAATTCCAAATGAACATTTTATTACACCTGTTCTAAAAATCTTTTCAAGGTAATTTTAATACAAATCCATCATATAAATGCTCATTAGTGTTAGATTTTATGTAAAACATAATGTCTTACCTTCCTGCCTCTATCCAGAAATGTTTCTTGCTCTATGTTAGGGATGTGTGTTTTACTCACTGTATTTAAAGCAGACACATTCCTTATTTATACTTGCCTGTTGCAGCCTACAGAACCCAATTTTTATTTAGAGCATAATTTCAAAACACATTGTAAAGTATATCCACACAGCAGCTGCCTTCACCTGAGCAGCAAAGAGAGAAAGAGCCTCAGGCAGAGAGAGCCAGGCACACACAGGGAAATTTGGGTCTGGCAATATAGAATGAGAACACTGACAAAATGACCTTTCAGTGATGTTTTCAGTGATGATGATTTAATAGCAAGAGAGTCTTCCAGGCTTGTGTAAAATGAATTTGTCTTTAGGACTTAAAAAAATAATTTTACAAATGACTTCTAACACACAGTCCTGCTCTGCTCTGCATTGCTACAGCCTCCTCTCAAGTGCTGGGAGCAATTTTGGGCACCACAGTGTGAAAAAGACATTAAACTACTAGAGAGTGTCCAAAGGAGGGACATGAAGATGGTGAAGAGTCTGGAGGGGCGATATGAGGAGTGGCTGAGGGCGTTTGGTGTGTGCAGATGGGAGAAGAGAAGACTGAGGGGAGACCTCATTGCAGTTACAACTTCCTCATGAGGGAAGTGGAGGAGGAGGCACTGAGCTCTGCTCTGTGGGGACCAGTGACAGGACCCAAGGGAATGGCCTGAAGTTGTGTCAGGAGAGGTTTAGGTTGGATATTAGATAAAGGTTCTTCAGCCAGAGGGTGGTTGGGAACAGGAACAGGCTCCCCAGGGCAGTGGTCACAGCACCAAGCTCAACAAGTGTTTGGACAACACTCTGAGGCACATGGAGGGATTCTTGGGGCTGTCCTGTGCAGGGCTGGAAGATGGACTTTGATGATCCTTGTGGATCCCTTCCAACTCAGAATATTCTGTGAATCATAGATTTTCAGTGCTAACGAAAACTCCTTCTGTTCTTCTCAAGAGGATCAGATGTAATGAGAGTGAGTCAGTTAGAGCAGTGTTAATTGAACAAAACAGGAACTGAAAATAGAACAGTTTGAAGGAAATGCTGGATTGACATATGCTGTTTTCGTACATTTGTTGAACATTATTGAGCATTTCTAGTGCAGTAATCGGAGAGTAGGAAAATATCTGGGAGTGTTTATTTGATAGAGTTTACATTACACAGCCTGCAATATAGCCAGAGCAGCATTTGGTGATCTTTCTGATCATGTAGTTGGAGTTTTTCCTCCTCTTTGCCAAGGAACTTATGATCAAAACTGACCACTGAGCGACCAGAGCTGGTGTTTTGAAGTCTGTCTAATGAAAGAGAAGCACAGTGGCAATGGCACTCTGCTCCTCTCAGAGGGAATCAGAGGCTGGGGCCCTACTCCTGAAGAAGCTGCAGAGATGACTCCTTTACTGAGGCTGTGCCAGTGGATGCTTTAATCTCCCAGTCTCTACTTTGCTCTGCCTGGTGAATCAGTTGGGGTGCTGGCCAGTCATCCCCTACACCATAAAGCCTGTTGTCCTTCAGGCCCTTTTTATGGTAGAATTCCTTCATCTCAAGGAGAACGACCAAAGGCACTTGCTCAGAGTTAGTTCACTTAATCCCCTTCTGGCAGGACTGGGCTCTCCAGTGAGATTTCAATCACCCTGCAGAACTGAAAAGCTGAAGATGGTGGACTCATCCAGATGCAAATCCATAGTGAAGCCAGTGGAACTGAATCAGGACATTGTTTGTGAAAATCAGTAGTATTTCCACTAAAGTTACTGTAGCTGCTGCCATGTCAAATCTAAAGTAACCCCTCACTTTAAATAACATTGGAATATGATTACTTGCTACCACATTTATACAGACACAATATTGCTTTGTGCCTTTGATCCGTAAAAGAACTCATTAGACTGAACAGGCTGAGCCATTTTAAGGAAAGGTAAATTTTTAAGGAAATTGTTTAACCCCCCTAATACTTTACCAACACACAGTTGGGTTGAAAAGAAGTGGGGTTTGTGGGTTTGTTGGTTTGGTTTGGTTTTCTTTTTTTTGTGTGTTTCTTGTTGGTTTTGTGTTTCTTGTTGGTTTATTTTCTTGTTGGTTTATTTCCTTCCTTGAACTGCAAGGACTGAGCATGATGAGCAAAGGGTCAGATGGGCATTTACATTGAGTCAGTTAATATAGAATTACTTATTGCATCTTTGTCATGGAGAGATCAAATTCTCTAATACAGACAAAAATTTATGCTGGGGTTTTAAGTGGCTTTAGAGAATCAGGGATTCAGCTCCAATTAATTAAATTTTCAGAAAGAAGTGGTTTATGTTCTTTTCTTCTGGTGGTACTGTAGTATAGAGTAGAAACCATCTGTGGGTGAAAATTGTCTTCTGCTGGGTATTGTCGTTATGATTTGCAGAGGCCTTTCCAAGGTGTTTGCAACCAAAGTATCATCTCTAAACTAAATATAATACAGTGTGAGATCTGCCAAGAATCTGCTACACAACTATTTTCTCCCTTTTTTTTTTTTTTTTTTGCATCTCTCTCTGCTCTGATCTTCTGCCTGTCTAGTTTATGTAACTTCTACACTCTGCTGCAGGAATTAACCTTTATGGGCTGTCTATACCTTACACAGAATAAAGGGGTGTTAATCTCAGTGGGAGCCTTTGGACAGTATCATCCTGCAAGGAAGAATTATTTAATCTGTAACATGTCTGACCCTGTTGTTTTCAGTGCTTCTCTGCATCCAGAGAAAAACTAATAACAATGAGAAACAGACTCAGTTGTCATAGAGGAGATGTGAATTCTTAAATATCTGCCTGCTCTCTTTCATATTTTTAAGACTTTAGGGCTCATGTTTTTTTTTCCCTGCCTGTGTTAAATGAAAACATCTTTACTTGATATTCATCATTCTACAATGGCCATTTTATCACCTAGACAACATGAATAAAAGTTATTATTCTTACTCATTAGTCACTCAGTCAGGGAAAAGAGAAAAATTGAGCTTTTTAGAACATTTTACTTTTCTGTCATTTTAGAGTAAATGACACTCCTAAATGATGGCCAGTCAAACTTACAGAATCTATTAGTAACTTGATAATAAGTGTGAAGGGATGCTGGGACCCAAAGGAGTCTTAAAGTGGCATTTATCAGGCATGTCACATCATTGCTACTGGTAATAAAAGCATTTTTGTTTTATGCTGCAGCGTCTATAGAGAATAATATTTTTTGTGCTATAGCCAAAAGTGATATTGCTACATTCATCACACTGTTTGATATGAAATAGCCTAAAAGCACTGGAAATTGGCTGTCATTATTTGCTTCCTCCTTTTTTTTTTTTTTCTTCTTTTCCCTAATCAAGGAGCCTTCTACAGTGATGGGAAAAGTTTTCTTTGTCTTCAACACAGACACACAACAACTGTAACATTTCTCCATCAGAAATCTAACCCTTTGTTTTCAGCACCATCTTAAAGATTTAGTGTCCTTTCAGGAAGAACATTTATGATTAACTCATTTCCTTTTCACTTTGTCTTTCCTTATGAAAATAAGGTTCAGTGTGTTTGGTTTGCTGTTACAGTCTTTCCTGGCAGAACCTTTGTTGGCTGTAGTGAAAATTCGGTGTGTTTGGGGACTGTGAGATGATGAATTTGAATGCTGACTTCCAGCTGTAAAAATCAGAAAGTAATCAGATGCCTGTGAAAGTGACACAATTATTTGGTTTTCCCTCTTTATTCAGTATTTTAAGGAAGATAATTTGAAGAAAGACACAAAGGGAAATTACGAAGATCCCTGTGCTACAGCGCTATTATGGAAACCCCTGGTGAAGGGATAGTGTACACTGCTTATAATGCTGAAAATTCTTTTCCCTGCTGGCATAGCTACTGATGATATAAACTAAAGTCTTTTTAGGGGGATTCTTGAATTGCATGCACCTTTTTTTGGCCCAGAAAGACACAGTGAGACCAAGTTAAATGTGTCACTGTAGCCTTGGCTGGTGGCACTGTGGTAAACTGTTACTGAGCCATGAACTCAGTCCATGACTGTGATACACTCTGTTCTTCCTAAACAGTAAAACGTACTGGTATCAGTAATGAAATGTTAAAAGTGGGAAAAACAAACAAACAAACCAACCAACAAACAACACCCCCTCCACACACACAGAGAAGCCCAGAAGAGTCTTTTGTCTATTTTCAGCTTGTAGGAAAAAGATCCACCAGTTACTTTGGATTGATGGGTCAACCAGTCGTAAACGACCTTGTGCTCTGTATCCCTTTTACAGCTGCTGCAAATTTTCATGGGAAAGCTTGTGCAATTTCCTATGGAAATGTAAGGCTGGGATAGACAAATGCATCACAGGGGCTCGTTTAATAGCAGAGAGGAAACATCACATTTATCATATTGAATTCTTTCCCTCAGATATTCATCATTTGCATGTAAAAATGCCATCTGATTTTCTCCCTCATAAACCTGGTGTGATGTTTTCCTGTTTTCCTGTTGTTATTTTGGTTTGGATTTAAATCTGTCTCTTTTTAAAACTTATGCTTTGTGAGCCCCACTGCACTGTAGAAGTAGAAAATAAAAATGGGATTTTGAAGGACTGGGGAAGTTGAGATACTCTTTGTTGAGTGTGCTTGTGCAGCAGAGTAGGTTTTATAATTACTTGAGTCTGTTCTGGTGCTGGGGTTGCTCTTTGAAGCTGAGTGCTGCCCTGACCATTTTTTCAGACTATAGGATTTGTCATATTGACTGGCTCTGCTAAGATCTGGCATGTCTTATTAACACTCTTCAGCAAAGCAACCACTCTTTGTCTGAAACATATAGTCAGGCAAGTCTGTTTGAACAGCAAGAGCAACCTTTGCACTTCTTAGGGGCACGATGGTGCCAATATTGTGAATAGCTCTCTGCACTTCCCTCACATTAATCTTCTCTGTCTTTACAATGTGCTGACATATCAGCTGACTCCATGGGACACTCAGTCCAGTAAGAGGATGATGCTATGACAACTTAGTTCAGGTTTTCAAAAGTTTGTGCAGCCAGACAATTAAAAAAAGGCACAATATGCAGAAATGTGGAAAAGCACCACAAATTGCAGAAATGGAATACCATTAATATGGATCCCCATTTAAAATGGATGAGCAACTTAAGCCTGCCTTTTCCTCGCTTCTGATGTAATTATTACTGATTTTTGGACAGCAATTAAGAACTTGCAGATGAAGCAAACTGTCACTTTGAGGTCAAATATAACACTCCTAGAGTATGGTGCAAAGGAATGGCCCTAAATAAGAAAACTAATTTGTAAATAACAGTAATTTATTGAACTCAAGAACTCTCTGTATGAAGCTGTTCAGCCTTTCTCAGGATACCACATGCCTCAAACTACTGGCTGAAATACCCATCTGCTGAAAAAACCTGCAGGGCGCACTGAGAAATGCCAGAATCATAGAATAGTTTGAGTTGGAAGGGACGTTTAGAGGCCATCTAGTGCAACCCTCTGCAATAAGCGGGGACATCTTCGACTAAGTCATGTTTCTCAGAGCCCCATCCAACCTGACTTTAAATGTCCAGGGTTGGAGTGTCCACCACCTTTCTGGGTGACCTGTGCCAGTGTTTCACCACCCTCATCATAAAAATTTTCCTTCCTTCTCTCTAGTCTGAATGTCCCCTTTTTCAGTCTAAAACCATTACTCCTTGTCCTATTGCTACAAACCCTGTTGAAAGGTCTGTTCCAATATCTCATAAAAGCCCCCTTCAAGCACTGAAAGGCTGCAATAAGGTCTCCTGGAGTGTTCTCCAGGCTAAACAGCCACAGCTCTCTGAGCCTTTCCTCATAGGAAATGTGTTCCAGCTCTCTGATCATTTAATGAATGCCTTCACGAATAAACACCCATATCGCCCTGTGCAGACTTAATTTCATCTATTTTCCTTTTCCCCAGCAGCACTTCTTTCTGAAGCTGTTTCTGGCAGAGATTGGTTTGTGTGGCCTTAGGGTGACACTTTTGGGTGCTGTTTTCTGCCAGTGGCTGTTTTCCTAAGCATTCCCTATCCCTTACTCTGGTTGTATTTGCTGATTTATTTCTGTAAAGATAATGAATACACTAGCAGACAGTTCTGTAGTAATCATGTCTCAGCAGTTGTCTTTGGTCACCAGTAATGAGAAGAAAGGGATGAGCTCGAGAAAATGCTCTAATTAGTTCCTGTAGATCAGAACACTTCTCAGCTGAAATAAGCCATGTGTCTTCACAGAGCTAATGTCACTGCACTGAAATGTGGGGATTTTTGGAGGAAGAAAACTGCAGTATGTTTTAATGGACAAACCAAAATAATTTTATTATGCAAAACAAACAAACTGCAATAGACCAAGGAGAGGAAGTTCAGGGTTTGTATCTGAAAATCTCAAAACCAAATATGCTTGTATTTATGTATTTATGTTATGTATTTATAGCTCATATTTAATTTGCTGTGCTCTGTGCTCTATGGCTATTTTTCAGAATGAGTTTCTTAAGCTCTTTGCAAAAATTCTCCTTTTGTTTATTTAGTCCTCAGTGTCTTGCTGGTTTCAAACATCGCTCCCTCTCTTTCTGGGTTTGAATTAAGCAAATTGACCCACTTTTCCTTTTATTAGTATTTGCCTGCAAAACTTGGGGTATTTGCCTGCAAAACTTGGGGTATTTGCAAAGAATCCATGAATTTATTGTACAAGAATATGCTGTTTCTCTTGCAAGCAGAGACAATTTTTCTAAGTGAGAACAGCGAAATTTCACCAGGAGCAAGCCACAGATGTCTTTCACTGAGACAGCTTGCCATTTGTTCAAGGAAACAGTTTTCAGCTCCTAAAATTCACTTCTGTCAGGAGCAGCTGCCTCAGTCCCCTCTGTGTGCTGTGGTGAGGAAGGCAGGTGTGTGTACTGCTGTCATCCACTGCAGACCCACATCTAGCATGTACATGCATTCACCTTAACTTATCCACCTATATCCTCTTTAGACAGAAGGAAAGCAGAACGAGGACTTTTTCCTGCCCAGCTACTTCTTGGCATACTTTTACCACTTTGCTCAAGGTTCTTCCCCTGCCTCTTAACATAAGAATGAGTTGTGGGTCAAACAAGGACCATCTAAGCCAACACAATGACACTTGTCAAAAACTACTGTCTGGGAAAGGAGTAGAAAAAGGGACATGTATATGACTCTGCTCTCCAAACTCTTCCCAGACTCCTGCACTTCTTAGTATGAGTGCTAAGTTTTTGGGAAACCTCAATGAATTTTGATTCCATGAACTTACCTGTCTTCCCTCCACCCACCCTACACTGGCACTGATGTGATTTTTCCCAGTCACTTGAGTAGGAGAGAAAGGCAGCAGGAAGTGTCTAAAGGTTGTCAAGCCTATCTTGTTTCATATTTCTGTCTGCAGAGCAGGTGTTTCCCCTTCAGTGAACCAGTGGAAGGAAACTGGTATCCCTCTGTCTGGTCTTTTCTGGCTCATATAACATTCCTAAGGTATTTCATAGTTTGGATTCCCTGGGGAATGGAGGTGGAAGGAAAGTTCAGGAACTCACCAACAGGTTTAGCAGAATTTAATAACAAACTCAAAAATGAAATCAGATCTATTCTGCATGTCAGAATTGTAATTATTGTCCTTTTGTGATCAGTGGCAAATACTTTTTCTGATATTTAGCTGAATGTTTTGCTGTTTCCTTTTAGTCTGGTTGTCTGTCCTTAAGAATGGCTCATAAAGTTTAGACATAGCAATCTTATTCCATCCGGGCAAGTGGAAACTCTCTGGATTTGGACAAATATCTGAATTCTTAAGTTCTTCATTCTTGATACCCTAAACAGTTCGGTTAAAGTACAGTCAAAACTGGAAGAAGGCTTGAATGAGTATCTCTAAAGTTCTTAGTTTTTGCTGGGTGTCTGTTAACAAGACAGAGTTTCCTAACCGAAGGAGAATGAAGGATATCACTTACAGCTCATCAGTTTATACTGATAGCATAACACTGTATTTATTATCCACCCTTACAGAGTTCATTCATTAATTTGGTAGAGAACAGAGCCAGATGTACTGTGTTCTGTTCAAGCTGTGAGTGCTAAAATGTCACTCATCCATAAAAAGAAAACCACTGAATGTTTTTGCATGTTCACCAGTTTGCTGCAGTCTTATATTACTTGTGAAGTGTATGCGATGGCATTTCTGGGACAATCCTGCATGCAAGAAATTCAGCATTTCCATCTTCTCGAAGAAGCACATCCACTGGTGACATTAACAGTGATGCATAAACCAGCAATGATAAATTAGACATTCCCAGCCTAACTCTGAGTGATTATGCTAGAGAGACACCTCGATTTCTTCAGTTGTTTCTATAGCATCTTTTTGTTTGTGTATACAGTCTGTGTGTGTGAGTAGCTCCAAATCAAAGCTGATGAAGGTGGGAGGACTATAGAAAGATGGAAGAGTAATGTTTACAGGAAAAGAGCTGAAAAAAGGAGATTTTTACTTATCTGGACAGGTGGATTGCTGTGGAAGGCAATATTTGATGTAAGACCCATGCAAATGTCAGGCAAGAAAGTAATACATTCTGACAGCTATCAGAGATCTAGCAGAAAGATGCCTCTGAAAAGTAAAGTGAAGATCTACAGCAGCAAACATCTTCAGTGTTTCCTGTGAGGTGGAGATGTGGCAGGTAAGACAGAGTAGAAATTGGATGATTTGGTACAACATGTCTAAAATCTGTCTGGACCTGCAAAGCAGGGAGGGAAATTGTTAAGCAGATTTTTTTTGCAGATCTACCAACCATATATTTGAGCCAGACATTGTACAGGGGGGGTAAAAAAAAAAAAAAAGGATGCAATTTCTAGTGAATTTATTGCTTTTCTATATTACTCAAAGCTTGAATAAGCAAGTTGTCAACTGTAGCTCACAGGGACAGTGAAGAAAAATGGAAGACAAGACTATGACAGGTTGGGGTGTTGGAACTGAATACAGAGAGGGAGAACATCTGTGAGCTGAATTTGAACAGAGTCCAGGCAACTGAGATGCAAACATGTCATCTCCCAGTGTCTCTGCACAAAGGAACTTACATGGTCAGGAATCATCTGGTCACACCAAAAAGTGCCCTGTTACTGCAGAATGGTTTGAAGAGGTACAGTGTTATAACCTTTCTACTTGGGAAGACTGATACAGATATAGCAGCTCAAATAATGGCTGTTCTTACTGCTGCAGTCATTCTTGTATCAAAAATAAATCAAGATTCGTGCTTATCTTTCTGGATAACAGTTTATATTCTAGTGGGAAGGCATCTGTAAATTGCTCACGCTTCAAAGACCTTACCCCCTTGTCTAGCCCATTCTCCTGGGTAAGCAACAGATGATATAATGCAATCCCTGCAGCTTACAAAGAATCAGAGCCTGCTTTCCTAACTGTAGGAAGAGGGCAGTGTTTCTTTCAGTTCCAAGTTTGCCTTTTCAAGGAGGAAGGGGCAGTATGAGTGAAATGTCTAAGATGTTAATGTGGAGGAGGATTTTTACCCCACGTAGAGATACTTCAGATGGGATAAAGCATGAATTCTCAGTCTTGCTCACATAGGGAGATATCAGAACCACAGATTTAAGAGAGGATGCATGTATCTGGCTTAGGTGTGTTCCTGGCACTTAATTTTTATATCTACATAAATTTCTGCCTGCTTTGTGGGTAACTGTTTGCATCTACCCATCTGATTAATATCTTGGAAAACTCTTACGTACAAGTGGAGGCAAGAAGATAATTATTTAGAGCAGCACTTTACATCAGTTGTCTTCAGCTTAGCCATGAATGGCTTTGTGTAGATACTAAGACATAAATTAGACTAATTACTAGATTATGTGAGATTTAAGTTACTCAGGTATACAGTCTCAAAGTATATGAGTATTTGAAAAAGTGATTCTAAGTATAGTGCTGTGTTGCATCTCAGTATCCATCACTAGTCATCCAGGCTATTTGGCAATATGAATCTCAAAGCCTGAATATTCAGGTTTTTCCCTTTTACTCTTGAACTTCTTGTCCTTTGAAAACCAGTGTTAAGCAGAGGTTGCTGGGTAGGTTTTTTTTGTCAGATGAGCTACCATGTTATTTATACCACTTTATCCCCCCGTCCATCTAAATCATCCCTGACTTAAAGATCACTGTTAAATAGTGTATTTTTATAACATAAATAGGAATGATTGCTATCTGGCCGAGTGGAACTGAAATAAAATCCCACCGTTTGTGATAATAGCTTCACAGTGTGTCCTGAGGGCTGGTGAGCCACTGCAGCTCTATTGATTTCAAGATATTGCATACAAGTCCTTAAAATGTGTTATTAAAGAGGATTTTCTCCTATTATTTGCTATAAGTAGAATGTGAGACACCCCACAAAATGCCACAGTAGAAGGACAGCTGAGGAGGGAGGTGAACATGACAGGAGTCATTATAATACTGGTGGTGCTCACCTTATTGAAGCACAGCCACAGCAGCTCCCAGCTGGGCCTCTCAGTTTTGTTGCATGCCAAGTTCATACTCCTTTGACTCTTTCTCGAGATTTTTTAATCCTGCAATTTAAGGGAAATGAATTTCAGCCACTGGCTTCTGCATTGCTTTCTAATAGCTGTAAAATCGCCCAGCTTCTTTGGAAATTACCCAAGAAGCATGAACTACAACAGACCTTTGGAAAATATTGTTATAAGTTCCAGATGCTCTTAGGAGTGTTTCCAACAGCCTTCAGTGATAAAGCCTGGAAGCTTTCCAAAACTGGTGAATGCATCTAATTCCCTCCAGGTCCAATAGCTGCTACAACCTCCCTCTGAGCCTTGAACCGTGAGCACATTGTACTTTTGTTGGGTAACTCAGACTCTCCTTTAGCAGATGATCAGAATGTAATCACGTTAGCAGTGAATTTTACATTAAAGCAATCCCAAAAATACTACCAATCACTTTAAGTTTATGAACCACATCTCTCAGAAATGAACCTGAGTAACAGGAATTGTATCAGAGTCTGATAATCCTCCCAGCTGCAGAGAGCTGTTCTAGCAATTGTTTTAAGCTGTTATTGTGGGATGAAAGCACTGCTTTAGCTGTCCAACAGTAATAAATGGGGCTTTTTCTTACACAGCATTTCTTTTTCTGGCCATCACTTGATCAACTGTGTATTTTAATCTGATGCTGTAATGGTTTACCTCAGTTTTTCTATTACTGTTTTTCAGCCCAGAGGCACTTTATTTCATTTACTTATATTCCCTATTACTTCCCTATTATGCATTTCCCATTATGATGATCACTATTGTTTTGAATGGTTCTTGATCTGAAAGATACTGCAATTATTTTATCCACATGAATTTCAGCCCTGATGGGGTGCAGAGCAGGATTGCTGTTTTGTACAACAGGAGGTTTTACACGTTAAATCCTTCCCTTTGACCTGTGCCATAGAGCATTCAAGCCTAACAGTGTAAAATATTTGGCTGTGAGCCCATGACTGACTGGGCTGCAAGAACTAACCAAGTCCACCTGCCCAGTCAAGGCATAGCTGGGGACAGTAATATCAACTCTGACAGATAAATCCAATTGGACCATGAGTTGTTGGGAAAACCAAGAGCAAATATCTATTTGGCTTCAGAGCTCAGCAGAGCTGTAGCTGCCAGTCTGAGTCTTTATCGCTGGATGGGACAACATATGCAGATGCAGGTTTGTGTATGTACAAGTCCAAAACAGTAGAGGCGTCAACAATCATCTGAGGGATTAAATTTGGATTGCAAGTGCACCTAGACCTTCCATCTCGCTACCTGATCCTGGCTGGAATGTTTTCTTTCTATTTGCAGAGATACCAGAACATTTTATGAAACATTCCTAAAACTACTCATTATCTAAGTCAGTGCATCAAGTGAACCAACCCCAGCTTACCTAACAGACCAAAAAGAAATCTACTGAGCGTGGTGATTCCTCACAAACCACCCAGTTATCCCCACCATGGTGACATCTGCCATCCATGTGACAGGGGACAACTTGGGGGCAGTGGCCTCTTGATCTTGAACACAACCCCTCCTGTTGTGTGGGGAGCAGTCCCATGGTTTCCCCTGGCAATTCAGGAGCCTGAGCATCCGTGGAGACAACCTTCCAAATTTATAATCCACGAGAGATCTTTTCATGTCAGGGGTTCTCATCAGTTTTCCTTCAAAGGATTTTACCTCCCTGGTTCTATATGAGATTCTGGAGAGGTTTTCTTGCTCCAAGTCCTTTTCTGGCAGAAACTTCAGGACAATAAGATGACCTGGCTCTAGTCTCATACAGGTGCATTTTCAATCTCCCCTTATAGGAGAAATCTAAAAATCACTAAATGTTAGAAAAGAAATTATGAAGACAAATCTTTTATCCTAACTTTTTAGGGATTTTTACTTTCACCTTCTTCCAATAACTCATTGGGGCATGGATTATGAGGCTTTTAGGCTGTGTACTCTGCTTGAGATTTAGGTTTTAAATATGGACAGGCTTCAAAATGGAGTGTTAGACTGCACCAACAATGTTTTTCATCACACAAACTCTAAATTTTGTGTGTTAAACTATTTTCTTGCAATTTTTCTTCAGTGTTTGTGGTGACTGTAATGTCACCATCTGTTCAAGAAGAAACAGCTCAGATGTGTCAGTGAGATTAAAGCCCTGTAATGTTCAAAAATTTCATATTATGACAAATCTATTTATTTTCATTTAATATATGTCTATACTGGTTATTGTTTGGAGTCAAAATGCCCAGCTATAAAAGTCATACGTGAGAAACTCAAGACTAACTGGATACTTGGGGTGAAATCTTCCAAGGAAGTTGAAAGCAGGTTTTTTTTGGACTTCAGTTTGCAATGTTTCTGAAATTAGGTCTAAAAATGACCTACTTATTTTGGGCCTCTTTAATAAAAACCTTCAATTCAGAACAAACATTGCCTCGGCTGATCAAGTTGTGTTCAATCTACTCCTGAATTTCAGCTGCAGCGATCATGAACCTTGATGCTTTAGTAAGAGGGATGCTTCTATTTTCTCCTTGCATGAGACAGTCTATCAGAGACAGGATTATACCAGGTTTAAGGTCTTACACCTTGGCACACACAGTTTTCAAGTCCAAGTTTTGTGACTAAACAATTAATTGTGCATACTTGTTTTATCCAGTGACTCTTGAATCAGTGACCCCTTTGAAAAATTAATGGTATGATTCTCTTTTCTGCAGTAACTGTTTCTATTCTTAAAATATTTATAATGGAAATTATTTTAAGAGGTCTCTTTATGGAAAGGGATATTTGCCAAACTGCATGGGATGCAGTGATTACAAGATCTATTTGTAAGTTGCTTGTTTCAGTAAAAGAATCCAACAGGATTTATGTCACCTTTGGAAAGCAAACTGGAACTTACAAGGGGAACCAAATCTGACTATATTTTGGCAGGATCCTGTTCTGGCATTCAGATCCATTAATCTTATAGTTTCTGAACTCTTCTACTCCTTCAGTGTCCAAATCACATATGAGATTCCTTCTGCCATGAAGAGTCTTCTTCTTTGACAGTGAGAATTAGAATCATAAAATCATAGAACACCTTGTGTTGGAAGGGATCTTAAAGAACATCCTGTTCCACCCCCTGCCGGGGACAGGGACACCTTCCACTAGACCAGGTTACTCCAAGCCCCGCCCAACCTGGACTTGAAGATTTCCAGGGATGGGGCAGCCACAGCTTTTCTGGGTAACCCGTGCCAGGGCCTCACCACCCTCTCAGGGAAGAATTCATAATATCTAATCTAAACCTACCCTCCTTCAGTTTAAAGCCATTCCCTCTTGTCCTGTCACTCCATGCTTTTGTCAAAAGTACCCCTCCATCTTTCTCTTGGAGCCCCTTTAGGCACTGGAAAGTTAGTATAAGGTCTCCCCAGAACGTTCTCTTCTCCAGGCTGAACAACCCCAACCCTCTCAGCTGAATCCCTTCCCTTGCCAAGGCTCCAGAATTTGTCACAATGTTAATATCAAATGACAGAAAAGAGTGAAACTCGGGTAATGGTGATACTTTAATCAACAAAGAGCACTGACGGCTCTGTGCATCTAGTGAGGTTCTCAAGGACCTCTATCTTCAAAGCTCGATTAGGATCTTTCCTATTCTGCCCCAAATACAGTTTCAACCTGCACCCTGTGATTTTAAATACATTCTCCTGCCATCGTGGAGTTAGTGAAGCCACTGCAAGTTCAGAAGCAATTGTTGACATCAGAACGGGGCGTGAAGGTCTGAGCGAGGAACTGTTCAGCCTTGCAGATATTTTTAGATGGCTGAACATCTCACTTAGGGTGGCTTTTAGAAATACTTTTAAGGAGATTCACATAATAGTTCCCCTCCATGTGCAGAAGGAATATATCTCAAGGGTAATACTGCAGAATTTATAAACTATGCCTGTACTGATGACTGATGCCTGCCTGTTGATGACAGTCAATCAGAGCATTAGTGCTCAGATTATTCCAAGACTCTTCCCCAGAAGTGTTTTCTTACCTTGTCTTCTGAATCTGGACATTTTTTGGCAGAAGACCCTCCATAGGAAAAGCTGTTCTCCTAAATACTGGCATAACCAAATAGAAATGGAAAAGAAGAACAGAAATAGGCTCTCACGTCTAATGAAGATAAGCAGAATATTTACCAGTAAGCACCTCACTAGAGCTATCATATATTGTCATTCTCTTTCAACAGACAGTTGGAATTTAAGACTTAAATTCAAGAATGGTTTAACAAAAGCACTGGATAGTATGAAGATTTGACTAAATTAGCCAGGTAATAAATCTGCTTAATTTCATTCTAACATAAACCAGACATCAACTTCATAAATGCAAGGAAATGCAGTAATTTTCCCTCAGGCAACCAGGCCAATTTGTGGGAGTGCTGTGTGGGTAAGGAATGGATGTACCTTGATAGCGAGTACATGGTGTTGAAATACTTCCCCTAGTTGTTTATACAGCAGATTCAGCAGCTATTCTGTGTAAGAAACCTGACATGTACTTCAGGATCAGACATTATTAGAAGAAACAGTTATGTTTTAGAACAATCTGTCCCACTTTGGAGAAGAATTGGTGCAACAGAAATGATAATTTTTTTCTAGCTGGATGATAGGTTTGGCACATTCCTGGTGAAAGGCAAGGGGTGGGATTCAAACAGCTTGTGTGGTTTGGAGGTCAGGAATGCTCCTGAGATACTGCAGATTTTGTCAGTTCAGCAACTCCTCTATTAAAACAAATAAACAGAGAAAAAAACCCACAGTTGCAATGTTAATAAAGTGCAAATTTGTATGAGTTGTGGTATGTGAAGTTCAAGCTGAAACACAAAGCATGTCTCAGCAGTTTACATTAAATGCAATACTTCAAATCTGGATACTTTAGTATAGCTACAAAATAAAAACAGGAGATGATAATCTTCAGAATCCCCAAGGCTGCTTTTTTTCTTGAGCAATTTCAACCAAGACTTTAATCAGGACAAGAAAACGAGTGAAAAAGCCTCCAGGCATATATAAAACAAACCAAAAATCATAGTGACAAATCTCATGCAATGGACAGGATGGGATGATACATACAACCCTGTCAAAATGCTTTTTTACACTGAATTAAACAAGTCTCTGGGCATGTGAGCTCAAGCATGTGAAGAAGCGAGCAAATGTTTCCAGAGAAGTTTTTTCATAACCTGTTGAGTTTGTTCTTTTAGTTGGCTTTAGCATAAGATGCCTAAAGCTGTCTCAGGTACAAAGTAACAGGTGCTTAAAAACTGTAGGGTAGTTATAGAGAAGGCAAGATCTGAGGTCAGATCTCTACATTTTAAAATAGTTTTGTCTCCTGTCGTGCTGTCAGTCATATCTCTATTAGTGATTGGTACCTAAAACCAGAAGGACTGCATAAAGAGTATAATGGTGTAAACCAATTGCTCCCTGATGCATAAAGGGGGGGAAATAATGTTTGACCCCTGTGAGCTGACTGGCGTATGTCTGGAAGTATGAGATTTAATTAAACAGATGGTAGCATACATTACTGCTTTAGAAATGTGATTAATCATTATAAATGTTCTAGGTCCTTTAAGAGAATGACTAGAGCATCTGGCTATGCACACTGCAACAGTGTACACCCACCTGACAGGAATCCATCTCCATAACATAGATGATACTTGTGTTTATGTTAATTATTCTGAGTCTTTATGCTTCAGTTGAACGGGCAAGTTCTGGCACATTCTTTTAAATAAGGCAGACTCATTCTGAAGTTGGACTGCATTTAGATTCTTTCTGCTGGCAAATTTTAGCATCAACAAAAAATATGTAGCAAAAAAAAAAATCCAACCCTAACCCACCAGTTTCAAGAAGCCTGGAGATGAAATTTGATGTAGAGTTTTAGACTAGGAAAAGGCAAACTGCCTTTGGCTGTTGTGGGGATAGTTTTCTGTACTGAATCATTAGGTCAGTCAGGAGCCACAACATGCAAATCCCAGGTAAGTGCATTAACGTTATTCCTAATGTATTCTAGGTGACAGGGATCACCAGCTCTTTTCAAAACAGCTCTCATGTTACACACACTGGTGATCCAAATTTATCAGCAGTCAATGAACAGAAGAACTGCCTGCCTGAAGTTCTCTGCCTTTCACATATGTCATCCCAACACTCCTTACCACAGACCGGGTGTCTGAGGGGTATTCCTTGCCCAGGAGCTTGACAAGCCCAACAACTTGCCTGTTCTTCTGAGGAGAAGCATCAGCTCAGGAGGAGCTGGTCAGCTCCTTCTGCTGGATACCTCTGGTTATGAGCTTGGTGATTTATTTGCTTCGAATAGATATTATATTTTTTTAGTCTTCTATATTTATCCACGTTCTGTCATTTAGTTCCATCTGCTGTACATGGGAAATGGAGTCTTTATTTTAGAATCCAAACTGCCGTCAGCTTGAGGCTTTCAGAGACTGACAGTGCTTAGGGCCCGACAGGACCCTTGTTTTCAGTCTGCTCTGAAGTGCATTTTATGGTTCTATGAATTTATGCCCTTTAGCTTAATTCATTTATGTTCTCTAATTGCACATTGCTGGCTGATGTCCAGGTTATACAACAGTGATGCAGGAGATGTTTGGTGCCTTGCAGGGTGGGGAGGTGTCCATGCAGCTCTCTGAGATTCTTCCTCTTAGGAACACTTAAATCATGCTCAGAGAAATAAGAGATGAGACAAGCCTGAGACTGAATGGCAGCCATCAGGACAGAGCCAGTGTTGAAAAACAAGTACTGTAGACTTAACTGATGACCCACCTATACAGGTGTCTATACATGTTTTCATTTGCCAAAGTCACATTAAGAGCCACACAAAGTCACACAAAGCAGCCAGTTTGCTCTGTTTCTCTTGCTCAGCAGATCAATGGATTAATACTCTCTATCATTTTCATATGACTCTGAAAGGCTTACAGAAATAAACTTGCTGTAGAGGATCACCTTCCAGTTTCTGTGCATTTATAAATGCCATCTGTTCGTATCTGAGAGCTGGGTGTTATGGTAACCTGAGTTTTTAAACTTGAGCTAATTGCAGAGTACATGCCCATACTCAGGGAGCACATATGCATGTGGGTGAATAATGCTGGCACAAGGATGGGGACAGGGAAAATCCAGAATATGGGAAGCCTTTGAATGATCTCTCTTGCCACAGTGGTCTGGTTGGAAGCAAGGAGGTCGTCTCCTCCACAAGCCCAGGAAGCAAGGAAGGTTACTTGTAGTACTGCCACATGCCCAGAGGCCAGGTAAAAATGACTCTGCTTTTTTTGACCATGTAAATTGAACTTTGGGGAAAAGATGAGGGCAGGGTGAAGCCTCTATGTTGAAATGTTATTTTTCGTATAAACCTTGAGATACCTTGTGTGTGACTGAATGTGAAAGTGCCACCAGTTCATGCCATCTGCACAAAGAAAAGCTCTTGATTACGGTGGCTATGGAGTGAATTTGAATCACCCTGCACAAAAGTCCATGTGCATTTACCAAACTTATAAGGTTATTCTTCATAGAAAGTAATCTGACATATGTACATGGAATATTCCCAAATTCCTTTTGGGAAGCCGCTTTTAAAAGTGGCTTTCAGCATGTGGCCATGTAGATCTAATAGAAGTTCATAAAACAATTTCCAAACGTTGGACGGGTACACGGCCTCATTCCCCAAAGTGGACTCTGGTATTAGCTGTATCCTGATGCTGTTTTCCTGCTTTGTGTGTCCATTAATTATGGATCAATTATTCAATTCTTTAGGAACTCAGGTGATGCCTGGGCTACTGAGTTGTGAAATTAAAGCAATGCCACAGTGAACAGGAAAGAACATGCATTTGCTTCAGAACCATCCTCCTTCTATGCTGATATTCCTGGGACAAAAGCATTTTTCTTCAATCAATAGTAAAGCCAATTCCTGTGATTGTTCTTTTCCCCACACTGTTTCCAACTCTTCTAGCATATCATTTATCAGACCTCCTTTCTGAGTAACAATCTTTCCACATTTTTTAACAGCACAATCAAAATCCGAAAACCAAATATTTGTTGTCACCACAGGCACAATTCGCTCTGCTCTGTGTTTCCTAAACAAAGCACAGCACAATTATCAAAAAAACAACTTCTTTACAAAGTGAATCTGTACTTCAGTCAAATTTAGCCACTGAGCATCAGCTCATCAAATAAAGTAATAATTTTCTATTTGACATGCTGGAAAAAGTGTCAATCCAAACCAAGAGCAGTGGCTTCTCAGCTGCTGGGACCTGGAGGAGCAGCACCCTCCAACACTGCTCATTTTGCAGTCACTCTCTTGCTTATGATCTCACTGCAATTCCTCTAACATGTAGCTGGTGAAGTCAGTTCCTCTGTACCTTTGGGGAGTGAAATTTCTGGTGACAAGTCTTTTGTTAGGAAGAATTGTTTGCTTTTGAAAAATGCTCTCTAGTGTAAGAACCTGAACAAATTTGAAAGCAAATATTTACACAAAATCAAACTATGCTAACAAATGAAGATAATGGCCTGTTTTTCATTGCCTTACCCTTTGTTCAGTCGTCTACATCAATCAAATTAATCAATTAAGCAAATTACAGGAAAAAATCTTACACTTTATAGCTTTTTTTCATGGGCAAGAAAGGGAAATTAAGCTGATATTGTTTTCAAATATCTGTCCTTCTGCTAAAGTGCCAGGTCTTTACAGAGTGCTGTATTCAGTGCACAGCCTCCCTGCTAATAAGTGCTGTATTGTAAGTTATGTTTAATAATGCAGCATGAAGTCATGCCTGCATACACAGGGAGGAACGTCTGTGCTGCTGAGAAACAACCTGCTGGTGTCAGAATTCTTTAAAACCTCAGGGCAAGGGGTGCAAACCAGTTTGTGCCAAGGTTTCCTCCAGTTCTGTTACAAAATGCTGCTTCTGTGGTAGGTACCAAAGGGTTGTTCACACCATCCACCTGAGGCTGCCTTGGACATCTCAGCAAAAGGTTACGTAAAGCACCCGAATTTGGGACCCAACCTTCCTCTATGGTTAGTGAAAAAGAATTAAGGGCTTCTAGTTCATTCCTGACACCAAAGTTAGACATCAAATGTGCAGTTTAAAAAAAACTCTTTACTCTCTAAATCTACCAGTTGCAAACATTTAATATTTGTCTCTTGCCAAATCTTTCAGCTTATCTTAGTGCTCAGTCTCAGAAGTATAATTTAAATTTGTGACCCGGAAGGTCAGGCTTTAAAAAAAAAAAAGTTATATTCTTCGTTTTTTCCTGCCAGGTTACCTGGAATTCCAATTTGAGTAAAGCAGAGCTGTGGCCTGAAATGTGTGTTTGTGATTCAAGCCTGTGTAGGAATAAAAATGATTTCTGGACTTCTTGGGTTTGGTTTGGTTTGGTTTGGTTTGGTTTGGTTTGGTTTCCAGAGAGGTGATCATGACCTTCTGTGATGGGAAAGATTGTCTTCTCTCATGTGGTCTGTGAAGGTGTGAAATATATAAAATGAAAGCTCAAAGTGTTTCTTTTTTACCTTTCTCTTTTAGGTTTTAACATTTTAAATGGCAATACAGCTTACTTCAGGGTAGTCACATAGCAATGTTTTTTGGATTGTGTAAATAGCCTGCAATGTTGTGCTGTTTTGGCTGGGCTTGTACATATGATGCTTTCAAAAGTTCTCCCTGTGTGGGAAGCAACAGTGTGCCCTAGGAATTCAGAGCCACTTTTTGGTTGCATGATTGACATAGAGTTGCAATATAGAGATTTTTTTTTTTAATTGAAATCTTTAACCTGTAAAAAACTGGGCTGAAAGTTAGGTTGTCAGTTTAGACATGAAAGGGTAAAGCTTCCCTTCATTTATTTTGAAAGCTTCAGCCTACACATCTCTGCTGGTTTCTTCCAAAAAATACTGCTCAGGTGTAAGAGGTGCCAAAGGATGGTGAGATGGTGCTCTGCTCTGGTGGTTATTCATTCACTGACAAACTGCCTGCTTTTGCCAGGAGATTTATATGGCCATTTAAAGAAAGAAAATTCAGGACCTTAGACTAGACAAGAGCAGCATAATGTGCTATTTCTCCCTCTAATGGAAATGTCAGCTTCTGTGGTCACTCTTCCTTCTGCCCAAGAAATTCTGTGCCTTTGAAAGGCAAGTGTGCTTTATACAGGACAAATCTAATTAAAAGGACTCTTTCCTTTCCCTCCTAATGGGATATTTTTTGAGGGGTTCATGAGGTTCAACCCCACTCTTGAGACCAGACTTGTCCATCCTGTGTAGGAGGTCCCTAGAGAGAAACAGACCTGGAGGGGATCTGAGCTTTGTTCATTCCTATGGTCTGTCTAGAAGGAACACCAATAAACTCAAGACCACTCCCCTTCAGGTTTCAGATTCATATCTTCCTGAGGTGAATACAGACATCTTCAACTTACCTGGGCCAGAAGGCGTGGTAACTCCTATGGATGAGTTTGCCCAAATCTGCTCCCAAACTAGAATTCGTCTTGCAGCACAGACATAACAGGATCACCCATAGAAGTTGGTTGTGCAGGAACCAGGGACTGCAAGCTACAAAAACTTGCATCTCTGGACCTCAGTTCACCAGTCCTTTTAATGGGGCCCATCACACCAGCTTTAAAAAGCACCTTGAGCATTTTAGATAAGCGTTTAGTAAGCAGAACTATTAATAGACCCCCTGACAGCCAAACGGGGTAACATTTCTCACGGCTGTAAATCAGAGAGTTTTTCCCTTTCTCATGAGGAGTTGGAGTAGTGCTAGCAGCCATGGCAAACACACTTCCTGAGTGCTTTCTCCTTTCTGTCTGACTTCAGAATGCATCACTCAGGGACTGTGTATCACTTACCGAATTGCTCCTGTTTGCTCCCCCTGCTGCTGCCTGCTCTGTCAGCAGTCTGGGATCCAGCCGGTGACATTTTTGACTCATTGCCTCAGAGGCACAGGGTGCTGAGTCCTGCCCAGATGCTCCTGCACGCCTTCCTGTGAAGTCTAATGATAGAGTTGTTCAGCTGAGTGATACTCATAGCAAGAGGGGCAGGACTTGAGGAAGAAAATCAGACAAAAAGCAGCCTTGCCTCAGATGTTGAAGACAGTTGGGGAAGAACTTGATTTCTATTTAAAGGGCCCTTCTGCTTTGCCAGTTTTGAAGTGCAATGTGTGGAGAGTAGAGATGATTATGCCACACAATAGACTGCATATAGACACAAAAGAAGGGTGAAATTAGAACAGATTTCTTCATATAAGGCTTAATGTAATGATTTCTGTCATGCTTACAGCCATAAAAGAGAATAACAATTCTTTACACTCCCAAACTAAGAAAATAGTTGAGGCTGCAGGTACTACATAAGTAATCAAACCAAAGTCAATATAAAGGCCAAGAGGCTGAGTGCATTTTCTACTTTATTTATTAATTTTGATCTACACCAGAATAGACTAGACTAGAAATAACCATCCACCTGCTCTGAGCACCCTGCCAATTATTTCAAACTACAGACCCAAAATGCAATATGAACAGCTCCCTGCTTCTAACAAAGCACAATACCCACTCAGATGTTCCTACCCCTCCTTTTCCACCAGCACTTTAATTCATTTCTCTTTTTCCCAGTGCCAGGTCAAGTAGATGAATATTGCAAGCACTGCTGGTTGATGCAATAGCAAAGTATTCTTTTCCTCATTTTTCAATGAAAAGTAGGGAGTGTTGACTAAAGTGCAATGAAAACATGTTGCAGTGTCTGTTTTTAGAAGCAAGCTTGTAAATTATTAGGCTTTTGTTCCTTATTCTGACTTCTCTTGAGAGACTGCTTTTTCTCGTCTTTTCTGTGCTTAGCTACTCTGTAATATTTTGACCTAAGAACTTACTCTCTGCTCTCTTCTACCTTTTAGCTCACTAAAGCTTGAGAGGATGAGTAGCAATATGGCTTTTAGCAAGAGAAAGGTATCTGAAAATCTGCCAGTGTTCTAGCTATTTAACCACCACATCTTTCTGTCTTTTAATCTCAATAGAGGTTAAGTTCAACAGTAAGTCATGCATTATTTTGAAAGAATGAATACCTTAATAGTTAAAATTCTTAACAATTAATTTAACAGGTGTTGCTATTATTTAGATATAAATCAAACAAACTGTATTTCCCAGAGACATAAAAGTGATTCTGTGTTACAATAGTTGTGAAGCCATAGGTGAAAACTTATCACCCTGGAAATCAATGGCACAACTTCTTAGAGTGCCAGTATCTAGATTTTCAGACAAATATAGTGCCTGAATCCCTTTGAAAAGCTCAAATCAGTCCCAAGCACTGTCATCACAATATCCAGATGGTTTGGGTGAGGTCTGTAAATCAGTTTACAGTCTGCAGAGTAACCCTATGGCAGTGAGAGCAGAATTTAGCAAAGGACTGATGAAAGAATTTAAGAGATTCAGACAATATCCATGATTCCTGCTTCCATTCCTGCTAAAAATATTATCCATTCATGCCTCATCTGGCTTCCCACAACTGGGTGTGAGGCTGCAGACACACATTCTCTTCTGGAGCATCTGTGCTTCTTGAAGAGGTTCTGCCCCCAGCCCAAACCCATCTGTCTGCTCTTCCTCTCTCTCTAGTTTTCAAAACTCACCTGATATCCTCCAAGTCTTCCAGCTGTCTATCCAAATCTCACTGATGTTACCAAGAGCCACTAAAAGCTGGGCCACAAAGTAGGAAACGAAGAATTCTTTCCCTGAAAGGAAAATTTTCCTTTTCTAATCAAGGAAAATAAGTGGAAAAGATGAAATATCTTTTTTTTCAGCCCAAAGTCCAGGACAAAAGGTGGATTCCTCATTGGCTTCACCTTGTTGTTTCCTTTGGTTTTTTATAGAACAGAAAAACCAGCATGGTAAATGTGTGTTGCATTTCAGATCTGCTCTGAATTATGCTGCAGGGAAACCCATCCCTTCTCCAGAGGATGCACAGGATCCCCAGGGACAAGAGGCTCTCTGTACCTTTCCCTCTCTCCCCTACTCCAGTATGGAATCCTTAAGTTTTGCTGCAATATGTGTCGTACAAGCTCTGAGCTGAAACTTGGTGTACATATTTTTTGCTGTTTCATTTCAGGAGATGTGCTCGCCTGGTACATAAATAAATCTGAAGGTGACTGCACCAGATAAAATATTAATAAAAACTCCTTCCCACTTCTACCATATCTTTGCTGATTCTTTGTATCCAGGTAAGTGACTTTCTGGGCTGCAGCAGATGCTCCCTCTTCCCTTATGGTCCCTCATAAGCCCCTGCTGCAACTCCTGAGCCCTGGCTGGCTGCTCCCAGTATTTCTGCTCCCTGTGTGTACTGCAGGCTCCTGGAGCCCTGCTGTGCACAGCTCCTTCCTGCTCACCACATGCTGTATTCCCTGAAACCTCTTTCTGATCAGATTTAGTTACTCTCTCCATCAGGAACAATGTTCCTCTTCCCAAAACATTCACCTGATAGTGCCCTTTCGAAGGATTTTGCTGCAGAGACTGTGAATAAACAGATGCTATCACAGGAAAAATTAAAGTCTTTGCTTAATCAAGGGTGTTGCACAGCCTATTTAATGTTAACAAAATTGACTTTTAAGCATAATTCTCGGGGAGCTTTGGCACACAACTTGCCCCCTCTGTTTTATAAAAAGGCTGAAAAGTGCTTCAGTATTTCTAGACTGTTCCCTTCTGTTATTTGAGTATCAGCAACCAATTTTGTGTTGCTCCTTAGTATCTTTGGATGCAAAAGCTTATTCGAAGTGGCATCAAGACCTCCTTTAAATTTCCTGTCCAATAAAAGGGGGGAAAAAAATGTATGGATGTGGTTTCTAAAATTCCACATTTGGTGCCCTTTAAGTCTTGCAAATCCCTTGTTCTTGAGATTCCTTGCAGATATATTGTCAGGCTTAGAACTGAGTAAAGGTGAAATTTATTAAATAAATTCATTATAATGGTGTTTCATAGGTTTGGGCTTGCGATTAATGGATTGTAAATTTATACTTTAAGACTAGAAGAACATGATCATATAAATTGTCTTATTGAAGTTAACAGGGCTGTTCTTTGAAGAAAAATGCTACTCAGCAGAACACTTAAATGTATATATAGCTCTAAGCGTATGTTTAAGTTCAAATGAAGTCAATCTTTTGGTTTTAAGAGGGCTTGACTGTGCTTTTTTCTTTAAAACATTTATATTAATATACAGGGTGGCTGCTGCAGTAGCCTTGGGGTGTCATTAATGTTTTAAAAACAATAGTCTTTCTAAGCACTCATGAACATTAGATAAGAGAACTACTATTAGTTGGCAGCAAGCTTAAGGCCTTAAAAACTCTGGCATCTGATATGTTTATTAAACATTCATATGTATTTTACAGATGCAAAGAAGAGCATTTAACTGCACACCAGTTGATGAAGTACTACTGCCATGTGTTGTAAACAAAAAGTTGCCAGAGTGCAGTTCAAGAATGGTGGTAAGGAAAGGATTTGCTATTTCTAATATTTCTACCTGCACATTCAGGAAAAAAAAAAAAATTGTGGATTTGCTCTGAAAGTCATTCTCCTTGGATTATTTTGGAATATCCTTATGAAGGGATGGGAAGGAGCTTCCTGTGGTCACACTTCCCTGTGGTGGGCACAGAACAGCATAGCACGATGAAGGAGCATCGCTGACACAGCAGCCACTTCAGTGCATCTCCCTTACAGCAAAAACTGCACTGTATAAGGGTAGTTTGAAGGCAGAAGTTCATTTATTATATTTCTGTAACAGAGTCACCTGATGTCTTAATTACAAGAAAGTGATACGGAACTAACAGGAACATTCTACATTATTAAACAAGGGTGTGGAGGTTGAATGTACTTTTTTCTCTATACACATAGGGCACTGTATATACAAAGGAAACTTTTAAAGTAAGCATTCAAAATCTAACTCTCAAGGTCCTTATCATAGGTAATCTATCAAGAAATGCAAAACAAACAGCACGGTTAATCCCCCTGCTTCTTAAGTGTATCTGCGAGTTACTTGGCAGCACAAAGCTCCACAGAGCATCATTTCCCTGACTGAGAGAAAACCGTCTCATAAGTTTTTCTCCCCTTTAATTTAAAAATCAATTTTTACAAGAGACTCAGAGCCTTTCATATCTGCAGCCACCACTCTCTCTAAAAATGAAGGATACAGCTACTGTTCTGTTGATGTCCATAGTCCAGTTCATACCTGAAATTGTCCCCAAATCTACTGACTGTCCTTAAGTAAGGAGTTTGATTCACATCAAAGAACTGAATGAAAGCTTATATCAAAGGTTATAGTCCCGTTGGCCTAAGGATTCTTTTATCTAAACTAAGAATAATGAATGAAGAAACAGCAGCGATGACGATGGATCAAATCTGGCCCCTTCATGTTCGAGCAAACCTTCCTGGTCATCATTTTACATGACTGAGATTAGTCATGTTTTTGCAAATGACCAGGTACATTCCTAAAACCAGGGAGAGGGAAAGACTGTAATCATACAGCCCAGGAGCCCTTCATTGCCATTTCTCATCTGCAGCCTGAGCTCTGCTATATAACACCTGACTGCTGTTGTCTTGAAAAACAACATTCTCATTTGCAGAAATGGGCTGATAATATGATTTTTTTTTTAAAGTTCTGTTCCACATAAATGCACAAAAGTAGCAGGTTCACATCACTGTGCTTTCTGCTGGATATGAAATGGTGCAATTCCAAAGAAATTCAATACTGCCTCTCCTTTAAAGCCATGTACAGATACACATGAATTGAAAATAGCAAAAGTCCTTCCTTATCTGGCTGTGGGTATTGAGATTCAGCACAATGGGTAAATGTTGATTAAATGTCAGATACACTGCACTAGGCAGTGCTTTAATCAGTTGTTTCTATATATTCAAAAGAGAGATGCATACTTTAAATTAAAAGCTCTGTGGAAATAGAAAAGAAGACAGCAGTGCTCTTGTCAATAGGATGTAGAGAAATACCACGAGTCCCATTCAAACATTTTCAATCTTTTATACAGCAAAGCTATGCAGGTCTCAAATATGTAATATCAGGAATGTAAGCTTTAAACATTGCTGTTCTCTTCCAGCGAATGGCCAGAAGTATGATACTTAGGAAGTTTTGTGTTTGCCACTCAAGGACCCAGTATAAAACCTATTAAGTTTAAAATTAGAAATCTGTTCCTTTTCCAAATTCCAGTCTGTGCTCTGGAAGTCAGGACACAAACTCTCTGTCACAGGCACTGAGACTCTTTGCCAGAGTAGGCACGAATTGATGCCTCAATAGCTTCATTTTTTTAATGCATCTGCACAAGACTAAAACTTATCAAACGGCTTACAGGATGCTGCTGCAAAGGAGGGAACTTCCATTCCTCTCTTCCCTCCTATCTGGTTCTCAGGAGCTGAGAAAAAATCAAAATAGTTTCTGCCGTAACAGCAGGATAAGGTGAGCAGTGTCTGAAAAGGACACAGGGCACAGGGAAAGGTGGTGCTCTTGTTCTTTTCCAGCTTGAACCACAGTTTGACTTTTCCATACAGAAAATTTTCACTGGGCTGGTGTAAGGGAGCTGTGAGCAAGTTATTCCTCTGAATATTCATGGGTGGTTGGACTAGAAAAACAGAGAGTAGCTGTAGTTCACTCACAGCTGGACTGAGTGACCAGTGGACAGAGCTGGCTGGCATTAATCCTTAAAAGACACTGTGATATGCAAAAATTAGGCAACTGTGATCAAGCAATAGGGCATACATACGCTCACTACTGTCAAAGTTCAGAGCTGCTGTGGTCTAAATTTTCCAACAGAAAGATGGAGATACTTGTTTAGGAAGATCACCTCACTTAATATTTGGCACTGTACTTCTTAACAGATTATTTGAACAGCATTTTGGAATCAATCTATTCTTTTATTTAAATTAAAATTTACAGAAATAAGGTAAAGTTGTCCTGTGAGTCTTCGGAGCATTCTTACAAATTTCTTTTGTTTTCAGTTCTTCCTTGAATTAAAAATAAAGTTCCCATGAATGGAAATTTCCTCTGACAGTTGTTATTTAGAGAAGCATTCCTCTGGCTGCATCGTAGCGTGGATGTTAAAGAATAACAGAAACTTTTTAAATTATAGGACTAATTATCTACACACAGCTGATCAAACACTTTGCACTTCTAGCTGTGAGCACAGCTCACCACATCTGTTGGCCTCTCCCTGGGTAAGTCTGCACTGCAGTTGCTGCTGTGAATGTTATGGAGTGGAGACACACCAAAGGCAGCATTAAACTAACAAGCCTTGGATTTGTTCGTGTGACAGCACAAAGCTTAGTGGTGGCTTTTTCGCCTGGAATCTCACCCAGTCACTTGCTGGGTGTTGGAGCCAACAGAGAGTTTTGGGGGTGCCACAGAGCTGGGCAGCTGCAGCTGCAGTCAGCCACTAAGGCTAATGCTGCTTGTCCTTCACAACCTCTTCCTTCTACTGTTTGCTGTTTTGTTTTGTTTTTTTTTCTAAAGTTAGTTTAGTTATACAGAAAGCTCACTGGACCTACAGGTTGAACTTAATGTTCTTAGAGGACAAAGGGATGACTGTAAATTGGCACAACATCAAATAGGGAAAGAGTCCAAGCAGACTTGAGCTAGTTTATCCCTCTGTGAAAAAGTTGAATATCCTTGACTTGTAGCTGACTGAAAGAGGAAATTTGTTGAGATAGGACAAGTGTTGTCGTGAGTACATTGTATCGTGACTATTATTTAATATTCAAAATGTCATTTTCTCACTTAGATCGTGAGGACTTGTAGAGTTGCAGAACACAAGCACTATTAATGTACAATGTCCTTACCCTAAACTATCACACAAATGGACTGTGTGAATGGTTGTTAGATTGTAGGAATAATCTGTCTGAAAGCACAGAGATTTCCACATGCAGGACTGGGAACGATGTCATCCGTGTGCTTTGGGAAACCCTCCACTCCTATCCTGTGTATAGTCCCTTGTGCTGCATGTCCAATAGTAATCCATATATCCATAAGTAATAAAAAGGCATGTGGTGTTCTGTTCCATGTTTATGGATAAGAACAGTACTAGAAAGCTTTATGATACTCCATATTCTCTTTGCAAGTAGAAGTGAAAAAGCATCTGAATCCTTTTTCTTCAGTGTCCTGCCATTCTTTCCCTTTCAGGATCAGCAGTTGTCAGCCCATTGTTTAGAAATCCCCTGTCCTGGTGCTGTTTGCGGAGCCTAAAGCACTGGCTTTCTCTGACTAACAAAAAGCTTCTTTTTATTGTGACTTTTCCCTCCACTGAGTGAGAGAATAAGGGCAAGTGATTTTTGATTTAACCTCCTGCTGCTGAGTTTTCAAATTTTAAAGTGTTAACAAAAAAGAATGCATGTTTTCAGTGCTAAAAGCTCTGATTATACCACAGCACAAATTTATAAAAATCAAAGGCAGGCAGAGAATAGCAAGCTAGAAATACGTGACTCTCTGTCTGTTGGCCTCCTGTAATACAAATTGAACTTTCTCAAGAAAGCAGCTGTAAAGAGAAGAGACTGTTTTACCAAGTCTTAGACTGTATCCATTTCTGATAGATTTAGTTAACCTACAAGGGAACAACAGTATTGACATATATCACTTTGAAAAATGCCAGCTGAACGAGGTATTTTTGTTTCCTGGGTTACGTGCTGAAGCCATGTCATTCGTTCTGCTTCTTTTTTCTGTCCTTGCTAACACATTCTGTTCCTGTATTTTATGATTATATGTTCACTCTCTGAACTACCCCAGAGATATCGATTACATTTTTGGAGAGTGAACAGTATTTCAAGCAGCCTATAGGGAACTCTCACTTTTGTTCCTATTTATGTAATCGTTTGGGGTAGAAATATAATTAGGTGAGTAAAATTATTATCCTAAAGATCCTTTAAACTTATGAATAATTTTTGGTGGGAAGTTTTCTGGTTCTGTAGTTTTCCTCATCTGACATCACACATGAGAAATAGTTGCTCCTAAAGAAAAAAACTAATGAGATTAGTTAAATTTGGGTGTTGCTTCAGTGGGTTTTTCCCAGGAATTAATCACTGCCTAGGCCTGTGCCTTCAGAGTCTCTCCTGTAAGGATAACTAATATTAAGAAAAGGAACCTTTAGGTTTTTTGAGTCTTCATTAAAACTATGGATAGAGTTGCCTGCTGAGGCACCTCATGATGCAAACCCGACTCTGGGATTTAAGATTCAGATCTGCTAAGATTCAGAGCATGACCAGAAAACTAAAACAATATGAACAATGTCTGCACTGCTTTTACTCACAGCTTGTTTGGTGAGAGGAGTTTGGGTCGAGCTTGTCAAGAACATTTGATGTGAGCAAAGCTTTTACATGAGAATTGTTCTGCTTTCCTTTCATTCTCTTTTCTTCTATTTCCCACATGTATAGGGCAGAATCTGTTCTCACTGTGGTCACATTTGTGTGCAAAAGGCACAAGCACTGCTATGATTCACACTGGTGTGGCTCAGGACTCTGGTTTGAGCTTGCTGCTCCCTTCCTGGGAAAGCCATCGCTTGTTATTTAGGAAGGGAGTTGATGGTGTTGATAGCAGCTCGGAGCAGCTCTGCTCCCAGGCCGGTGCCAGAACACAGATGTGTGACATGCCATATCCTTAACAGATGGACATGCCATATGCCATCAAAAGTGGTTATCCAACTTTCTCTCACACTGTGGGTGAACAGCTCTTCTCTTTTGCGTCAAAGCCTTAACAGGCAAAACGCATGTCAGCTCCTGGAGGAGGTAAGAAACTCAAAGGAGGATTTCGTGGATGTGTCCCAGAGTTTCTCAGTGCAGAACAATTGTGACCCTCTCAGGGGTCCGTCTGCCTGAGGGGTTGCTGCGCCCACATTCCTGGCTGTGGGAGGTATCTACTCCAACTCATAACCCTGGAATTACTCTAATGAGTATCCAAGTCTGAACTAATTTACTTTGCTTTTCCTGAGGCAGGCCCGGAGCGTGGCTGATGTGGTCATGGAGCATCTGGAATGGCTTGGCATACATGAGGAGCAAGCTCCCATCTCCACAGAGCAAAGGCAGGGCTTACAGAAATAAACTTAGGTGCATAACTGAACTCCAGGAAGGATTAGTTCCAGGAGAACTTAAAGAGGAGCAGCAAGTTGCACAGTGGCCTAAAAACAGCTACACACATGATTTATGTGCTGATTAGATATCTTGGTTGGGTGGGACACCCAGGCCGTGCTTCAGGTATTGACCTGCTGCCGTGTTTTCAGCTTATGCTTGGTTTTGACCCATGAGTGATGCTGCAGAATTGTGTGGTTGTTTGATGGACTGTTGTACAGATCCTTCCTGATATTCAGGAGGAAAAATTATTGCCATTCCACCCATCGCTTGTGGCCATGAGAAAGCTGAGGTGATCCAGGTTTTATCACTTTAAGGTATGAACTGTGTCACAAAAGGGACTAACCCCATTTTGGTGAATAGCTGAAAATGTTTACAATGGTAAAAAATTGCAATTATACTGAGAAATGTAGCTTTTATAAAATAATTTGTGCTTAGAAGACAAGTTTCCTGTGAACAGCATAGAATTTTGCTGGAAATGTGCCAGAGAAAGACTGTTTCAAAGCTGATTGGTTTGACTTCCCTCTCTGTAGATTTGGTTAATTCAGATGAATGAGTGGGCTTTGGCCTGGTCTGTATTTTAGGTGGAAATGATACAAAATGGGAATTGATTGGAACAAAATTGGGGAAAGTCTTCAGAGGTAAAGTCTTCTGAGACCCAGGCCAGCTCCTGAGAGGGGTTGTTCTTCCGTGCCCAGTTATTCAGAAACCAGAAGCGTGGGAGGATTCCAGTGAATGACTTTGATTTAGAGAGTCTACAGCATAATGTGAGGCAATGACCACATTAAAACCTGCATATGGAATTGAATAATGAAACTACATACAGATTGAATAATGCTGAATCAATACATGAATGGAAGTGTGTGACAGGGGTTGCTATGGTATCTCCCTCATTTAATAAAGGAATAAATAAAGGAATGGAAATCTCCATAAATTGTCTCGGCAGAAATTAGAGCCATTCCTAATGACTCTAATATATGCAGTAGCATTTTTGAAAATTAATTATCTTCCTTCATAAACAAGAATGGGGAGGGGGGGAGAGTTGATAATCTTTAAAATGATTTTGTTTAAATTTATGCCAGTTCCAGTTGAACAGTCCCTGAAGATTCACTTGGGGAGTAGGGAAGTTATGAGTAGAGATCTGTAAGAGTGTTTTATTCAAATGCTTTCTACCATGTGCTGGAAGTATAAGAGGAGAGGGATAAATACACCCCAAAACACAGTTCCTTGGAGAAAATGGAACCTAAGTCTGAAAGCACTTGAGCCCTTAATTTTATTACTTGGCTTAACAGAGGAGGGGTAGTAACAGTATTTACTTGGTGCCTCTGAGCTGGAAAACCTACCCTTATATTCCAGTCGTGGATGTGGATCTGCCAGACCACATCCTTACATGTTTAAAACCAGGGTGTTCACGGAATTAATAGAATTACACAATTTGGTGTGGAGAGAGGAAAGGGCAAGCAAGTTATGTACAATGAATAATTAATCTATGAAGTTATGATCTGGTTTTACTTGTCAAACATTGATTTTCTCATTTAGCCTCGCTAGGATGTGATAATATCACCCCCATTCGAACAGTTTAGCCTGATCTGTAACTTTCAGGGTACGGTGTTTAATTTTGCGTGGTCAATCTTGTGCTGTAGTTCTTCATGTCAAATGGGAGGTGCTGAAGCTGCACATCACATCTTGTAGCTGTTCAGATATGGAATCTATTGGCAACAAATATTTTCTCAGTAAAATCTTTTATTGGTAAAATCTCAGTTATTTCAGCAAACAGTTCCAAGCAAATGAATAGCGAAAAGGCATATTATGGCAAAAGGGCATATAAAGAAAATTCGGACGAAACTTCTTAAAAATTATTTTTTTCTTCTGTTTAAAGGTTGAGTGGTTGAGTGGAGGTTTCTCTGTGCTTGAGCATTTGTTACCCCTTAAATGTATCACACCCACCACATCTCCTACTGTTCCTGGAGAATGTATCAACCTTTAAATGAAAAATTTAAAGCTAAGTTAACTTTTTGGAGAAGGAGTCTAATGAATAGATGTAACTGATGCCCGCTAGTTATCACATTCCAGGGTACTTGATGAATAAATTATCTTTTTTTCCCCTAGCATGAAACAGTCCTAATTTTTGGAAATGCATTTGCTCAAAATATCCCTCAAAAAATGCAGGCAAAATCAGGCATTTTTATGTGCAAAAGACCTTCACTCACTTGAGTCACAGGCAAGTTTGTACTCCAACAACAAACTGTAAAAACCAAAGGATAAATGATTAATGTTTTCTTAGGAGAAAATATCATTGTCTGTTTGCAAAATCAGGCATTTTTATGTGCTTGATTTAAACCCTACCAGTCACATGAAGGTCTCCCACCTCATGCAGGTCAGGCAGATGAAGAGCATGTCTTTCCCCAGATTTTTGTGAAAAGAGAAAACAAGTCTTTGACATTCAAAAGTAGTCAAGAAAGATCATTCAAATGGCTTCATGTCTCCTGCTATTTGCCTCAATTACAACACAGCTAAATAGAGAAAACATATAAGAAAACCCTTCACCTTACGAGCTGTGGGCCCGAGTAACATCCCTGTTACAAAAGGGACTGCACTTTCAGTAACTTACAGTCAGTGTTTTGCTGGAGTTAATTAAAAGTATAAATAATTTGCAACAAGGGGGTGAATGGGGCTGGGAAAATTATTTGTCCACATATTGATTGCAAATGCATTTTTCAAATTCCTCGTGATCTGATAAATCCCACAGGTGGCAAAAAAATTCAGGCCAGTTCATTAGCTGAAAACTCAGCACCATTTGAACTGAATTCAAAATTGCTGAACAGGTTTGCCTTTTTGTGGTTCTCCTCTCTAAATCAGCAAACAAAATTTGGCAGCTGAGTACTTTATTCCCAGTAATAAACTATACTTGAAAACGTAGTTGCCCTCTTCTCTGGATTTGCAGAGACAGAATTTTCTTTGGCCTGGTGTCACTTTTCTGCCCAACTGTATTTTGAAATTTAATGAGAAGCTAAAGGATGCTTATTGAGTTATTAATTGCTTTTCACTTATCCATTAGGCTGCATTTCCATCTTTTTACAAGAAGATATGCAAACACCTTTTGGCCAAAATTATACAGTAGGAAAGGTTATAGCCACCCTGATTCACAAGGGAATTTTACACGTGCCTCAGGTAGGGACAAATAAACAACTGAATTCACTATAATATCACTTCATGCAACTTCCTCTTGCCACTAGTTAGGCCTTAATATACTTAGAAGGTTGTTCTTCTAATTTGAACTGTGTGAGACTTTGGCTGGAGGCTACTTCTGTGTCCCAGTGATAAAAGAAGACATAAAACAACCCAGTGCCTGATCATGCTCCCTGGCTGTCAGTGAATCACGTTTAATAGCATCTCCATTGCAGTTTTGGCCAATTTGCTTGCAATGGCATCCTTTTCCATGGGCTTGCTGCTCAGCAGGCCCTGAAGCAATCTATGAATAACTTCCCAACAGATGCTGTTTATGAATTGAAGCAAATGGCTTCCCTGTTTCTCTTTTTTCTCACTTCAATAATTTTCAGTTACATTACGATGAATATTTATAGTCCTATAGCAGTGCATAAAAATGGGAACAAGCAGACCTGTGCATTGTTTCATACGTGAGTGCAGTTCTAATGGCTTTTGGCTCAATGGATTTAATAATGTTGTGTTGATGGACTGAAAAGAGAATGCAAATTGTAGATCAGTCACTTCCATTCACAGTGTTAGCAGACTGGGCATTGATGGAAGACTGTGTTAGGAGCACGTACAGCGTATCTTATCTGCTGGAAATAATACACCCCCTAATACAAGCCTACAATACCTTTCTCTCTGCTTTATCTCCTATGAGTAGTCCCAACAAACTTCACTGTTAAATGCAGGATTTCAAGTTCTGCAGCCATTTCTTAGTGGGTGTGTTGGGTTTGAGTGGCCAGATTTCTGTGAGAAACTACAAGAAGCTTCCCCTGTGTCTGACTCAGCCAGTGCCAGCGGCTCCAAGACAGCCCCACCACTGGCCAAGGCCATCATCATCAGTGGCAATGACAGTGCCTCTGGGGTAATGTATTTAAGAAGAGGGGAAAAGTATCTGTGCAAGAGAAACTGCAGCTGGAGTGGTGAGTGGTGAGGGAGGATACGTGAGAGAAACAGCTCTGCAGGCACCAAGGTCAGTGAAGAAGGAGGGGGAGGAGGCATTCAGCCCTGGTCAACCCACCACAGTGAGTTTAACAGGCTCTGGCTAAAATGTCATGTGATTTACCATAAAACTAATGGTTAGTGGTAGGAGTAGCCAGTGTTTCAAGTGATTAAGTTGGAAAGTGAAAAGGAGAGTCTGGTTTGTTATCAGCCATCATTCTTTACCAGAACAGAGCAAAATTCTTGTTCGATCCTAAAAAGGCCAGTTTACAACATTTTATAATTCTGTAACAGTTCTTCAATGTTGTTTTGCCAAGAAAAGTGGTTAGATTTACAACTGTAGATGTTTATTGAGTTTTTTCCAAGGGAACTGCTCTTGGTGCTGCTTCATTCATCTCCAAATGTCTGAACTACTTGTCATTTCTATTAAACAATAGAGAGGCTAAAGAAATAATGCTTTTACTATCACAGTAATTCCAAGATTAATAAACCCCTCTAACTTACTAGATACACTTGTACAAACATATTGTCTATAAATCTGTGCTAGATACAAAGCATGCATATTTAAATACAGAATATGTCAAATTGTGGCATTTTCCAGAGCTCTATAATAAATTCATTTGTACAATAAAAATAATTGGAGATGTGAATGACCACACACATTATTCACACTGCACATCTTTAACATAGCAGTTTATTCCCCAGCCCAGAAGCTGGAAACAGGAAACAATCTGAACAATTTCTTGTAGCCTAATATGATGGCACTCATGTGGATTGCAGCTTTTAAAAAGCCACTGTAAATAGGGCACGCTAAATAAATATGACTGTTGTGCCTATGAAACTCAAACTGTGTGATTTCATCACTTTTGGCTTCCCATAAATGAATAAAAAGCATATACCATGTTAACTTACATTATCAATTGCTGTCTCAGAAAAGTAAACTGAGACATGCACTATGTCCTCAGTTCTAGGCCATTAAGTAGCAAAATAATACAATTACAGCCATACCAACCTCCGCTTTCAGAAACATTTCTTCAGCACTCTGAAGTCTCTTCTAAAAGGCACGGATTGCAGAAGGTTGGCATTTCTAATGGACAGGATGATTTGACATTCCAGAATGCTAATTTGTTCCATTTTCCATCCAAACAATAACTTGAGGAGTTGTCATGTTGGATTATTGAGGAGGCCACATTCAGACACCAGGTTTAGGTCTGGCTGCCCACACTGAGTGGTGGGCACAGACCTGGGGCTGTTCAGAGGGTTTGGATCCAGCCTTCTCCCTCCATCTCTTGACGCACTCATCTTCTTCTTTAGCCTGTGCCATCTGCTACAATTTCTTTATAAATTCATGGCACTTCTTTCCTGCTTCTTTTGCACCAGGAGTGTGCAATGTACCCGTGTCTTTCTCACGTCTTTGCTGATGTTTTTTCTGGTCTCCTCTAAGCAGTCCTGCACATGGTATAGAGTCATAAACAAGTCCTTCCCTTGAGAGTAAATTTAATTAGGAAAGGTACCAAAACCACAGTAAAGGCCTAATTTGCATTTTTCTGTATCCTTTAAGAATGAAAAAAACACAGTAAAATGTTGACTACATATTCACAAAAATGTCTTCTTCCTGTCAATCACACACAGGGTTTTTTTATTTAATTATTCCATATAATTTATCTTCACAGCTCCCTCTATAACTCATTTCCACAGCTCCTTGCTTCTTGGACAGGTTATTGATCTAATGTGTACAGAGGAGGTTTTTTAAAGTCTGTCTTTTAATAATAATTGCCTATGCACAAAATCAAGGAGCTTTTTAATGCAAGCAGTAGTAAAAATTTGATCAATGTGGGCATTACAGCATTAGGCCTTAAATTAATTGTTTCAGCTTACACTTTAGGTAACTTCAACATCACTTCAATACGTGATCTTTTCACAATTTTAACATGTAGGAAATGTTTTCTTCATAAATCATTGTCAGCTAAGAAAGCATAAAGCAAAGTAAGTGGCCTGAATGATTTTGCAGTGGCAGCTGAAGACTGAACTAGATACTGGCCCTAGTTTCCAGCCCCTAGGATAATGATTTAATATCTCAAAAATACCAGGGAAAGCAGTGAAAAAGCTCCACCCACAGCATTCCCCAGAAATGTTTGTAAGGTGTTACAGAAGCATCACCCGTGAACTACCAGTGGGACATAGCAGAGATCAGCTGTTCTGAAGAGGATGATTGAGTCTGTATCTAGGAACTTTTTACTTTAGTTCACCATACAAATTTTGTTAAGGAATATTGCTATCAGTTAAGTTTTCATTAAAAGGAAAAAGTTATTTGCTGGGGTTTTTTTTAACCCCTGCATTAAAATTAAAAAAGTCTGGACCTATTAGTCCCTCCTTATTGACCTCAGCTGGGGGTGGTCAATAGATGCTTTCTCAGATTAATCACAAAGCATTTGTTTTAAAAGCAACACCAGAAGTAACATCTAGACAGTGCACTGTGGGGGTCAAGTGTGAACACATTTTGGGTCACACACTGGTCAGCTTCCCACTGCTCCTCAGGGACCATCACTGTGAATTCCCCTCAGGAGCAGGGATAATGGAGCAGCCAGTGAGCCCCAAGAGATGGAAGGGAAATGGATGGAATGGATGTTCCTTCCAGGAGGAAGAGATTCATGCATAAAAGCACATATATTTCTTTGAAGTGATTTAATGGTTTGCATGTTGTGAACTTGTGTACATTTAAACAATCCTAATGCTTAGTGTTTCTAATGAGTTGTTTATTACTGTGGGCCTTCAATTTGCCACACACCAAGCAGGCTATAAATACTGATTTATATAAATTAATAATAAAATCAACATCTTTTATCACTTTCTTGCCTGACATAAACTATGATGAGCTGAAAGTCCCACAAATGCTTTTAAGTGGTTCCCACTCTGCCCTCCCAGCACACATGAAGAAAATATTTGCTTTTATAAAATGGTGGAAGTGCTTTTTCTGTGGCTAGAATAAATTTCCTCAGTGTTTCTATAGTGGATACTAATAACCAAAGTGGCTTTGTTATTACCTAACAAAAGGCTAACATGCTTTATCTATAAAAAATCGTGTCTTTTCTCTTGTCTGCTTCATCTCATCCTTGTTTTCTGCTATAGTTAATTATTTTTCTCATAGACAAATTAAACCCCATTAGTACTAACAAGGGAAATTCAGATTAAGGGCTCAGGGAGGCTTGGATCTTAATGTTAACATTATTGTGTGAGCAGGAATTTATCAATTTGGGATTAAAAATTAATCATCAAAAATGTTCTAGGAGCATGATTCATAGTCAAACCAAAACTCCAGAATGTTTGATTCCACAGAAAAGACAGACATCTTTATCTTAACTCTGTGGGAATTGCACTGGAAAATCAAAAGGAATGTGTCTTTGACAAAGCTAAATTTGAACCATCACATGTGATAATTCCATTTATTTTTTTTTCTTTGCCTTTCCCAGTGTGACATGACTCAGACAAAAATAGCCAGATAATATCACAGATGTTTACACAAATCACTGGTTATTGCTTATCCAAATGATGTTTCAATACAAACACACAACTGCTCCTTCTGTTTTATCACTGTCAAAATTTCATTTCAAACGTATTAAATGCAGATGTGGCATTGACAGTTTGCTTTCTCCACTGGGCTGCGTGGCAAGCTAGAGTCACATCTGCATTTTTAGAGAATTTAATTCTGTGACTTTTTCACCCAGCCTGGTCCTCCTCAGTTGGCTGCTGGGGCTGTGGCTGTGCAGGAGATCTGGAGAGCTGTTGCCAGCTCAGAGCTCTGCAAACAGCAGCACCTACCACCAGTCAGCTCCTGGAACCACAGGTACCTCCCTGACTCCCTGGAGAGCATTGGGCAAATTCACCTTTCCAGCCACAGAGGGCCCCTGAAAACCGTGATTGTGTTTATCCCAGATTTTTCCCAGTGTTTGCCATAGTCCTGCAGCATCCCTGACTGCTGCACCACTTTGGTTTGGGTCCCAGCAGTGCTCTGGTAAAGCCCTTGGAAAGACTGACGGCCAAAACCAGCAGGATGGGAATCTGCAGCCCCTGGGATGGGTGGAATTTCAGAGAAGGGGTATTTCTTGTCAGGAGGAGGTGTTTCAGGCCAGGAGAGTCAACTGGATCCTGGCTCTCAAGGATCTCGTAATCTATGGAAATGGGCAGCCTATAATTCTGGGAACCAGGCAGAGAGAAATCCCAAGGAAGAAACTATTTTAGTATAACAACAGCTGAGGCCATAAACCACTGTGAAATAAATATACTTTATAAACATAAAGTGAAAAAGTAGTCCCTCACTTACAGTTTTTATGTGATTTATGTCTTTAATTTATTTAAATCAGTGACCCATCAAATGCAGACACAAAATTAGAAATTCAGCAAAAATTTCATCAGCCACAAGGAAATACTGAGGTTTTATTTGTTCTCCTCCTGCAGCTGCTTCTCCATGTTACATGAATTTATCTCAAAATGAAGCACGATGAGGAATCATCTTGCCAGAATATTATTGATCTGTGATTTGGGTACCAGGCTCACTACCCTGTAGACACAGATGCCAATGAGAAAATTTACTCCCCCTCACCCTCAAATTTTTTCAGAGAGTACTTTGTTTCAGATATATCATTCTGTAAGCTTTTCACAGCAGTTTTGTGACCAAATATATGCCACTTACATTACTTCTGAGATTTTTCAGTAAACCAGGAATGAGTCAGGATGCTTGTATTAGTCAGCTGGTCATGGCTTGAGAGCTGCTGATATCCGTGCACATGGCCCAGAGGGCTCCACACATAACCAGGCTGGGCTCTGAAGTGCTGAAGGGAAGGGGTTTCTCTTTTTTTTCATTCCTTTCTCTTTTTTTCCCTCGTTGGTTACAGTGGGATTTAGTTCAGGCTCAATAAATTCAACAACAAGCACCGGATCTTCAGCTGGTGTGGATTTCACACATTTGCTTCAAAAGCAGACGCTGCCTTTCACAGTGGGAATTTTCCTGCTATCTTGGGTATACACAATTTGCGAGTGCTGAAGTCGGAGTGTCCAGCTCTGTAACTTGGAAAAAGATACTGAGGTTTCCCTTCCCCTGCCTTACTGCTGTCCACACTCTGAGCAGTACTTTTCTCCTTGTTTGTACTGTCTTTGCTGTTGACTAGTAAGATTATTATTTGTACAGACATTTTCCAGAAATATGTGACCAGATTATGCCCATGGCATTTGAGAAAAAAATGGTCCATGTATCAGAACAAAGCCAAAAATTCACAGAATGAGGTCTTCTTTAGCCAGCTCTACTTGATTTTCTTTTAGGACTTCATAGTGCTTGTAACAATCTGGCCCTCCCTACCAAAATAATCCAACTGCCTCTCAATATTTTACCAGGAAGGCTACACCAATATATCAGTCATTAAGCACTGAAAAAGGAGTTTTAATGTTCTCCAAGATACTGATTTCTTTTGAACCCTCTGAGCTACAAACAACCTGTTTGCCCCTGCAGCAGCCCCTTGGTCAGGATATGGGTGGTCAGGGAGGAAGGGCTGATGGGATAGGATGTGAGTATGGACGTATGGCTTGAATGAAGCCCCTCTCTCTATAGTTGCCTCAATGAAAAGATAGTTCAGTTTTGAAGGCTTGGAGCTGTGCAAGTACTACCTGGAAAAGCTCTTTTATCTTCCACTGAATGGGGTTAGTTCAACTCATGAGAGTATTTATTGCTTAGGAAGATATCTTTAGGATTAGACTCTTTAAAGTGAAACAAAGACAAGTTCCACTTTCTAAAGGCTGTGTCATTGTATGTAAGAGCTCCTTCTGGAGTTTGGCCGTTGCAAATATTTTAAAAGTATTTTTTTGTTAATAGGGAGAGCCATAAAGATGAGATAATGGCATTCAAATATTTGTTCTTGTTCCGCAATGATTACCTTTTTACGTTATCTATGTCAAGGAAAAGCTCCTACATTCATAATGCAAATTTTCTGCAAGTGGTTCTTTAGAGCTGTGCCCAGCTCTGCACAAAGACAGAGGCTTCCTGAAGGGCCATCCAACTCTGCTCTGTGACATTCTGTGATGGTCACAGAGATTTCCTCCTCAGCAAGACAACAGAATGAAACTGGTGATTTCTGCAAGACAAGGACCAGTGGCTGCTGCCTGTTGTGCCCTTCCGCACGGTACCTCCTGTGAGTGGTACCCAACTATCCCAGGTGTACCTGTGCAGTCTCGGTCTGGAGGTGTGTGCTACAGACACTGGGCATGGACCTTGGCAGCTCTACAGTCCTTCTAATAGATAACCCATGCTGAGAGCCATAGGAGACAGGAAAGGCTTTCTTGTTCATCAGTTGTGCCAAAATAGAACCCAGAAATATTTAAACCTAGCATGAGTAGGAGAATCCTTATGGTGTGAGGTCAGATACTGGAAAACACACACTGCCCTGTCCTTATCCGGTGGGGGGGATCAAGTACTGCCTTTAAAGTCTATTGCCCTGACCTGAGTTTTTGTCTTTATTGTCACAGAACCTTTTCTGATATTTTTTTTTTAATTATGTTGGAAAAACCTGTGAGGTAATCAAGCCCAACCTTTGACCAGACACCATCATGTCAACTAGTTCCACTACGTTCCATGTCCAGTCTTTTCTTAAACACCTTCTGGGATGGTGACTCCACCACCTCCCTGGGCAGCCCATTCCAACATCTAATGACCCTTCCTGTGAAGAATTTCTCTTATGACCATGTGCTATTCCCAGGCTTTCTGAGCCAGGCTCCACTGCCTGGTGTCATGCTGCTGTGCTGACAGCTCCTTCTAGAGCTCTGATAGTGATGGACAACAGGCATAGTATGCAATTGTTAGAGCCAAGTTTAGATGAGATTTAATTGGTATCAGGCATGGACACTCCCTGCATTTGTGTCTCATTAACGGTATTCCCTCATAGATGGTGTATGCCAGGTTTTTCTGAGAAGATAGGTGATGCCAGTATAGCATCAGATCCATCATGATACAAGAGAGAGATGATGTCTGCTCTGCTCTTGGTAACATCAAGCCCCCTACAACCTTTCTAAACCCATATGAACAAGTAGAATGAATATAACGGACCAACTCTTCGCATTTTCAGGTGGTGCTTTTGACTTCAAAAGCTTCAGAAGATGAATCTGCAGCACCATCAGACCAGAGCTCCAAGAGGAGTCAATAATTCTCTTTCCAGTGTCATCTCTATTGACCTCAAAATGAGATTTGCTTTTGCCATACTCTGTGGAATATGGAGCCCTCTAATGTCAAGAAGCTGCACTGGGTGAAACGTGTCCTCCACAGCTCAGCTCCTCACCTTTGAGCAAGTTGTGGATACTGGCAGATTCATTCTACTGTGCTGAAACACGGGAGGATATCCTTGATGAATGAAAGACATGTATTATGTGTGCTGGCTCCACATGCAGACTTCCAAACTGTGCTCCTGTTTCTACTCTGATAACAGCTGACTCCGCTGGTGCTTCATCAGGCCTGAACTCAGCGTTGTATCTTTTAGAAACTGATATTTTTCTAATTATAGACGTTTTTACTGCAGTGGTGGCACACACCATTCCATCAAATACTGATGGGAAAATGAGGTAAATAAACACTCTGTGTTGCATGACAGTTTTCCTTGCAGAATAGATGCAATGCAAAATTCTGGAAGAAGCCAGTAAGTTAAAGTTAGAAATGAAATCCTGCCAAACCCATAAAGCTGGGAAAAATATGTGGTTACCAAAGAAACAAAGAGTATGAAGAGATAGCCATGCCATTGAACCTCAAACATTGTCCAGTGGCCAAAAGCAAAAGTAAAGCTGTATTAATAGTAGAGAGTTTAGCATGTAACAATGAGAAAATCTGTAATAATGGCTTAAAAAGCCAGTCTAATTTTCCATGACCCTCCATAAGCTCAGTAATACTCATTAGTGTCTACATGAATTTGTTAAACCTCCTCAGCATTGAAAAAACATGACTTCATTCAATTTGGATTTGTGTGCATCTAAAACTTTGCGTGCTGCAGCTTCCCTGGAAGTGACAATAATTTATATTTGAGGATTAAGGAAACACGTGATATATTCCACATCTCGACAACAGTAGCTAAACAGTGTAATCTGCCACATTTCAAAAAGCAATCAAATGCACAGAGCCCTGCCCTTTTAAGCAAGCAAGCTTGCCTGTGAAAGAAGCATTCTGAATTCCATAATTAAATGAAAAATGAGATGAATGCAAGTGAGGCTACGAGCTGATGCAGCTTCATTGTTACAGCAGGGTCATTAATAGTTATTGATGATAACTGGGATAAACTGTCAGATATCATCCATGTGACATGAACAAATGATTAAGACATGGAATTCTTTAAGGAAAGAAAAATCCTTGGGTGAACTTGCAAGCTAGGAGAGGAGATACAATAAAATACAGAAGAAGCAGGGCATTTGGTTTAGTTGTGGGCAATCTGCATCTGAGTAAGGAACACAGCCATGGCACAGCAATGTTACGGATTTCAGAAGTAAGTTGTGCTGAAATGCCCCTTTCGGCTCAGGAGCCTGTGTTTGCCCCTGACTAATTTCATTACTGCTGCTCAAGCTGACATACTGATTAAAAGAAAGTCATTCCACTAATCATTAGGTAAACACGATGCAGAGCGCTTGGTGGGTTTGGTAACCGCGGAGCAGGTCGGTTATTGCTCCTCAGGTGCTGATAGTGCTATCAGTCTGGATCATCTCCTGTGTTATCAGCACCCTGCTCTGCCCTGAAGAAACTTCTTGAAATTGCAACACTGTAAACAAGAAGCCTTTGGGTATTTGCTTTTCTCTCTTTCAAATACACATAATCACTCAGCAACACCAGGATGGTTAAATTACCCTTAGAGCCAAATGACTTTGGATTAGATTTGTTCTCTTAAATACATCAATCCCCCTGTGCCACTGGTACTTGTGGAACTAATGCACCAAAAGATCTTTGCTGGGGAGGTATTTTGCTACCGTTACAGCCTAAGGTGCATGAAGTGCAGAAACCCCCTCAACAGCTCATGCTGTGATACACAGACTGTGTATTTCTCCAAATGAAGAGGTGGCTGAGCCCACCCACACCAATGTTCCTTTGAAGGCCATCCAAGATTCTTCTCCTGTGTCAATACTGTCACCCCTTACTGAAGAAGGACATTTTTAACTCAGGTGTAGGACTCACAGTTTTCAAGGCAGGTGAAGGTATTTCAACACTAGGGTGGGATTTTGCAGAGCACTGCTATAGATCCAGCTCTTCAAAGCAGTGGGAACTTTACTACTGATTTCCATGAGAGTGAAATTAAAGTACAGCTTTCCGAGCCTCTTCTGTGGAAAAAATCATAGAATTCCTTGGCTTAGAAGATCATCTAGTTTCAACCCTCCTGCCATGGACAGAGACACCTTCAACTAGACCAGCTTGCTCAAAGCCCTGTCCAACCTGGCCATGGTGATGTCATGAGGGCTAAGCCAAGTCAGACTTAAGCACTGATGGGCATCCTCCCTGTTATCTCAGTCTTGGCCATGGAGAACAACTCCTCTCCTTGCATTTGCACTGGCACCATCTGACCTGAAAGCCCAGGGGAAGTGATGGGCAGGGTACACAGAGCTGACAAAGCACTGCAGCACAGTCAGTGCTTTTCCTTGGACAGAGCTGATCTTTCCCTCAGATTCACACAAATATGGAGCCCTGCTGTGCTGCCTTGAAGGGATACCACACAGGAGGATGTGTCCAAATCCTTCTATAAAGGGTTGTTCTGTCATTCTGCAAGAAAGGGCCTCCAAAGGTCCCTCAAGCAGGAGTTTTGAAAAGGCCTAACTTTGCAAATTAATACTTCTCAGGCAGTTCCTGTCATATTTATTATTATAATTACTATTACAGCTATTGGCATTTTTGCCCATAGTTTCTCATGCATTTCCACAGAGAGAGGATAAAACTGGAACCCAATTAATTTTTCCAATTCTGCTCTCACACCTATGAAAACCAAGAAACTCTGCAGTTGTCACCAGCCTGCCTGTTATTTTGTTTGCTGTTCCCCTCCTGAACAGTGGCATCGAGACAGGCTTATTTTTGATACCTTGTTGTCTTTTCTCTTTGTTTTCTCTTTGCAAGACGCTGATGGCTCATTGCAAATTGGAGAAGGCTCCCAGCATGTCAGCTGTCTGGACAAACTGTGGGAGCAGGTTAGCTGGGAATAAAACCTCCCAGAGACACCGGTTTAATGCTGTTTGCATGGCTTTCCCTCTTCAGTTTGCAATGACTCTGACTTCAAAGAAGTGCTTTACAAGTTCCTACACCCAGAGCTTTGTAGGTAAAAATATTTGTTTCATCTTCCCATCAGGTACTCTCAGAAACAGCCTTACAACAGCTGGTAAAGGGGAGGAAGGCATTTTATTGTTCTGATTCTCTTAAAGCAGCAACACCTTGCAAAACTGCAGGACAATTAGAGGTGCTGGGATTTTTCTGCTATCATCCTTCCTAGCTTGTCTTCCAGTTTAACAACACATCCTCACCACTGTGATTTTGCATGACCATAATTAACATTTTGCCTTCTGAATACAAAAAGATGCATTTCCCAGTCTGCCTGGATGCTGTGCCAGGGAGCATTGTTTCCCACTTGATAACATTTTAACATTCTTGGGAAACATTGGTCTATTTGTTAAAATTTTGCTCAGATAAAACCTCAGCCGAGAGTGCTGTGGGGCTTTTCACGTGAATCTTCCCAATGGCCTTGTTTAAAGCATGAATTTTCTTCAGGGGCTGTTGTGTTAACTTATTTACTTATTATTAAGGACGTTGAAGATTGAGAAAAATAAAGGCAAACCTGCGGAATGCTGAGCTGAAAGACGTGCATCCTAATCACAGCACACAGTGAGGTGTAGAGGGTGTTATTAGGATAAAAGTCTGACCATGAAAAGTGACAAAACACTCATTACCTTGAGAAAGATCAGCATTTCTCCTGTGTCTCTCTTGTGAGAACACAGGTTCTCCTTCTTTGGCTAAACCTTGTTTCTAATTAAGTCACTGATTTCAACCTCATGATGAACTACATCTATTTTTTCCCTTCCACTAAAAAATTAGACTACTTTAAAATGAACTGTGAATTCTGCAGAAATATTCTGGTTTAGACAAAATTGGCATTGAGTTGCTAGGCATTTTTTTGTCAAGAAGACAATGAGATAATGGCACTGATTTTACACTGGTGCTGAGAAAATTTACCATTCAGGCCCATGTCTGAGTCTCCTGTTTGCTTGATTCATTGCAGATTTTCCCCTCATCGGGTGAGTAGCTTGACCATTTGATTTTATTGTTGGTTTCTTTCCAGATGCCAGAAGTACTGAGTATTTGAATATATATCTGAAGTTCAGCAGGAAATTGAAAATTGATTCTCTACAGCAGTTATCTGAGATATGGTTCAAGTTCTCACTTCAAGTTAGCCAGAGCAAAGAGCTAAAGCAGTCTCAGGGGAATGCCAGCTTGACAGATATTCTGGAGTGATTTCTGTGGCATCTTTGAAGAGAAATTCTGAAATTATGGTTTTGTTTAAAGAAGTCTCCTGTCTACATCAGCTCTCTCAATAAGCTTGGAGGGTAAGAAGATAAAAAAAAGGAGTTGGGGTTCTTAGTAATACACAGACACCTTTCAGTGGAGACATGAGGGATGAACTGTCAGATAAGGTGATGATCAGATCCAGGCTCTTTATGATCTTCCTTAGCAGCGCTGTGGCATGACCACAGGCTGTAGTCACAGCCCAGCCTGCTCATGCTGGATATCACAGGTGGAGCTGTACAGGAGGTGGCTTCTTCCCAAAGTCTTGACCCCTGGATTGCAATAGGAGCCAGCGGGTTGGACAGGACAGAAAGGAGGACACAAGATGACAGACTGTTTCTGGAACTGGGATATCCACAGAGACAGACAGGGACTGTGTGGATGGCTGTTCCTACAAGCACATCCACTGCTGAGCAGTGTTGGAGACTCGTGTCTCAGCCTCTGCCCCAAAACTGAATTTACCCTCCTGCAGTTCCCCAGGCGGCTCCCAGGGCTGTCCAGCGCTGCTGAGGCACAGGAGGCTCCAGTAGAGAGCCAAGTGCTTGCTGTATAAGTAAGTGGCATGACACAAAGGCCTATTTTTACCAGTGTTTCTCTGAATTTGATATACTGCCAGAGATGTACTGACTCACAGTGGTAACCTTTGGCATTCTGAGACGTACGTAAATGAATGCTTAAAACAACACCTGGGAGCAGAGTTGAGAGATGTTTTTCTCAGCGAAATGAATTTAAACTAATCTGGGGTAACACCTTTGCAAGAATATAATGGTGACTTAGATACTTCCCTGCCTCAGCTTAAGGTGTCTCCAGGAGCACTTGCAGTGGTGACCTATCAAATGTCACTTGGCCTCCAGAACCTGTGATATATGAGAGCTCAAACCCCTTTTATGCTCTGGCAGGAGAGTGAGTGCAGTAATGATTCCCTATTACAGGCCAGTGTTAGTTCAATACAGATTGATTTGGTTCTGTGTCTTTTTGTTTAAAATGCATCTCCACACAGATGGGTTTGGTGCGTTCGAACTTCCTAAATAATCGTTTCACCAAAATTCTGTAATAAATAAATTACCCTCAAAAATCTACTGGAATTACAAATAAATCAGCAGATTCTCTGTTCAGCAGCAGCAATAAATCCTTCCTCTATCACAGCATACAGTGTTTACATTTGCCTAGGGGCTCTAAAACATTATGAGATGAAATGATTTTCCTGTTCCTTGGTGTCTGCCTGCCATAGAATTTAAGTGTTTCATGAATTTAATTGTGAAGAGAACAGTTTAACATTTTTCAGACCCCTGTGGGAAAATGGGAGGAGGAGCCAACTCGATATTAGGCTGCCTGAAAGATGATTCATATTTAAAATTTAACAATGATGACTGTATCAGGGGAGATGCAGAAGGGCAGCAAATGACCCCATGCCCATTAAAGATCTGTGCAAACTGGCAGAAGAAGGATTTGGTATCATAAGTAGGGCCTAGCCTTCTGCTTGTGGTAGAGTTTCATTCCAGGTTGCATAAATATCTCTATTTATGCAACATTAAGCCAATTTTCAGCATTTTCCTGGAAATCTATTAGTTGCTTTCAGGCTCTCTGAAAGGTATCTTATTTCATTGCAGGAGAATTCATCTGTCATACTCTGAAGAGAATGTTTATATCTCTAGCAACTAAAAGCTTGCAAAAAGGCAGCTGCAATCTTTTGCTGGAGCAGAGGCAGAAGACACAAACACTACTATTGTTTCTTAGATGTAAAAAGAATTCTATTTTCAGTGGAATAGGTTGTCCTGACTTACCTTGATTACTGAAATCAAGGAAAACATAACTTCAGTCTACCAAACCATTTCTGTAGATTTTAGGGAATGAGAGAGGGGATTGCTGTACAGGCTGGGAAAGAACAAAACTGCTTGTTTTATCTCCTTTGAACATCCAGCCCTTTATATTTTCATTTTTCCCCATCTCTATTTTGATTTCTTGGTCCTCTTTTATTCACTTTCTTGCTTTGAAAGAAAAACAAGAAGGAATTCTATGCTATTGTATATGATTCCTTATTCTGACTTCCGTGCTTGGTGCACAGAAGTCAGGGTGTGACATGAACAACAATTTGATGTATAGAGCCTGCCATGACAAAAGATTCTTGGATTTTATTTAGGAGCAAATGACAACAAAATCTTTGAAAACCTGAGAAGAAGGTAGGATAGTAAAAGGGACATGTGGGAGAAGAGGAATATAAAAAAAGGATCAAAACAGATAAATGTCAGTTGGCAAGTGATAATATACTCTTCAGTTTCCTAGAGTTAAATTTGTAGCTTCCAATGTATTTTAGTGATGGATCCTGCACAGGAAGCTTAACGTGAATTAGCTGCTATAAATTTGTTTCCTAACAACAACAAAAAGAATTGCATATCATCTCTAAATTTTGCTAATGTTCTTTGTAGAGAAGCAAAATCAGCAGCAAGAAAAAGAGTAGTGCTGACAGTTTCAGTGAAGAGGACAATCAGTCAAGTATAATGTTCATCACTCCTTATTTACTGTGATAATTAGATCCCGACATTCTGCACTGGGATGTGCATGGCTTGCTTTGTTCAAGATGTTGCCCACATTATGTCTTCGGGAGTTGTCTCCTTCCCTTGCCACAAACTTAATACATTTCCTTTTAGTCTACATGCCCTGGGAGTGAGCGCTTCCGAAGTTCCTGATGGTCCCAGCACCTCTCTACGTGTGCACCAGCTGACACAGAGACAAATGAATCCCCTTCCAGGGACACCACAAAGCACTGCTTTGGTTCATTAAAGCAAATGCCTGGGTACATGTCCAGTAAATGCTCCTTATCACTGAAAATTAGCAGTGGTGTGAGAGGGTCTCTTGAACTTTGTAGCTGCTGTCAGGGCTAAGAATGACAGAATCTGAGTGCTGGGAATTGGAAGAAATAAAAGAGTAAATCTGAAAGCAGAACAGCCCGGAGACTGGAGCATTCCTGTATCTCTCTTAGGGTGGGACTGTGCATTAGCAGATGGCAGCCTAAAAACAATATGTGCTGAGAGAGCTCGAGATGTATGGCAAGATTTTCAACACCTACGCAACCGCTCAAAGGAGTATTGTCTGTCAGGGGTGGTGCAGGGATTTACAAGTTGCTTTTGTGTGGATTTCTGAAGCTATTATCTGCACACCATCAGCCAGGAGACGTTGGAGGCAAATTCAAGGCAAATTTTCACAAAATGGAATACGATAACTAGTCACAATATTAATCCATAAGCTTTGATGTGAGCGTTGTAAAACACATATAAAGCAGCCCAGACCCCTCTCATTGGCAGATCATGGAGCTGGGTTGGTTGTGAGAGGCAGCAGAAAATTGCAGCTGAAGAGCAAATCATGATCTTGCCATCTGCCTGGAAGGAACTATTATATAGGGTTTGCTGTCAATCAACCAACCTGTTTTGAAGCAAAGGCAGAACAGTATATGATTTTTTTTTTCCCATGCTCATTTCATGCACTAATTCCTTACTCAGAAACTACTTCCAGCACACAGGGCTCTGTTCGCAGCTCCCTGCCCAGCCCTGCAAGCAGGGAGATGAGGTGTGGAAGAGAGGGTTTTTCTTAAATAATGACAAAGCTCACAAGCTGTGACAAGGAGTTAAATCTTAAGGTATTGTATTTGTTAAAGTGATGGCATCAGGGAATATTGGCTGCTCTATATCCCATAATCAGGATAATTCTCACTTTTTTTTTTTTGTTCCAGTGTGAGAATTTTCCCCAGTCTCTTATTTCCACCTCTTTAAGGGTGTCTTTTGTGTTGCTTTATGATATTTTTTTTGGTTGGTTGAGGGTGGCTTTTTTCAGGAACATACCTAAGGCAAAAATTGTTGCTGTCTGCCTGCTTTATCTTTTCAAAGATTTGCCTGTGAACTCTAGGCTATAGTACTGCACAGCAGTGTATTTCATCCATAACTAAATTTCCTTATGTAGCACCTCTAACCTGAGGATCTCCAAGCATGCTAAAATAGGTGTGTAGAAGCCACACCATGCCCCTGCAGAATCCAGGGCGTTTTAGAAGTAATAAACTGAAGTATAATTTAATATCATAGAGTGAATCCATTATAAGGGCTCACACTGCAGGGGACAAGCAGCAAAGAAACCTCTCAATTTGTTAATGGGTTTTTTTTCCACCACTGACTTTCTTTGTGATAAAGTGGAAGCAAAAACACGGGTTTGCAAATAAGCTATTTGGTCAATCCCCTGGTGTAATGTAAGAGCTGAGATTTGCTCTGCAGCAGAGGCTCAGGCAGAGTTAGAGGACTTTAAAGTGCTATTTTCAGGGTAGCACCTGGAGTTACAAAGACCAGAAATTCAACACTGCAGAGCTGATGTGGCCTCTTGCATTTTCCCTTGGCAGAGGCACCAGCCAAAGCTTCTTTTCTAGAAGAGGTGCTGGGCTATGCCAGGATGTGCATTTGCTGTGCACTGGAGCACCCAGGCAGACCTGGGTGTCTGGAAACATTTCACAGCCAGGAGAGGCATTGAGCTCACAGCAGAACTCCCTTCAGGGTTCCCTGGCACACAGCACAACCACCCTGGCCCATTTCCCAAATCAGCTCGCTTGTGCCTTGTCACTGGGATTTACTATAGTCAAAAAACATTTGCTGTAATAAAGAAAACCCTTGCACCTGACAGTGTTTTGAACCTTCAGACCAGCTCCTCCCCACGTTCAGGTGCTTTGAGTTTATAAAAGCTCCCAGCAGGAGGGAGCACTAGAGTGGTGGTGTGGTTTAGTTTGTTTCTGAAGTGGAGCAAGCAGCCAAACATCTGTGGGAAAAAAGTCTTTGAGCTGGAGCGAGACAGAAAGAAGAACTAAACCTGCCTGTGACCCCAGTGGTTTTGAGCTTTTTAAGGTTGGTGCTTGGGAACCAGAATTTTGGGGCTTGTGGAGTGGTTTACTGGTTGTGGCTTGGGCTTTGAGCTTTCATGGTGTTTGTTGGGGAAGCTTTTGCTCTTCACAGCGATGGGGAGTCTGGAGCTGACTGGAAAAGGGTTGATGCATTTTTGATCTTTTGTCTGTGTAGCAAATTTTTTGTGTGGCACCTGGCTGCTCGTCCTACAGTTTTCCCTGAGCCAGGAGAAGGTGGGAGGCTGGCTGGGCTGGGGGAATCTGCCCCAGTACAACTGGGCAGGAGATGGGGTATCAAGCTTGGAGCAACTTGCTGCAATATTATAGGGAGAAACTTGTTTCCTAGATAACCTTGTTTCTATGCTGATGCCTGAAATATGTCAAATTTGACAGAAGAGGCTTAATTTAACTGCTGTTGAAACCTCCTTTTTTTATTACCTTGGCATAATGACAGAATCACAAAATGGTTGGGGTTGGAAGGGGCCTCTGGAGATCATCTGGTTCAACCCTTCTGCTAAAGCTGGTGAAATAATAATGGAGACCTATTGTTTATTAAGTCTAACTGAAATTTAGGAACATAGCAAACATAGAGAGAGTGAAGATAGCCCAGTGATCAAGTCTGAGCTCACCACAGGGAGTTTGCTTCCCAAAGTGCCTAAGTGGCTTTGCTTCTCTTGGATTTACTTTATTTATGTTATGAATATTAAAACACCTGTACCCTCACACAAAAATTGACTTTTCAGCAGCAAAAGTTAATGCTAAACCTGTGCTTGAAACTGATGTTTGATATAATGAAGGGGGTAAATCAAATGCCAAGGGTTCCCTCTGGCTATAGATACACTAACTTGTACTCTGACCCATGATTTGCCCCCTGTAGATGGGTCTTGAATGTCATGTGGTTTTAGGTGGTCTGGAAAGGCAGCTGCAGGCTGACAAAAGCAGTGGTTTGTTTTCAAACTAGGGCTATTTCTACAGCATTTTATGTAATGGGTTCAACTTGGCTAATCTGAGAATGGGCTGGAGGCTCTTGAGTCTGTGCTGTGCAGAAGTCGAGAATCTGTGAGAAGGTTCTGGATTTTCAGATCAGAATGATCTCTCCAGCTAATGTATGGCTGACAAAGGATAACAGCATCACAAGAAACCATGAACTGGCATCACTCTAGCTCTCCTTTAACTTTTATTTCTTTGCTTTTTGGTATATCTGAACTGAAACTAAACACACAACTCGTCTCTGTTATGTGATGGTTATGTTTACCTGCCATGATATCCTGAGCCCACTCTTGTTTTTCTGGCAATATTTTAGATATATTGAGTGCTATTGAATTTTTTTTGCATGATGATAATGTACTGCACAGATAATTCTTCTTGTTAATCCTTAGCAAGGGCTGATCTTGTCATCTTGTCAGCTAATGACAAGTTATAGATAAGGGTTGAGACTTCTTGTGTGTGTTGTCCTACATACTTTAAAAATAACTAGGACACAAACTTTTTTGATATAAACTTCCCTGACAAATATAGATGTGTTCTTTTTTTCTTTCTCTCCTCTCTTAGGCACAAGAAAACTGCAAAAAGCAGAATTGCTGCCTCCCAAACACAGTAATTGTGAAGACTAGACATCCCTTTAACAGGGAATAGCAACACATTTAGGGTAGGCTGGGAAGAATAATTGTGAAAATCCTTCCTTTTTTGCTCTGCTCTTACATGTCCCCTTTGTCAATATTCAGACTCGTTATTTTATTCTTTGTTTTCCCGTACAAGCTACTTATTGCGCTCTTGTGGTTTGGGTGTTTTTTCCCCCTAATGGCTTTGGTTATGTCATCTCCCTGGTTGGATCTTCCCTGTACATTTAGGAGTGGTTGACAAAACTGCTGCTTTTGCCAAGAGAGAGTTTGGTGTGGCTGAGGCAGCAAGGAGAGAGGTATTGCAGTGATGTGGCAGAAGACAACAGGGTGGAAAGGAGCTGCCAGGTCTGGGTGCCAAGTACAGCAGGTGGAGCGTCTCCACCGAGTGTGTTGTGCTGTTCCCTGTTGCTGTATCCTTGGCTGGTCCTCCATACCCATATGTCTGCACCTGTGCTGGAAACAGAGCAAATTTCCCAGCACCCTGTACGTGAAGTGGGATGACAACTGTCTGAACCAGCCCCTGGGTTCCCATAGGAAGTGGCTTCCCTGGGCATTTTGTTCAGCTCTGCTGCTTCAGGCTCCTGGTGTGTGTGGTCTGTGTTGGGCAGCAGAGGCTGTGCTCACAGCTGGACAAATTGTCAAAAGTATCCTTGATGTTTTTCCTCCTTGAAGGATTGCGTACCTTTCTAGCTAAGCTTTTCATGGTCAGCGTGTTTACCTCCAGGAAAAACAGTGTATCTTCTCGTGCCACTGGAATTCCATAGGAGAAGAAAACATGGCAATACAGACAAAAGGATTTAATGCTGTCTTGGAAGACATAGGAAGGGCAGGAAAGGAAATGGGTTCAGCTTGGCCACCGAGGTTGGACCAGACCTTCTACAAGAGAGGGAGAAAAGTGGTGGAGACTGGAAGTCTCAGGGCAGGGAAGGTTTTCCTGGGAATATATAAAAAGTGAAAGGCAGGGAGAGGAGCACCTGGCTGAGCACAGGGGATGTGTATGTAGAATGTCGAACATTTCTACACTCATACACGCTGAATGTGGCTTTGAAGTATTTTAGGGCAAAGCTGAGTCCACAGCTGATGTCTAGGGAACCCTAGAACTTGTACTCTCCCTGTACCAAAGGAATCCTGGTTTTCTCTTTGTGCTTCCTGTTCCACTGGGGAAAAATGCAAGAGCAAGAAACACAGGGAGGCTTTGGGCCCTGGCTGAGGATTTCTTGGCTGGTTTTACCCTGGGCTTCGTGACTGCTGTTCAGGCCATCACATGTAGGCAGCTCAATCTTCACACACTCAGCTGCTGGTTTTCCATGTGGGCTGGTTCTCAATGGAAGAAGAGCTGTGTGGTGAGGGGGCCCAGCAAAACTTCTGTCAGATTTTTTTGGAAAAGCTTCCACAAATGTTTTGAACCAAAGACAAAAGAGTCAGAAATTTGGCTTTTGGTGGAATTAAGGTAAATCTTACTGTGAGACTACACTTGGCTCACCTGGTAGGAACATTTTGGTAGTGAGGAACTGCAGTTTGCAGTGTCTGTTGCCCAGGCAGCGGAGTTTGGGATATGGAAAGGAGCTTTTTAGGGGTGGGTGGAAGCAGCTGGGAGGGATGGAGAACACAATCTGTGAGAAGCAAAGCTTCATTGTCCCAGGAGCACTAGAACTAATGAGCTTTGCATTTCCAAGGTGGTGAGCCTTCTCCAGACCCTGTGAAATGCATGCCTGGGATGTGTTGTGTTCCATCTCCACATGGGGAAAAGGGGTTTGTGGGGGAGGAGGAGAGAGAGGCAGAGGAGGCAGAATGCAGAAAGTAGAGGCCAGGGGCCCCTCTTTGGGTACAAGCACCAATCTGCTGTCTGCATGAGCCTGCCTGAGTTGCATATGCTCTCCTTTTCTGCGTGCCCAGAAAATTGTGATAAATAGAGGTTCAGGCAGGGAAGAGCATTTATTTTTATTTGCCTGTTTTTGTCATTCACTTGGCATCTCTAGATGAATGGTGGAACCAGGAGGGAAAGGCTATTTTCCCTGTGCATACAGCCCTCGTGTGTGAGGCAGACTGTCTCAAGGACAGTTGGATACCTGCTGACCTCTTGCAACCCACCTTCACCTTGGAAATATCATACCAGTGTCTGCTTTTGGCAACTGTGCCAGAAACCCCATGGAGTCTTTCAGCCAGAGCTGTGGATGGGCAGTTTTCCCTGCTCTCCAACTGGGATAGCTCAGCCTCTGGTCTCTGTTCTTTCCTCTGTGCCATCAGGTATCAGAGTGGGGGGGGAAGGACCTCCTTCCAGCACTTCACCTCCCAGCAGTCAGGCACAGACCATATATCCCAAAGGTTGATCTGCCCTTCTGCAGGGCATGGATTCATCCTGCCCCAGTGCTGGTGGGAGCTGCCATTGCACAGGGTGGTTGACACAACCTTTTGTCCTGTCTCCCCTCTAGATAGAGACAAATTAGTCTTTCAGCCTTCCCTTTTCATAACAAAGTGCAGACTGCTCACTTGTGTCTTATTTTTCCCTCCTATTTTCTCTTTCCAGTGTGTCAGTAGCCCCACAATTCAGTATATGCCCAGGGGCACATGTAAAGTATCATCCCCTTCCTGTCAAAGCCAAGTGAGGAGGCTGAAATAAAGCCCCAAAGCATCAGGTGAAGATGACACTGTGCTTAGCAAAGAGGGTAAGAGGACCTGTTTCATGTCTTGTTGGTCCACTGAAAGTTAAACTTGGCAGCAAAGACATCCAAGCAGGTGTGAGGATGCTTCTGCAAGATCTGCCAAGGACTCCTGTGTTCCTGTCTGATGTTGGGAGCCAGGGCAGGGGAGAGGCTGCAAGCACAGACTGTTTAATATTCTCTCTGTCCCTCTGATCTCCCCCCTACCCTGCAGAAGCAACATGTCCCATGTTTCTGCAGAGCTTGTCCTGAGCAATAGCAGCATCTGTCAGGGGTTACGGTGGCATTAGCCTCGTGGAGCTGGGAGTTAGTAGTGCTTGGCAGAGTGACAGTTCTGCTGTACCTTACATAAATCTGTATCTTGCATAAATCCGTCTCTGCCTAGTCTGCCCAGGTGTATGGTCACAATTTGTCTGATTCCTCCTGCTGTCCACAAGGCCTTTCAGTTTCTTAAAAGATTATCTTTCCTTCTTGGGGCCCCTCTCCCTCATCTTTCTTCACAACTCCCAACTCCTCACCCTTTCCCTTCTATCTTTCCCACAAGTCCTAAAGAGAACATATTTTAAACAGGTGTTACTTTAAAATAATTTCCCATCACCTCTCCTCTTAAGTGCTGCAGAAAGCTCCCAGTATTCCCATGGAAAGGGGGAAAGTCTTGAGCTTCCCTATGGCTTTGGCAGCAAACTCCAGCAGCCCTCTACTCACCACCTCCTGATATGGGCTGTGCCTGATCCCAGGCCCAGGTACCTTGCTCATCAGTACTTCATGGTACTTGGTTGTCTATCATCTGCTTTTTTGACCCTTCTAGACCCTTCTCAAGCCAGAAAAATAGTAACTACCCCAGTTCTTTGCCTTCTTCCAGTGTCTGAGGAAATTCTTCAGGAAAAGAAGAAAACCTTTTTAAATAGATCATTACATCCCCAATCATACTGGGCCACCATGAGGCTTGTCCTGAGCCACCCTTTCTTTCCCAGCTCTGCTCAGGGACCTGGCACAAGCCCCAGTGTGGGGAGGGTCCATGTGCCAGAGCTCTCCTGTGGCACTGTCACACACCTGCCACCCACTGCTTTATTGTTTTAAGGCTATATTAAAGGGCTGCTCTGAACACTGTGGCAGAGACCAGTATAATGTTCCTGTCGGTCTGCAGGGCCAAGTTCTTAGTATGTATTGCCCAATAAAGCACAGCAGCTCTGAAGGAGTGTGTGATCTGTCAAGGAAACTCATTGCACCTCTCAGTGAGAGTCTCCACTGAGATGTATGTCCTTGGGTGCTGCGAAGGAGGTACTTAGGAGTAAGGGTACTTATTACTATTATTATTTACTATTGTTTGGTGCCTGGTGTTCATAAGTAGTGCAGGTGCCACACTCTTCTACCACAGCTCATCAAGGAGAAAAAAAAAAATCCCACCTTGTGCTATAGCACACATCCAGAGCTCTTAAAATGGAAGTTTCTGTTTTGTCTCTAAGCCTTATTTCTTTTGTAGGCAGAGGTGAGAGTTGCAATGCCAAGTGAATGGTATGTACTAAGTCCATGCAATGGCTCTTTAAAAAATAATTACATATGGTACAAGAGAGAGAGGAAACCACTCCGTTCCTGTAAATGGCCACTTAAGATGTGGAGAATAAATAACTGTAATAAATAATCTGGCATAGCTGAGCTTTAGCATTTAGGAATAAATCAGAGCTCTTTCCCCATTGTCTCCTGAGGTGCATTGGAAATGGAGTTGGAAGGAAAGATTTCCCTCAGAGTTCTGGCAAGGTATTGGAAAGCCCATGGGAGCGTGTAGGAGTCTCCTGTACTCCCGTGTGTTTTATTGCACTTTCCCTGCACCACCTTTCCCTGTTCACAAGCATGTGCTGCTCTCTGTGAGAGAAAGGAGACTCCCTTAAGTCTCGCTTGCCTCTCGTGAATAAGTGCAAGAACAACGCCGGGGAATAAAGCCTCTGCCGGCGGAATTAACGCGTCCCCTGATCGCTCCTTGGCTGTTCAGTCCCTCACCTCTCCATCAGCCCTGCCTTCCCCCCAGCGCTGGTCCACCCTCCTGCCCATTCACTCATCCTGCCTCTCGCAGCCGGAGCGGCGGCTCCTCCGCGCTGGGCACGGTCTCAGTGCCGGTATTTAAATGCAGCTCCAGTCGCTGGCGAGCGCCTGGCTGGGGCTTGTCACCGAGGGCTGTGTCGCTTTAAGGCATGTGATACTTTCCCGAGCAGGGGATGCATTGAAATAGGCTACGGTACTTCCAGCATCGTAGAGCAGTGCTGGAACCGCCGCCTTCCCCGCACTGCCCGCGCCGGAGTCAGGCTGGCTCTGCCCTCACACGCAGACTGCCTCTCGCCCTTAAGTATCCTGGAAGCTGCAGATTATCTCAAGATCACTTCAAAGGTCTCGTCAAGCAGGAGGTGATGCTAGGAGATGATTTAAAGGTGAAAATGAGAAGGTTTCCACCCTTCAAACCTTGGCCACTTTTCTGACGGCAGAGTCTGAGAGCTCAGATGTCTTCTTTACTCTGGAAACAGGATTTGTAACGAAAAAGAGATTTTTTTTTCTACTTTTAATCCTGATAAAGAAGATTATTGGGAATTTATAAAAAAATCCCTTATTGTGATACAGATGGATTTTAAAAAGTATTAGATCTTTCCGATGAACACTACTAGAGTGCTCTGCTCTTGGTTGGATTACTCAGGTAAGGAGCTTCTTCAGGATTTAAGATTCAGAAAGCAGATCTGGAACTCATCAGATTATAAGTGGAAAATACTCAGTGCTGTGTTTCTTTACTAATGATCCATATGTAAAACTGTGTATGTGACAGCACCTCGCTTACAAACAAGTGCCTGAAGAAATATTTGTGAGAAATGCTGGTATTCGAGCAAAGGGAGTTTGAAATAATGCAGTTTGAGAGAGGTTTTTTGGTTTTTTATTTAAAAAGAACCAAACTAATAATTAAGGCTGAGAGGGCTAAGTAAGTCTGCTGTCCATGTGCTAAGAATATGATGCTGGAGGGAAGACACAGGAGCATTTAGCAGGCTGTGGAAGTTTGGCTTTGCTTTGCTCTTTGACTGGGATTTTTCAAGTTCAGTTTAAATAATCTGAATAGCTGAAATATCCCTGTGTGAGAGTTCGCCTTTCCCCTCTTACCTTGTGGTATGAAAAGTACGGGAGCACCAAATATGACAAGAAGGCGTTAATTCCTAAAGACACGGGAAGCCTACTGGGAGCTCCCTGATCTGAGGGGATTGAATCTGTTTTGCAAGATAAATAGGTCTAAAAAGAGAGGAGAAAAAGTGCATTGTATACTGCAAAGCAAACAGTTGGATATGAAATTAATTATACGCTGAGCAGTGCATCAAGCACTCAGTACAGAGAAAGGAAGAGCCTCATGCTGATCAAAATAATGTTTTGGTATTCTCTATTAATTATACTTGTCAGTTTATGTGGTTCATTTTGGCTAATTAGACTTAAAAAGCTTCCCAGAGACTGTGCTGCTTTAAAATCAGGGGCAAAAAAAAATTTATATGCATATATTTTATTACCACTGTATGTCACTATTTTAATATTGTCAATTTTCATACTGCAGAAATCCCCCTGATATCATATACAGACTTTAAATTTTTTAATTTTTTTTTTTTTTTTTTGGTGAAGACATGATCTTTCCATGTGAGAGATTTAATCTTTCAAAGTCTTCCTTGCTCTGTGAAAATGATGTTCAGCTGATTGGGTTATTAGATAGAGAACAGCATCCCGTCATTGGCTGAATGAGGAGAGTGCCTGAAGTTTGATTAATTTGGCAATGTGAAATGCAGCAGAAGGTGTTATTAAGGGAACTGGACGATGTGTAGCGTAGCTGAGCCTTGCAAAACTCCCAGTCCTTGCAGGCATTGAGAAAGAGCTGTTGAAGTTAACAAGTCAGAGGGAAATTTAGCCAGTTAGTAGAGCCATGAACACAAGTATGAAAAAACGCAGTTGTCTGTGTTGGGTGGCCAAGTACAGCAGCACCAGCAGACAAAGAAATTGCTCTTTCCCTCTGCAGTGGGAATATTTTTAAAATTTTGACACAGTCTGCTTTGAGAAAGCATCAAACCTTCTATGGAGTCCATCTGAAATTCAGTCTGGCCGTAGCCCGGTCCCTGTGCGTGCACAGGTCGAACAAAAGGGAGCTGATTTCATCTGAGGATTGGAACGTAATTCTGAGAAACAATTACTTTGTTTGGTAGACAGAAGCGTGATTAATAATTAATGCTTGCAAAAGTAGAGAAACAAACAATAAACTGTTACCTTCTGGGTCAGTATCAGCCTCCCAGTTTTGGGAATGGAGTATTTTTGCAATTCATCTTGGATAGCTGAGGATGTTTTATACCTTTTTGTAATGTGTTTAAAGTAGCTTTGATACTGCCTGGACATCATGTGTTTTTCAGCTGGCACTGTGATTCTTTTTTTTTTTAATATTTAATTTATATTTTTTAACTCCCTTGTGAATTCCACCATGGATTAGTGTGGGAATATTTTCCAGCTTCTTTTTGCATTGTGGCTTTTTTTGTCCTCAGATTATTATGGTTTGATTTTTGCCACTGAATTATTAAAGTTATCCAGGCTCTTGTGTTGATGTCTTGTTACCTCAGCTGTCCTTTTTGGGCATGACCTTTGCTGTACAACAATTGCATCCTGGAGGGGGAATAGTAATCAAAAGAAATTTAGCAAAAGGAGTGAAAAAGAAAAAAAAGAATACTGTTGTAATGGAATCTGACTATTCTGTGTGCTGTGAGGCATCGGGTAATAATGTCTGTCTAATATTTTGTTTAGAGAATGGCAGTGGTCTCTGCAATGTCCTGGGTCCTGTATTTGTGGATAAGTGCCTGTGCAATGCTGCTCTGTCAGGGGTCCCTCCATCACACTTTCCAGCAGCATCACCTGCACAGACCAGGTAGGACTGAGATCAGCTGTGGGATGCTGTGAGGTTGCAGGTTCTCTGCCTGTGCTCGTGTCTGTCTTGATAAATGACTGAGTAATCAAAGTTCTTTTTATCATTTAACTTTTATGAGTTGCTTGCCTTTGTATTGCACAGCATCCTTTTTTTTTTTTTTTTTTGGTCAGTCTAATGTGTGTTGTGCTTTGCCAATCCAATTTTGGAATAGTCATCCTTTAATGTCATCTTTTAACAATTTCCCAACACAGGAATGCTATTTTGGATAACTGTTCAGTTTGTGTCCTTACCTCTATCTCCCCTTCTCCTCACCTGGTGAAGTTCTGGAATGGGTGTGTAACTCAGACATTGTGACAACACAGGTTTGGATAACTTTGCAGTTATCTGACCCAAACTGGACATGGGTTTGTTAATGGAAACACTGGCACCAAATCTCACTCATAGTCACCTGTGTTTACTGGAGGTCAAATGTTTGCATAAATGAGTCACACTTATTTTAAGGTTCTCGAGTTTACCTCTGAAAATTGATGGGGTTGCAAAAGTGCAGCCCAGAGGAGAATTTGGGACTGCTTTTCAATGGAGTTAAATGCCTGTAGAGCCAGAATAAATCCCACAGGTTGAGAGTGGAGAACAGAGATCAGGTTGACTGTTGGATCTGCAGGGACAGTACATCAGTGGTTTTATTGTGTTTTTTACTAATAGAAATAGATCACATAAGTTTTTCAACTGTTAATTGCACTTTGAAGAATGTGCTATGCTAAAAATTGAGGTGTTGGCATATTCTAGCACAGTATTATCATCTAGTTAAAATTAGATGGGCCAAGGATGTCACTTCACAAATTTGGATCCAAAGAAAGGTGGGAAAGGTTTTAAGAGGCATAGAAAGGGAAGACGGGAAATGTTAACTCACAGTGATGAATCATTTAACAATGTGGCAATTAATACTTTAATATTTTTTGATGTAATGACATCCCTTCAAAGACAGATGGTCTTGAACCACAGGTCTTTAACAACCTTAAAATTCAAAGTTTCCCAAGTACATTTCTTGCCCAGAAGTCACAGATACTGGCACTGTCTTGCATTCTTGTAACAAAACATATATTGTATAGAGGAATAGAGCAAAATCTTTGCTAGCCCAGCTCTCAGTACCCATGTTAGAACATCAGATTAACCAAGAGTATTGTCTTCGCTAGCTGGCACTGGAAGTTTGAGAGTGTTTGAAGTTTGAGTGGTGAGGGTCTTATTTGGGACTTGCAGAGATTTATTACAATGCAATTGTCAGTAATGCTGCTGGTTATTTGAGTCTGTCCCTAGTGAAGGAAATGGGGGAAAAACAGCCCAACTAAACAGATATGTAAAAGGAAAATGTAATATCGTTTTAGGGAATCAGTTGAAACAAGTGACATTATGAGAAAAAATGAGAGCTGGGCACATCCAGAGCTCAGCAACATTTGCCTAAGCTTGAAAAATCACCTTTTTTATGAAGCAAGAACAGCAAGACACTGAATGCATACCAAATGTTGGGGAAATGTGAAAAATGACAAAATCTTTCACTCAGAGATGTGCTACAGATAGAGTGAAGGTTTTACAGCTGCCTCATCACCTACTTAGAAGCAGCCAAGCCTTCCCTCCTGCGAGCCTGGCTCAGGCAGCTTCTCTGCACCCTACACGAACAAGATTGATGGTGTTCTGATCCCAGGCAGCCAATTTCAGTCTCTCAAGAAATAATCCACTACACTGACAGATGAGTGGAATTTGACATGATGTTCACCTCGAATTCAGATTGTGCTGCACCTGGGAAAGTACCAGCTACTGAGTGTCCTTTAGGGAAACTGTTAGATATTTTGGACAATTTCTGCTGTCACAACAGAAAATCAAGACAGTGTTTTTTGTTTTGTTTTTTTTTTTTTTTTACAAGGCCATGAATTTTCAGTCTGCCAACTGAATGTGAAAGGTTGTACATAAAAGGGATGGAAATATGTTAACTAGCAAACTGAGTGATTTTAATGTATTCAACTGCAGTCCCTGAGCACACCCTATTTTTCATATTTATAATATTAGGAATGCGTCGTTTACTTTTAGTTAGTCACTGTGTAAGTTAAATTTAAATGTTCAGCCAAATAAAAGTGAATAAAAATGGATGCAGATGAGCCAGGGTATAATTTCAGTAATTTAATATTTGGCATATGAAATTTCAGCTTATTGAATCATGACAAATATAGCTGTAATCAATAGCACGCTCAGCATACCTTTTCCTTCAGTTTGTGGTCTTCCATAGATAATGAGATGCTCTAAAATAAGAGAATTTGAGCAGTTCAGCTCCATTGTGGGACCCTTTTTGGTACAAGATAATTAAAAAGGCAGGTTTCACCCCATCTTGTACTTCTTGTACTTGATGAGTAGAAGAGTTTCACCAAGCACAGGAAGGTGCAGGTAAAAGAAAAAATCCTCTTGGAGTGTATTTAGCATAATAAACTTGAACTGAACTCAGTGGATTAGCACAGTGAATATATCCATCTGGACTACTGCAGTAATCCAGTTTTCAAACTCTGGAAATCAAGGGCAATATATAAAAAGGTTAGTTTATCATCAGAGATTTCTGAGCTTGTTCTTTTTTTTTTTTCCCCTGAAACTTTAGGTGTCTGAATGGGCTGAGATAGATTTCCACACACTGTGCAATCACAAAAGCTTAAAGCCTCCTTTTAGTGTAGTATAATTTTTCACTTTTATAATTCAGTACTCCTTTATTCAGTTAGATGGCTTAGGAGAAGGTATGAACCCAGAAACAAATGTGATAAACAGCTCTACATGACAGTATTTTTGATTGACTGTAGCTTTATTTTCTGTGAAACGTTGGCAGGTGGGCACAGGTAGTAAGGGCATGGTAAATATTGCCTGCTTATAAGATGAATGATGCTATGTTATTTGTGCCTGTTCATTAATTCTTCCCTGTCTCATTAACACGATGAGAAGTTGGAATGCTGCTGTTTAGTGCCCTTAAGTATTGGTGCCTTTTCCTTTTGACTTGGATGGGTGAGGAGGAGGAGATTTCAGAGTAAACTGGCAGAACACCATTGCAGTGTAATTCCCCTTGGGTAATACACGTGGCTTTCTGCAGGTTTTTTATGACAATATTTCATTTTCATGAAAATCATGTTAGGCAAAGGATGTGTGAAAGCATTCACAGGAAATAACTTTATGTGGAAACAAATCTCCATCTTTTTTCTGAGCATGTCATTTCTGTGTGATTTAGGAAGAAACAGTGGTAATGAAAAGATTTCCACACTGGCTCTTAGACTCTAAGATACACAGAGTTGTAGAGCTGTTGAATTGGCCTGAGGGTTAAAGTGGACAGGTTGTGATTTGCAGAGTTATCTGAGTGCCTGTGATAGTTCATTGATCATCTGATTGACAGGATTGACCCTGCCCAGAGGTAGGAAGTAGATGCTGGCATTTGGTGAGACAGCAAGATATCAGAAGTACAGGATTCAAGTTTTTAAAAAAACCACAATAAACAAACAGCATTCTTTCAATCATGCAGTTCTTGACAAAATTTTGGCTGTGTTCCATAACAAGGTATTATATGCATCAGCTAGTGTTTAATCACAGTGGACAACATTGGCCGTGTGTTGCTTGAAAGGACATGGGATTCACCTGTAAGTTTGTGCAAATGAATTAGACACACATTAAGTCAATCTTGTACACAGTGCAAAGATGTGGGACAGACACAAGCAGAAACATGCACCTACTGTAGCAAATGTGTCAATTAAAAATAGGCCTATTCAGAGGAAGAAATCACTGAGAGAATCAAGGCTGGAATTTTATGACGCTAAACGTAAAGTGCCTTTTGTTGTGACAGTAGTTAATGATGTGCCCATTAAAAATCATCACAAGAAGTGTTTCTCTGTACTTCATCTTACGAGGTGGAAAAATGGGTCTGAGAGCAATTCTGTACGAACTAACAAGGAACATCAACTGAAGGGTGCTCTGAGCATGTTTCTCAGTAGACAGCATTTTGCAGGAAGTGGAGTCTGTGGCTGTGAGCAAAAAATGTCTTAGTTCTGATCTTGGCCTTCCCACTGATTTTTATAGCCTTGGGGGAAATTGCATATTTTCACATTTCAAAAGGTCTGCTATATTCATATGCCCCATATATGTGGTTATTCAGTTTAAAACAGACTGAGAAGAATGTTGGATCTAATTCCTCAGAAAAGTGTAAATAAAATGTCTTTGTTCTGTAGAACAACTGAGATTTGGAAGGTGAATTCAACAGGATTTTTGCTCTTGGTATTGGTAGAAGCAAGTGTGGGACTAGGTAGGTAATGTGTAAAAGTTTCTATGATTACCCAGAATTATGTTTCATTAATCACATGGTGTGAATGCAGACTGTTGCCTTCAGTATATGTCCAAATTCCCATGGGACAACATAGCCAATATCCAGCAGATCTTGTCATGGGCATCAAAGATGACAAGTAGTGTTTCTTGCTGTATTAATTAAAATGAACAAATTTTTAAGCTCTAAGGTCTGATTTGGTTTTCATTTACACCAGGCATGTCCAGGGAGCACAACAGTGTCCCGGTTTGTTCCCAGTCAGAAAAACCTGCTCGTAGTGAGCCCTTCTAGTCACTCACTGGCAATCATCTCTCTCGTGATACCTTTGTTGTACCTACCTGGCCTTCACAGGCTGTTCTTGGAAACGTGAAGCTACCAACTGCTAAGTAAAGAAATCCAAGTTGGAGGTACCTGCTGTGTTCCTGGCCACATAAAAAATGTTTGGGTGTATGTGGGCACGTATTTTGTGTGGACAGAGAACTGATGTAAGAAACTCAGCACTTGAGGATGAGGTAGGGTTTCTAAGCAGCATGATAGCAAAGAACTGCCTGCTGTGCTTGTGTGATCCACTTGTTTATAGCAGCAGACTTAAACAGAAGTATTGTGCCCTGTAATTTTGTTTTTTGGTGGGTTTTTTTCTGAAAAATCAAACATCCAAAGCAAAACCAGTGTGACTACAGGGTGTGCTTGCAGGCAGCTAGCTGTGGGGTTTTTTGGGGGGTTTGTAAGCCATTATTTAAGACACAGAAGCCCTTTGAAGTAAAGGGGAAAGGGTAGGTAGGTATTGCCAGTGAGCAGCCAGTGCTCACGGGAGGGTCAAAGGCAAGAGGAGAAGGGTGTGTAGCTGGGAGGCTCTCGGCAACTCTGCAGGTGGAGGAAAGCTGTCACCAGTCACGCTGCTGAATGCGACGCCTTGTTACTTCTGATCCAGGGAGACGAAGCAACCTGAGGGGGAGCAGGTGCTGCAGCTCGATGGGCTGTGAAGAGCAGCATGGCCGAGGTGTGTGCTGGGGCACTGAGCAGCTGCTGTGCCCAGCGAGGCTCTGTGGGAGCTGCTGCAGGCAGGGCCGCGTTCCTCACGGCGCACCCCGTGCAAAAGAGCAGTGGCAGAGGTGCTCACGGTGATATTTTGAGAGATGTGATGTGCCTCCCTCGGGCGTGGTTTGCACTGGCAGTGCCTGTGCCCTGGTTCTGTCCCCCTGCTCTGCCCTTCCTGCTGGCCGTGCTCCTGGTCCCCATCCCGTGCCGCTCCGGCTGTCCCTCTCTGCAGGCAGACAGGCACTCGGGCAGGTGCAAAGCACGTCCCTCTTGGTGTGACAGAAGCTGTTCTGGGCAAACAGGGACCAAAAAGCGCCTCTTGCTGTGCTGGCCCCGGGAGCACCTTCTGCTCCCACCCTCGTGTGCTGAGCCTCCAGCTGCAAGTGCAGCCCTGGGGCCTGGGTGAGTCGTGCAGGGACCGTTCAGTGCATGGTACTGTTTGGAGCTCGCTGTCGTGGCATTAAAGATTGTGGGAATTCATACTGTGGCAGTGAAGTCCCAAGGAAAATTTGGCACCTACAGATATAAGCCCCAAAAGCAAACTGTGTTGCTCTGTGCTGAAGTATTTCTGCTGATAACATCAGAAAGCCGCCTTTAATGATTAGCCTACTTTATCCAAGGCTCATTTATATTTTAAAAGGCAATATCCAAGTGCATTTCCTCATAAGACAGATGTGTTTTCTCCCATTAAGTTTCATATTGTTTTATCCTATCTTGTCTCTAATCTTCATGGTTTCCTTCTGAATGCTTTTGTTTCCACTATGTTGTGAAACCAACCTTTGCTGTGAGCAAGATTTATTTTCCTGATGGGATTCAGCATTTTTTTCTGTTTTCAGATGCTCTATGCAGAACAATTCTCTCCAGCTAAACTTATTCTTTTGCATGGCAGTGATGCTGGAGATTTCTGTTCATTGAGCCCTGGGTAGGGCCCATGAGGGCTGCAGCACCATTGGATTCTAAATTTGTAAGACTCTGTCAGTGATGCACAGTGGGGAATTGGGGGTGTAAATTAAGCTGAATGGAGTTGCAAAGCCCAGTGTATATATCTGTGACTCATATTTCTATGCTCTGTTTAGAAGATTGTTTTCTGACATCTCTCTCTTGCCTTCTGTATCTTTTTTTGGAATAACAGTTTTCCCCTTTTCCTTCACAGTGGGTAAAGAAAAGAGTCTCTGCCCTTCTTGAAAGGTCAGTTCAGTGACAGCAGGTGCAGGATCACTGTTGCTGTCATGATAATCAATAACTGTGTGCTAGTATTCCATTGTAATCCTTATATTATTTTGAGAGAACAGCTTTGCTTGGGAACTGAACTGATGGCAGGAATGGAGGATTTCAGTAGGTTTTGGATGATGTGAAAATGATTCCTTGAGAATCACCAGGTGAAGTGCAGCACACAGCCAATCTGTTATCTGAGGTGGGTGCTCTTGTCTTTGAGCTACAAGGTGAATAACCTGCTCTCCATGAGCAGCTCCCCCCCAGCCACACGTGCTGGGTGCTTCTTGATACTGTGCATAAGTATTTATTCCACGAGCAGTGAAGTTTTATTTGTATATCATGCACCTTAACTCTCACTAAATGAATAGGCAATTGAAACCCAGCTTAAGTAGTGATCCTTGTCTCTTGATTACTAGGAGAGCTGTTGGCTGAGATCAAAGAATGCTTTTAATCCATCCTCTTGCATAATCCAAAGCTCCTACGGGATTGATTTTGTTTTCTGTAGACGACAAATCTGAATCAAGAGCCTTCATTGCAAACCTATTAAAACATAGGGAGCAAAATACACTTTGCAGTTAAATTGTGTGAAAGTTATACCAATGAAATGAAGAACTTGATTGGAAAACTCCTGTGAGCATACATGTCAGTCTGTTGGAAACTGGGGAATTTGGGGTTGTGATTTTCCATGTTGTAAATAATGCCAGCAGCCAAAGGCTCTACAGATCAGCCTGAGTGCAGGCAAGGGCCTCAGGATCTAAACTGCACACACTCTGATAAAACTTGATTATTTTTTTTTTGTGTCCTCATTAATGCTCTCCAAAACTGCTGTTAAATATTTCTGGCAAGCAAGGCTTGAGTGTAATTGTACTGTGTTGTTCAGGATTTATTAATTATAATCTTTTCTTGCAGAGTCTATTTATATTTGATCATGACATTAATTGGTTGCCAAAACAAAGTAGAGTTAATGGTGTTTAATTAAGTGGTTGGGAGCAAGCAAGGACAGTTTATTTGGAAAATCGGTTTCATTGATTTATATGTTTGTTTCTTAAAAGAAGATGCATAAATGAAAGGAACCTTTTGGTTAACACCTCTTTCCCTACATGCTGCCCAGGAACCACCAATAACACAGTTGTGACTCTGAACAGATTCAAGAGTTGGGAAGCATCTGTAGTGTATATGTTTGCCTAGACAAACGTAGTAGGAAGTAAATGTTCACATTCTGAATCATTCTGAATTTAAATAAAACCTAAAACCATATGGAAATGAGATCAAGTAATACTGAAAATAGCACTAGGGTGTTCAGAACGCTGTATTTTGAAAAATGCAACCTTTGTCTGGCTAAAGGTGCTGTGGATAAGGAGGGTGTGGTAAAACACTAAAAAATAACAGGGGAAATATTTCCCATAATTTTATTAATACAATATATCACTGTATTTCTATGACATTATAATTTCTGTTTTCTGTCATATGTTTCAAAATTGACCAGTTTTACAGTTCAGAAGCTCTTGAACACCAACCTGTTTCCTGTTTTAATGTTAAAATTGGAGCTGAGAAGAAAATTCTGAGGACTTAACATCTGGGTTTTTTCTGTTTTTGTCAGTGGTTTTACTGTTTCTTTTGTTCAATGGGTTATTTTATGGAGAATGAGTTTCCTAAGTTGATACCATGGTTGAAAAAGTAGTTTGATATGTTTATGCCTTATTTTTGCCCTGATATTCCTCACTGGCTGTGTAAGGTATCAGCAGCTACCTAAATCAAGTCATCAAAATCCTGTCTGGAAGTATAACTTTAGATCCACCGGTGGCTGTTTCTTTTCCAAGAGGAATCAAGACCTCACAGACTTCAAGTTAAACAGCAGAGGTCTTGGGGTGGGGAAATCTTGCTTAAATCATAAACTATCAGGGCTACACTACCACTGTTTACTGTGATTATCATTAGCTCATTAAATTTTTCTTTTTGGTTACTTGCATGGAGGACTTTCAAATTTGGGGGGTCAGTCAGCCAGAAGTTCCTACTGTGTGTTAATCAAAAAACAAAAAAAAAAGGGATGAGTTGAAGCTAACAGCAGTTTTTGAGTTTGCAATTGGTTTCAGTGTGCCAGGGCAGGATCTGACAGAGAATGACTGTCTAAGCCAGCTCCCACATCTGTAGTATAATTATTTCTGTAGTAATATCCTCTTTTTGTGAGGTTTTAAAATGCAGCATTTTTGTTCCCCCAGGTAATTAGAAACTGTCTTTTCAGGGCTGAAATCTCAGCGTTTTCTCCATCAAGTCAGCTGCCCGGGTGGTGTTTATCTTAACCTTGTTTTGAGTTTCTCCAACAAAGAGATGACTCCTTTAGTTCTAATTTAGTTTCTCTTGGTATTTCTATTATCTCTTTCTGGTTGGCAGGCAAGGAAATCAGATGTGCATCGAATGAAACCATTTGTCATGGATTAGTGCATGCAAATGCCTTGATAACAGCAGCAGACCAAAGCTGTGAGTGTCTGAATGCTGACTTAGGAAGAGAAAATTAACAAGGCCAAACCACCACTGGTAGCTGTCCCTAAATGAGATTATTCAATGCCTAGGAGCAAGATGAGGCTCTTCTGTGCCCTCCCTTGACATTTGTCCTTGTACTGATATCTTTAGACAGTTGGGAAATGCACAGCGAAGCCTGTGAAGTGGGGAAGTGTCCGTGGGATATCATGGCTTTCCCAGGACTGCACACCATCAGGATCTTCCCTCTGTCCAATAAAACCTGTCTGTATGCCCAGAAGAGGGGAGGGATGCTGCTCATAACTGAGCAAAAGAGAAAATCATTAATGATTCTCCAGTGTTGTGTCCGTACCCCAGCACACTGGGAGTCGGGAGAGCTGCCAGGCAGGATACTTAAATGAATCCTGGGGAGGAGGAATGTATCTTCCTCAGAGTCTTCTTTGGAAATGTTTTGCATTTCCCTCTTTCCCCGAGGGCAGAATTGGGTAATTGTTTAATGCTGATCTCCTACTGTTGATAACAGGCTGAATTGAATGAGTTGACAGCGGTTATTAGATATTTATCTCATGCTTGTCATTGTTACTCCAGTTCCTTTATGAGCCTAGTTGGACCCTTTTCAGTCCGAAAAGGTGAGATCTGCCGAGTTCCCCACTCAAAGGGTGGTGTGAGGAAGAGCTGAAACACAGTTGTAGGAAGGGAACTGGAGTCTCCCCGAGTGGGAGCAGACTGTGGGCAGTGACCATTCCGAGCACATTGTATTTCTAACCATCCCAAACCACCCTTGGGAGATCACCAAACACAGGTGCTGTAACTTAGTGTAGGGTCCACAATGTAGGCAGATAACCTGCTGTTTTCTGCAGGTTTTTACCCTGTTTCAATATTTTTCTTTTTGCCCCCTCACTGTTTTGTGTATTTGTAGAATTTGTCTCCTTTCCTTTAAATCAGTTTCCTTTATTTTCTCTAAATCTTCCTTCATGGCTCTCACTTTTGTAAAAGGTTCTCTGAACCTCCTCCTCTCAGTCAATGCACCTTGATGTGGTGTTTGAGCAACAAAATTCCACTTGATTTCATCCCAATTAGAATACCAGTGATATTTTAATGAAGTAAACAGTTTAAAATATTTCTATTTAGAAAGAATCAAAATGCAGCTATTTCATCAAAAGATTTGAAATGCTAAAATACATCTCCTACTTCCTGATGTCGACACCACAGTTTAAATGTTTTCTAAGAAAAACTAGGGAAAATATAACTCATAACCTTTTTCACCCATAGGAAATACTGTTGATCAGAATATTCCAATGGAAAAAAAATTCACAGGTACTTTGTGCCTGTCTCTACAGAGTGTATGCAAGGCAATATTACTATCATAGTGATGTTACCACAGACATGAGCAGGTTGGTCAGACAGGGTGATGCAGACTCTGGAAACAAATTCTTGACTGAGCAGGACCAGTTCTGAAAACGAACAAATGCTGGTGATAAAAATATGTGCAAATTAAAGGGAATGGGATTCTGCTTCAGTTGTAAATCCTCTGATGGCTTCCTCTGGTAAAACAGTTTCCTGACTTTTTCAGAGTGCACTTAATTGGCTGTGAACTGGCTGTTGCTGCAGTGTTTAGTGGTGAGGTACCTTCTGTGAGCAGGGTGGTATCGAGCAGTTCTTTGTACCACTCCTAATCCTCTGAGGTTCAGGCTGTGCCAGTCCCCCCTAAGCCCCGTTCTTATGTAAAACAAATTATTTCCTATGTTCCTTTGTTGTTTTCTAGTCTATCAAAGGAAAAGGTGTAATCTATAGTGTCTAGAGACGGAAACAAGCTACAAAGCAGTATCATATTTATACTGAAGTCCTTCTGAGGAGGATTGTATGTCTTAAGTATGCTGCTCCCTACATCTGAGGGGCTGTGTTCCTTAACAGGTGAGAAGAGATTATCCCTTAGTCCTGACAGAATCTATGAATCAAAGTCTGTTAGGGGAAAAACTCATACAGAGTTTAAAATGCAAACCTGCTTTTAAATGTAACTATAGCAAAATAGTTTTCTCTGAATAATGCATTATATGAATTAGTATCTTAAGTTTCAGAGATCTTACTGTAAACTCTGTCCTGCCTGATTTTCAAGTGCTTTAAAGTCCAGATTTTATATAAGACCCAACAAAGATACGAACAAAATTCAAATATGCCTTTATCAGGAGAGATTATTTCATGTTCTGATGGAACATACAGGTCTCAAAACATCATTATTGCTACACAGACAGAATAGTTTTATGGGGACCCAGCCAACAGTGACCTTTCTGTTTGGTCCTTTTCTTTCTCTTTATGGCCAAATCAGGGACAGTCCATCCCCTTGTGCAGCATCCAGAGGAAACAGATCTCCACCATGATCATTTTTGTGGCAGCTGAGATGTAAACAAGTGAGGTTTTGTTCCTCTGTTCCCAACTTGGTCTCTCTAAGTGAGGCTGGTGGCTGCCAGACCGTCCTCCCAGCTGGTGCCCAGAGCAGGCATCCCATCCCTGGTACTCTGTCCTTGGCTTGGCTTGATGTGCAAGTACAAGTGTTGCTGTGAGCTGGGTGATGGATCATGGAGCGTCTCAGTTCCCTCTTTCCGTGGAATCAAGTGCTTTGCTGTAAGCCAGCTTCACGCTGGCTTAACTTTCATGGTGGTTAAGCCGTAATCTATCAGACTGCCCCAGCTGAGAGGTGTAAAGAGCCTTCACGTTCACTTACTGCTGCTCAACTGACAAACAAGTTGTGCTGTTGCAGGGAATGTTTCCTGTGTCCAGGCTCTCAGCTGAACAGGCAGTGCAGGGTTTGCTTCAAATGTGGAGCTTCCCACTTGTTGCTGAATCACTTCTTTTAAAAGATGAGAAGATTGGGCTTTTCCCAGGACAAGAAGGTTCCTCTTTAATTATGTTTCTCGCTTGAAGACTACACTTCCCACCAGAGTTTAGTGCTGTGCTTCCAGTCCTTCACAGGCAGTGTAACATGGATTCTGCATAACTCAGTGCATTTTTTGAAATGTGTCTGATTTGCAAGTATTAACTGCCTGCTGTTATCTCAGTGCATTTGCAGACTAGCTACAGCAGCATGAAAACTTCCATTTGCTATAATTGTAAAAAAACCCCACAGCTTAATCATAATCTCTTGATTGCTTTTAAAGCCATAAATCTCTCTGGGGAAAGTTCTGTCCCAAAAGAGGACTGTGATCTGGGAATCCTGAATGGAAAATAACCTGTGAATGATGTCTTGTTTGGTCCAGACAAAGGTGTGGGGACACACACACATTTGGGATAAATGCTGTTAGGGTCCTGCATGTCCTTCCCCACTGATGACCATTTTTGGGCTGCAGCTGTTGAGGTTGACTGCAGAAGTTTTGCTTCTCACTTGTTGGAACCTGGGAAAGGTCTTCTCCATGGTTTGTCTTTGTTTGGGCAACACAGAAGCTCAGAGGTTTTGTAGTTACTGACTGGTGTTTCTGTTCCTTGTCAGGACTCTGTGCTTTCATGGAGGCACAGCATGAGTCCAGTGTGCCAGTCCAGATGGGGGCCATCAGCTTGGTCTGTGGAGTCCTGGCAAGGGATCCTTTTCCAGAGCATCCTTTTTCTTCTCACGGAATGGAAAGATGACTGGGCATCAGCCGATGCCCACTGCCTGGCTTGCAGAACGTATTCAGAGGCTCTTGTTAGGCTTTGAGGATCAAACTAGGATTTGATTCCACCTGTACTGATGAATTAATGTGAAAAATTCTCATTGAATCTCTTGTGGAGATAAGCTTTCATGTGCTTGAGTAATTGTAGCAAATTTTCTTTTCTATTGTGACAATTGTTTGTTTATTTTTGCAGTTTGATGGAATACAGGGTAACAGTCTACACTTTGCAAAGCAGTGTTCCTTTTGTTGTGTGACTAAAGCAGTGTAAATAATATAATTTTTTTATGTGACAGCCAAAGCAAGATATCAAGTGTTGGTTTGGTGCAGTATTTACATTTTGAAGTTAGTTTAGAACAACTTAATCGTTCTTCTGACTAACTGAAAAAGAAAAATAAAAGAATCTGAAACAATTTGACAAATTTATAAACACTGAAAGAGCAGCAAGGAGAAAGCAAGATTCAATTAATAAAAAAAGTCTAGAGATTGTAGTACTTCTTTCCTTAAATAGGTTTAATTCAGAGTATCTCTAATCAGAAGCCCTGTTCTCCTATAGGGTTGATCCTTCATCTTTCTTCCCAAAGTAGAGCTGTGGAGTTAAGATATGCCTGGTAGGGAGAGTAACTTCCAATGACTCTTCAATTTTCCATTTGGAATAAATAGCTAAGGGAGCAGGGGTAGAACATCAGGGTTTTTCTCCTTCACTTGCTGTGAGACAGCAAAAAGAGCCAGTCCATTGCTCTCAGTCTCCATGGATAAGGTAGTGTTTTAAGGAAGGCTGGATGGGCTTTGAGACAGCCCCTAACCCTGCCAAAACCAGAGGAGATGAACAAGACAGATCTAAAATCCCTGCCCCTGAGGCTGAGTGCACAGAGCTGTGATCTGAGCTGGTGGTGGCAGACCCTGGTTACTGAGAACCAAATGCATATGAAAAGGAGGCTTCAAGAAACAAAGGTTGTGTATCATAAAAACAACTTCTTGCAAAGTTTACCTTCTGGGAAGGGCATACTTCTGGCTGGTTTTGCTTTTCTTCCTTTCAGAAGAAAGCTGAATCACTGCCCACTAATTCTCAGTACGGTGCAGGAGGCAAAGCCTTTCTGCCGTATTTGAACACAAGGCTTGACCTGTGGCTTTCCTTCCTCTCTGTCTGTGTTTTGGGTGAGGCCAAGGCTGCACCAGCCACAGCAGAGCCCTGCTCGTGGCCTCTCTCCATCCATTCAGAGACCAGCAGGAGCCCACAGAGAGGGAAAGCAAAGCTTTGACAAACTGATGTTTGTTTGCAGTGCTGTTGTGTTTTGCTGACTTCAGTCATCTCAAGACCTTTGCTAATTTAATGAGCCCATTTCACTCGCTGGGGTGACAGTTACTGAGTCAGACACCAGCACTTCTTCTCCTTTAATATGCATCTGCAGCAGTTATTTTGCTGTCCTTGAAGAAACATAGGCTGAAATATAATTTTATTTTGAGAGATGCTTCTATGAGTTTTTTTTTTAACAAAGTATTAGAAATGTGTTTCTTTATCTCAGTGATAGCATCTGCTTTTGTCATTTTTATGTAAACCCAGCTCTGATTTGCACAGCACACTGTTCTCCTCTTCCAGAGACAGCATGATTGTCAATCAGCAGTGAAGCTCCGTGCAATCTAATATTAATCATTGACTCCAGCAGTCATTTAAACTGTATCTAATTGTGCCTTTTTCATTCCAGTTTCTTGGGAGGGTGGAGGGAACTGTAGTGGGGTTTCTACGTGGATATATTTGTTTTAAAATAGTAAGTGAGTTATTTAGAGTAAATGAGTTGGGGGTTGTGTGTCAGGAGACCTTTACTGAAATATGTAGAGTTGTAACAAGAAAACAAATAAAAACAAACAAGCCCCCCCAAACAAACAAAAAACCAAACCCCAAGAAACCCCAACAAATTTCTGGTAGGAACAACCAGTTTTACCAGGATCCAAATTCTGGTAAAACAGAATGAGAGGTTGAGTGATGGAGTAGCTTTGGCATCCAGCTGGGGCCGACCCACCCCATCTAGGTTTATTTTTTTCAGCAGCACAAAGCACAAACCTCTTTCCAAAGCTTTGTGATTTTTGTAAAAGTCCCAGCCCAGTTCTGTGTGATGGCTTTTCATGTTTTTACTCAGCTCAGTGGATGATCAGTAGCTGTCAAATCTTAGAGCCCCAAATTTCTGCTATCAGAAATAGGATGGGGTGTAAAACACTTAGGATTGGTTTTGACGGCCCTTCATGTGGAATAGAAAATGTAGATTCATTTCATAGCTGACAAAGAGCTGATTGTTTATGTGTGTTAGAAAACAACTAAGAACATCCAAGAATCTTTTTTTACCATTATGGATGACTTTCCTTGTATTTTCACATCGTTCTTTTTGAATCACGACAAACTGAGATTAAACAACAAACAGTCCCTGAGATCTGTCATTTTTTCCCAATGATTTGCATAGGATAGTGCCTATAAATTATAGAGGCAGATACTGGATGCTGTGAATGTACAAATACTTTATTTGTGATAGAGTTTGAGAGACACTCTGTGAATTGTATCTGCAGAAGATAAAGGTGCAATCCCATAAAAAAGCTGCTTAACATTTTCAGGATTCTAAATCATGAGGAAAGGGTGCTAATTTCTTTTTTTAATATGAAGTTTTATGCTGGATTGTATCACTCTCTGCCTAGCTCTCTTCTTATTCCTTTTAACATCACAAGAACAAAAATCCACCCAGTTTTGGCCACCCTCTTTTATCTGAAGCATCTCCTTCTTCTGTAAATGGGAAGTTTGGGAAAGATGCTATAAGAACAGGCTTAATTTTTCTTCTGCAAAGCCTCCTTATTTATGGTGCTGTTATTTTATGCATTTCCTTTCAGTACTCCTTGAGGAGGATAGAGAAAGGGGGCAATGTATCATCTCTCAAAATGAGAATGTGTGGATATGCATGTGGCCAGGCATGTCGAACCTTTTTTTCTCTGTTGTACAGGAATATTCACTACAAACCTCTGTGCATAGTCCAGAGTCCCATTTTTAGCATACAGAGCTGGTTTCATTCACTTTCTTCACATAACGTTGTCCTTTCTCTTCTCTTATTTCTTGTTTGCTCAGTATGGTCCATAGCAGGGTTTTAGTCACTCTCCTGGATAACTCAGTGCCAAAAGTTTCCCATCTGCTGACCAGGTCTTGCACTCAGCTCTTCAAATCATCACAAGGGTTTGGGGTCTGACTGTATTCCTGCTGGTCTTGATGAAGACTGAAATGTTTTCAGTTGTGCTACTGCTGAGAGAATCTTTCCTCATTGTACAAGTGTCAGTCTGGAATGAGATGTTTCCCCTGGGACCGTGGCTTGTCACGGACCAAAGCAGCGGGAACAGCAACGTAAGAGGCAGCAGAAAATCCCTGGTGCTGCCTTGGCCAGGGGAAATGGATGTTGCTGCCTTCTTCAGGTACTTTTTCCCATACAGAGAGAACTTCTGCAGTTCCCCAAATAGCAATGAAAACATCTTGGTACCTGCAGGGTGTGGCAGTAGCTGCCCTGGCCGGGGCAGCAGCAGCGACACGAAAACAACGCAGGAGCTCAGCACACACTCATTCTCCATGTTCCTTGTCCCTGCAGCCCCCAGGGCAGTCTGGCTTTGTCTGCCCTCGGGGCACAGCTCTGTCAGGCTGTAAGTGCTGAGCTGTGGACCCGGTGGAGCAGACATTGTCCGTGTCTCCTGCCACCACGAGGCAAAGGCGAAGCCCCGCTGACCTCGGGGATGACAAGGTGCCATCACAGGCATGTGGCTTCTGCCATTCCTTTAGGAAATACTTCTCAAATTCCCTGATTGTTCTTTTTTTTTCTTACTCTTTTTTTTTTTTTTTTTTAATCTGCCTCCCCTCACCCCAATAAGGAAGTTATCCACTTCTAATGTTTTTATTTTTACCTTCTGTGTTCTGGTGGCCACAGCTAGGCAGACCTCCCAGGGATCATGTTGTCTAAATGAAACACTAAAAATTGTCAAGGACAGATGTATGAAACCTGAGAACAATATCAATTATCTCGCCTTTTTTCATCTCTAGAAGTGTTTTTCTTATTACATTTTGAATCAGGATTCCTGTAATAAATTCTAAAGTATAGACATTGACTCAAGTGCAGAAAGTGCCCAAAGTGTAATTAAGTCCACCATAACTGTTTCTGTCAATATTAATATTCAGGCAAGTGCAATTCATGCTATAAACAAAGCCATAGTAAATTGGGGGAAGGTAGTGCTTGTATGTCCAATACACAGTTTTACATCCATAGCCTTACTACAAGCCAAATAATTTCCTGCTTTGCTTTTCCCACATTCATATGGATTTCTTCCATGGAGGTTTCAGGCACTGTACCTTTCTGTATGTGTGGTAAGATTCAGAAGCTTCAAATCCGTAAAATCAGTCCGCGTGGTGATCTTCTGGTAAATAGCGCCTGAGTTTACAGTTTTTTCAGCTTTGTGACAGACCATAATTTGGATTTACAGCTGTTTTGCTGCCTGGTGGGCAGAGGAGTAAATCTCCTGCCCTTGGGAGCCTCCAGCCTGGCAGCACCTCTCCCATGTGTGGTGCTCAGAGCATGGCAGGGAGAGGATGCTCCTGTCCTCCCTGGGGAGACCTGTGATTCCCTACTCCTGGTAGTTAGCTGTGACTGGGGATTTGAGGCAGTAACAGGTTTTCTTTACAATAAGCTTGCCAAACATTTTGGTTCCATCACACTTCTGGCAGTGATAGATATATTAATTAGCATTTTTATGGCATAATAGTCTATAGACTTAAAATGTCAAATTGTGAGCACATTTGTAGATGAGGTTTAACTATTAGTGCTTTCCCAGGAATTTATATGTAGATATGTATTTCTTTATTAGCAATATTAAATCATTGTAGTTGGAGAGTTGCACATACATCTGTTCCTTATTCATCTTTCCCCTCCCACCAGAAACATGCAGACGTCACAGCATCTTGCCCAGCTCTCAGTATTTGAAGAATTTGAAGATATTTTCTCTTTTTAAGTCTGTAATGTAGCTTTATAATATGGAGGAGTGGAGGATATAAAGGTTTCATCAGTATGCTTTCCCCTAACTTAATTTATATTTCTTAATTTTTCAAGGAGGGAAACTATGAAACATTGTCCTTAATGGCAGCAATGAAAGTGTTCTGTGATTTGGGATGTTAGAGCAAGTCTGCTGGGAAATGGATTAGTAGGCAAGGAGAGGGTATTGTGATCAAAGTGCATAGTAAATTAATTTACCTCACATTCCTGCAGTTTATCACATAGGTATCACCTCTACATGTGTAAAGAGATATGAGTATGGATGTGATATTGCTCTAGTGCTTATATCTTATTCCTGGACCTAAATAATTTAACACTCCTGCTTTAACCTTACTGAAATATTAAAACTCTGCCATTCCTTAGATTTGCCTTTGTTACAACTGTTACATTACATTTTTGTGTCATTATGACACAGGTTCATAATTGCAGCCCAGACAGGTCTTTGACCGTTTGAGTAGAAAGTAAAGCTGGTTTTCGTTGGTAAATGCTAAGCAATTTCTTGATGAACAAGGACATACTTCATAAAGAAGGAGGAATGACAGATTCACTGACATCAGGAGCCCTTTTTAAAAGAAGGTTTTCATTTGCTCACTCTTGCAACTTTTGGCTCCCAGTCATTTCCCATCTCCAGAGCACTTCTGAGTGGTTTTTCAAGTTGCTGTAGTTATGCTGCTCAATTAGACTTGGCTGGTAAACAGTTCATTAAAAATATCTACTTCAAAGCAAGATGAAAGAAGTCTTTCAGGGATTTTGATGGAGAATGGAACAAAATAAAGATCCACCTATTGCTGAAGGGCCTCTAGGTCAGGGAGTGGAGGTGGTGCGGTGAAGCTGAGCATGGGAAGTTCACAGTTATGTCCTGGCTTGAATTAGAGGGGGGAAGAGTTTTCCTTTGGTACTCTTGGGCCAGGGAAGTGCCCTGGCAAGGGACTCTGCTCTCTCTGTGCCTTTGACCAAAAACTGGCTCCTTCTTCAGCACCTCTTTCCCATCAGAATGTCTGCCAAGTGACTCTCCTCCTCAAAGTTTAAACTGTACAGGGGATGTGCGACCAGGTGACAAAAATTCCTAAGTAGCAGTCACAATTAGCTTGGGGACTGTGCTCAGTGCGGTCAAGGTGAGCTGATCCCTGTTGCTCCTGCAGCTGGCGAGTAGAATGCTGCAGAGGAAAGGGTCTGCTCTTCTTCTGCCATCCCACAGCCTCTTTCCAATGATTCCTTGGCTCCTGTTTGCAGAACCAACAACTTCTTCAGCTGGAATCCCTTTATTGCCTGCATTCCTCTAATTAATTGCTTATCTCCAGGTCTTTTAAAAATCTGTTAATTGGTGTATGTAGCTGTCTGTTTCCCCTGAAGTCTGAAACCATTTTATGTACATCTTATCTAAGTGTACAATCAGCTAAATTAATACTAATTACAGTTTCCGAGGCTCTCTTGAATTCATTTTCTGAAGAGAGAAAAGTTTTCTTTATCATTATTTATGGGTAGGGGTCATGAATATCTCTGTATTAATCTCTTTTGATTACTAACACCTGATAACTCAGATTGCTTCTTCCTACAGTATTTTTGGTTCAATTAATTTGCTTTTACTGCTGGATCTAACACACTCTCTGCTGTAGTAAATCACCTGCTAATGAAAGTACATCTTTTTAAATCAGTTCAGACCTGCCTTGTTAGACTTCCTCTTGAGGAAAAATACGTACCTGAAAACACTTACAGAAAATTCAAATAAAAAACCTAGTTACTCAGCTATTTCATTTTAACTGAAATTTTTGAAGTGAAGTAATGTCACCTTTAACTTTTTTGAGATGTTGACATCCACATAAGTGGTTCTGACCATCCCCTGCATATTTTTTTAAGTCTATTTTTTAAACATAGAATTATTGGTGTTTCCTGTAGGTTTTTCTGTTTATTTAAGTCACAGAGCTCAGAAACTGCACTAACAGTGTAAAAACACAACACATCAGGTATCAGGATGGTAGAACAAGGCAGATTCCATCCCCTGGGATTGGCTGCAGGGAAGTGTGTGGGAGAACAAACAAAACCATGAAGGTGGCACTGTTTCCAGAAGATCAAGGAATGATGAGGTGATGCAAACATTGGAACACAGACTACAAAACTGGCAAGAAAAAGGTGATGGAAGAAGCTGGTAGTCTCATATAAGAGTAAGTCTTTCCCAAACAAGCAGTTGGCTCTCAGCTGTGTTTTCATCCCAGTGTTACTTTATCAGCAGAACAGAGTAGGTATCAAGTAAGACCACAATGATTCAATGGTGTTTTACCAGCACTACCCAAAAGGCTCAGGGCAGTAGATAACAGTGTTCTAGGGTTGTAGATAAAAGCACCTTTGGGGGAACCTCTACAAAATGAATTTCACTGATGGCTCCGGTGAGGGATTTCAGGTGAGCCAAGTGACCCATCAGAGAAAGGAGTAAATGCTTAATCAGGACACTTCATCTTAACCAGGGCAAAATTAATCTCTTCCACTGAGGTGGAAAATTTGTTATGACAGCTTTTGTTCAGGTCTATGAGAGTGAGTGGTATGTAACTGGGTCTGCAGGTGACAAAGAGGCTTTTGGGCAGTCAAAAGGGAGGAAGGGTATAGTGATCTTAAATAAGAGGAGGCCAAAGCTAGAGAACCACTTTGCAATGTGTCATTCTATTCACAAATCAACAGTATTCCAGGATTCAAAAAGCTAGTGATGCTTGCACTAAAATCTGCACCTGTCTCCCTGATGTCCACGACATCTGGCTTTTAAGTCTGATACAATATAGCTAGCACAAAATTCTTCTCTTACCACGGCCATAGCAGGACTCGTCATTGTGTCAAATCTCAGTTTGCAGTACTGTCCACTGTGAATGTTTTCATCCTGCCTGTAACAAGAATGTCATTCTGGCCATGTCTGAATCGTGCTGCATGAGCAGCCTAAGATGCAATCATTGAAGTTTATGTGTGCAACCAGAAGTCTTATTAAGGCTCTTGCTTCATGCCCTGATTATTTCCACCTTCATTTTTCTGTTCTTTGTAAGTTTTGTTACACTGTGCTAGTGTCTATCTGAAATCATGAGGCAAAGATTGTCCTTAGCCTGTACCTTGTCTCCCCTCTGTCCTGGTGTCCCCTTTGCTATTGCATCAATTTTAAACTACCTGTTTTGATTCATTTTTTTTTTTTTAACATCATTTTAGGTCTATTTCCAGCAGTTTTATTTCCTGTTTATTGTGTTGAATTTGCTTTCATGGGTACCTTGCATTGTGCAGGTTTTCATGTTGTTCATTCCCACAGTACTTTCTGTGCCCTTTCAAAGCAGCAAGCCCTTTGCTACTGGGGTAATGGATTAGGTGTAGCAATTGGTTCTGATATTCTGTAATAATAATTTATCTCCAAAGATCTGTACTAAGGATAACAGATAAATTAGCCTTAAACTCAGGTGACTGTATCTTATACATGAAGGCATCTCCTGGGGCTCAGTGGTTTGGGTACCCAAACACAGGCTTGTACTTACTGTGGTTTTCAGCCACAGAGTTTGCAGGCATTTACTTTAAGGGATCCAGTTGCATCAGGGTTTTTCATTTCTGTGGGTCTTAGTTCTCTGAATATCCCCCTCCCATAAACAGAAGATTTTAAGCACATTCACATTAATGCAAAGACAACCAGAGGTGTCCTAGTTGGAGCCTGTACAAGCTGCAGAGCCAGCATAGGTGCATCAGAACGTTCTCACTGTATGCTGTGTTAATTTGGTACCCTCCTTCTCTAGCTGGGTGAGTTTCTGTTTTGCTCCAGCACTGCACATGTGTTGGTTGCAAATCTACTTTCTGCACTCAGGTGTTCAGTGTAGACTAGTTTTAAGCCATTATATTAGTTTAGGGGCTTGTAAGACCAAAATTCAGTGTTTTGAGGAGTATCTTAATTACACACATGTGTTCATGTTGCTTCTCAGATTTTTATTAATAAACAGTTATCAACAATTATTGAAAGGTGCAGCTAAAATTTGATATTGACTGACTCACTTATGCCTGTGACTCGGCATAATATGGAGTGCCTGGGTTTATTAATCTGAACCAAATTTTACTCTCTGAAAGAAGGAAGATGTTATTAAAGTGAAGTATATGTGTATAACCAGGCTATTGCCTTACAAACTGTGGTGATAAACCTGGGGCTTAGGTACTCCTGAAAATATCCCCTGTGGAGAAGGACACACATTTGTTTATAATAAGTCAGGGACGTAGAGCAGGATTTCTGCTGGTGTTTTCAGCCCCTGCCCTGGCAGCAGTCAGCAAGCTCTTAATTAGCATCTAAAGCCAACAGTAGGGCCTCAAGGGTGACCTTCAGTAGAGGGGAGCAATCAGACACTTTTAATTTCTTAATTAATGAGTGGGGCTAATGGATGCACGGCGACATCAATTCCACAAAAACTATTCTGGTTCCTCTTGGGTTCCTCAGACTGCTTTGTGTGTATCGATTGCATCTCTGCCCTGAAAAACATATAGGCAGTGTGAAGGAAAGCTATTTTGGCTTGAGGGGCTATGAGATCAACACTGTCACTGTACACATAGTGATTTAAATGTGATATTCCAAACAGAGGTCAAGGCACTGTGCCCATCTCCACTGAAATAATAGTTATTAAGTGTGCTCTGGTTTTAGGGAAATAAATGCGAAATAGGGAGTTTCCTCAGATCTGGGAGGTTTAAATTGCTCCAGTGAATAGCAGATATAATACTATCAGTTACAAGGAGGAGCTGAGGTTGCTCGGTCTGTTCAGCCTGGAGAATTAGAGACTGAGGGGAGACCTCACTGTGGTCTTCAAAATCCTCACGAGGGGCAGTGGAGCGGCAGGCACTGATCTCTGCTCTCTGAGGACCAGTGACAGCACCCAAAGGAAATGCCTGGAGCTGAGTCAGGGGAGGTTTTATATTGTGTATTAGGGAAAGGTTCTTCACCCAAAGGGTGGTTGGGCACTGAACAGGCTCCCCAGGACTGTGGTCACAGCGCCAAAACTGTCAGAGCTCCAGGAGCATTTGGACAATGCTCTCAGGCACATGGTGGGATTCTTGGAGCTGTCCTATGCAGGGCCAAGAGTTGGACTCAGTGACCCTTGTGGGTCCCTTCTAACTCAGGAGATTCTATGATTAGTTATGTCTATTAAAATAACTTCCTGAAAAAAAAAAGGAAACTAACATTTTTCAATGATTTGAACAGAGAGCATGTTCACAAGGTATCTCTTGCTCATTGTGGACTGTTTACTAAGTAAAGTGACTTAGGTCAGGTGTAGATCCTGTAGAGCCACAAGGTTCTGGGGTTCAGACCTTGCTGTCAGCTGCTGCCATGGACCAGGGACCTGGTGTTGGATTCAGAGGCCACACAATTAATTATTTCCTTTGCAACACTTGGATACAGGGTCCTGCTTTCCCCTCTCTAATTTCTACACCTCTTGGTAGCATAGCTCAAGCTTGTGTAGTGACCTGGAACTAAGTAATTATTGTGCATAAAAGTACATATATTTACTGGTGTAAAATGTCAGTAATGGTGCTGTAAAGCAATTATACAACTTCAAAAATTGCTCTTCTAAATCAATTTGACATGTGATGTCTTTAGTGCTTTTCACCAGTTTTGCATTATGAAGAATGGTAAATAACTGCTTGGTCTTTCCATATCATCTGCTATTTTTAAGTATCCCTCCCCTTTATTATTTGTTCCCACTGGAAATTAAGTGTTTAATTTCATTTAGTGTCCTTGATTCCCTTTGGTCCTTTGACTGGTCTCTCCCTCTCTTGTTTTTCCCACTGTGCTGTTTTTAGGATGGAGATCTTAAGTCATACTAAAAAAGAGTAAAATTTAACTACATTCCTCCTCTACTTTTTTTTTTCCCCCACAAAACTATTATATTTCTAGCACTTAAAGTGACAGATGTTATGGTTGAACTGTCATTTTTTTCCAACCTGACATTGTTTACCTTAGAAACAGCTTGGAGAAGGTAGAGCTGACTTATGACTTCAAGTAGAATTGCATTTGTTTTGTTAACTCTTGTATCATTTAATGATTTTTTTCCTCTTAAAAAAAAAAAGGTACAAAAACAACTAAAAAAAAATCAATGGAAATGCAGTTCAACAAATGAAAATAACAATTAATGTTGGCCTTCAAAGTGAAGCAGGGGGAGTGAATGCTGGTATTCCCTCCAGAGCCCAGTGCTATTTTTCTTCCTTTGATAATACCAACAAAGTGGAAGCAGCTTGGGCAGATTTGTGTGGGGAGGTGTAAAAATTGTGGGAGTGTGGAAACAGCAAAATAAATTTATCTTCATCCCACTACAGTGTGTCATTGCAGCTGTTTATTTCAGTAGTTGTTCCACATAAAATTCCGAAGCAGAGCCAGCTTCTCCACTGCCTCAGAGGGGCTGCAGCCCAGGGGTGTTTTCAGGTGACAGGAACAGCGAGCCTGAACGCTGCCCATATTGCCACGTGTGCCCCAGACAGGTGCAGGTCCTGCTGCTTCATCAGCAGACAAAAATCTGCTGCCAGGAGCTGTGCCTGTAAACAGCTAAGAAAAAAAGTGAAACCCTAGGAGGAGCTTGAGGTCGGAGGATGCTCTCGCCTCACAGATTTGGAAACCCACATCCTGTAATTTTTTTTTTCCCCCATGTCATTGCTGAAGGGAACATTGGGACAAATGTTTGAAAAGGATTCCCCTGTTTCTCAGCTACCCTCTCCCTCTCACTGGGAAAGTGCCATAGTGAGTCATTTTTAAAGGCAAGAGGTGACTCCAGTAGTGTTGCTGCTTCTATTGACGGTATACAGGGAGAGCTCCAGCATCTCTGCCTCTGCAGGGTTGTGTGTTTTGGCTCTGATAGAAATTAAAGCTGTTATCTCTTCCCCAGGTCTCCAAGGGCATCTGGGAGTTGTTGCATTGGAAAGCAACCTCATCATCTGCTCCCAACTTCTCCTCTTCCCTGGCCAGAGACAAACTTTTACCTGAGTTGTGACCCTGGATAGAGAGGGGAGAGGAGACTTTGGACAATTAAATACGTGTTCTTTGGTATTTATTAAAACATAGTAACTCTCCTATTTGAATAGAAAAATAACTGTTGCAAATGCAGTTTTTTTCCTAAAGCTCAGCTGCTGCTATATGCAGTTCTGGTGCTCCTATACTTAGAAATGCTTAACATAAATTATGACCTAATTAACATTTGCATGGTAATCTAGACTTCCTACAGCTTATTCTGCTAATTAACACATGACTAATGATCAAGAATTAATATTTCATTGAAACATAACTTGTCCAAGAAAACCCATTAATGCTGGGGAGAACATTTCATTTCCTTATAGTTTTATAGCTGAAAAGTGTTCTGTTACAGTTACAACTATTATATAATTTTGTAATTAAAATTATTTGTTATTAGAAAAATTACTGTAATAACGATGAGTGAAGGTGTTTCACTTTTTTCTGAAGTTGTGTTAAAAACAAATGAATACATGTCCTGCCATGATCAGCTGGGCTAATTGGGGTTAGGCATAGTTTGGATTTCTCTATCATTCCCTGCTGGACTACAGTCAGCTTCAAACAGGTCTCTGCCCTCACTTTTCCTGGGGAGGTGAGTTACCTCCTTGAAGGATATGAAAGTCTGAGCTCTAACTTCTCATCTTAAATGGATGGCAAAGTATGGCTAAAGCAGAGAGCTGAGTCTTCAGAAAAAAATAGTTCCTTTAGATCTACAGGAAAAGAGCCTGCAGACTTCAGTAAACGTGTATAGGCTAAGGATAATTATCACTTAAATAATAATTAACTGCTAGCTCATACAACTAAGAAACTGAAGTTTTAAATCAAGGTTGTAATTAGGGTTACATGATCAATGCAGCACAAAAATCCAATAAGGTAGTTCCTTGAGTTCACAGTGATTAAGAACTGGCCGCTTTTGCCATGTCTTTTCAAGCATTTCTATTTCTGAGCACTGCTTATGCAAAATTTGAATACAACTGTGTCTCCTTGAGCTGAAACAGTAAGTTTGATTACCCCTTAAAAAATTCCAAAAATCAAGGATAATCAAATGAAAACACACTTTCTTCTGCTGTATCCCTCTGTAAATAATACCACTTAAACAATAGGTATCCTTTTGCAGGCATATAAGCCTCACCTACACTGTTTGTCCATTAGACACATCTCTACAGGCATCACTTGCTCCATTTCTTTTAGATAATATGTCATCATTTGTTCACTAAGCAATAAATCCTTAGTGGTTCATCAGTCAAAAAGCCTATTGGTTTCAGAAGGAATCTCAGCTGCTTGCAAAATACAGGATCTGCTCTCTAAGGAAAGAGCAGAAAACATGCACATATTAGACTAACATTTGCTTTGTTTTAAAGTCAAATTAATTTTTCCTTGCCTGAAGCTGAGAAGGAACTTAATCATATAGAGAGTCTGTAATAAATCCTGCTTGACATATGGTATTTCCTTATGAGCTTCCAAAAAGGAGGGGGATGCAGCAGACACGCTGTTCAGGGACAAAGGGCTGGTAATTTCTCGAGCACCAGCTTGAACTCCGACATTTTGTGTTTGCTTTTGTGCTCTGGTTGTGTGTGCTTTTCCCAGAAGGAGCTCCCCACTCAGTTCTGTGGCACGAGGCTGCTCGGCACTGCCCTCAGACACAGGCGCAGTGCGGAGACAGATCCAAAAAATCTGTCCCACGGGTTAGCACTCAGCTCACCTCCAATCTGTAAGGTCAGTGTCTAAGGCCTGAGCTTTCTGGTTATTGTTTGATGAAAATTTGAATACTTACCTAATTATAAATTACCCATGCACTTTTTAATTCAACCAGCAGTAAAGATATTTGGGTCTATAGATTTTCAGTTCTCAGGTTATGAACGCCTGTCCAAACAGTTCAACATGCCCAAAAGTTAAGGATGAACTTTTCAGAACTGTGATCAAGAGGAATCGTGACTGATCAGGTTGGAGAGTCTGTTTTCTCTCCCACCAAGTTAGAAACACAGGGAAAGAATATGGAAGGGTTTGGACAAAAGGGAAGGAGTAGGTTTGTATCTGAATGGAGGCATTATCTCAACTATCAGTTAAGTACAGAAAGGCTGAAAATCCTTGTGCATCATTCTACCATTGTCTTCTTGGGAGAGGCCTCAGTGAGCACTGGGTACCACTCACTTTTGCTGTAGTATTACAATGGACTGAATGTTGCAGAGTCGTGTCTTTGAGTTTGTTGTAACAGTAACTGTCAGAAGAGTTCCCTTTGTCCGGGGATGGGAGTGCAAATAGAGATTGGTAATATTGATCTGCCAGCAGTGATGTGTTTTACAGCTGAGTGTGAAGCGTATCACCCCTTTGAAGGTCTCTTTCTTGTTTGGCTATTTTCCCTTTGTTCTAGTTATTTTTTATGTTCTGGGATTGATGCCCACAATGCAAAGAGAACTGAATGAAAAGCCCTTCAGAAATCTAGCAGTTCATGCCTGTTTACATTCTTCTGTTCTACATTAGAGGTACTCAAGCACATTTGACCCTGAAAAAAGGCTTCCTTTAGGGCTTTTGACTCACTGTGACATCTTACCTGTGTCTGCGTTATGCAGGTGCCATCGTGGCATTTACCCTCCACTGTTCAGCTGGAGGAGAAGAGCAATAATGCAAAATTTCATGTCATTTGCTCCAACTATAGGTGGCTTTTTAGTGCTCCCAAAACCCAGATGTGCGTATTTTTTTCCGTGAACTTCATAGAAAACAGTAGAATATTGTTTCTGTAGAAGGGCAACAAAGGTGGTGAAAGGATTAGAGCAGGAGTGGGTGAGGGACCTGGGGGTGCTTATCCTGGAGAAGAGGAGGCTCAGGGGGTTCTCAATACTCTTTACAACTACCTGAAAAGAGGGTGTGGCCGGGTGAGGCCGGGTCTCTTCTCCCAAGTAACAGGTGACAGGACCAGAGAAAATGACCTCACGTTGTGCCAGGGGAGGTTTAAATTGGATATCAGGAAAACTTTCTTCACTGAAAGGGTTCTCAAGCACTGGGGTAGGTTACCCAGGGAAGTGGTGGAGTCACCACCCCTGGAAGTGTTCAGAAAATGTGTGGATGTGGCACCTGGGGGTATGGTTTATTGGTGAGTGTGGAACTGCTGGGTTAACAGCAGTTTCCCTTGAATTCAAAAGGAAATATCCTGAATGTGTTTGATCTATGACAAAAGGTCAAAAGTCTGAGATGTAGGAGATATTGCACAACACCCACGGATCTGGGGATGGCAGAAATGTCAGTCAGGTTCCTGACTGTTTTGCAGTAAGAGTGATTTTATGTTCCCAGTGGTCCTACATCCTCCAAATGTAGGATGCTCTCACTCTTGTGTCCTTCAGTTTCTTCAGACTTCTGAAGGGTGATTCTAACTTGGCCTCCTGACTGAAAGGAATTGTGAATAATTAACTCTTGGCTTATATGGTTATTTCGAATTAGTCTCTGATCTGTATTGGTTACTCAAAGAGTTTGGAGAGTCAAATACCTTGGAACGATTTTATTTCTTTTACACAACAAACAGCAATGTCTTGTCTCTGCATTGTTAAATCCTAACTCCACTAGATCTGCAGGGGAAACCACAGCCCTGACTGCTTCAGAAAAGGTTTTACTACTTTCCAGTTGTTTGAAGCAAAACCCATTTGCAAATAAACAGTGAGCTGTTAACTGTGTCCTGTAAAAACCACCGGTCAGTGCAGTAAGGAACTGCTCTTCCAATTTGTCTGTCTAAATGCAATTAGATGCTGCAAGTCTTGCCAGAACAAACTGCTAAATTGTCACTGTCATCTACTGAAAGAGACACCTCAAGTTATTGAGGGCACTGTTCATTTCCTCCCGGCAGATAAGGGATCTGTTGGGCTGTCAAGTGTCAGTCGCTGTCAGGCGATGCCGAGATGTGCACGGACGGTGCTGCGATGGCATTTTGACTTATCCTCCTGCCTGGGTTTGCTGCCTCAGGAGTGCATTTGCATTTTCAGCTTCCCAGAGAACGACTTCAGGTTGTAACAGGTGGGGGCAGTTCCTCAGGGGAAGAGCAGAGTGGGAGCTGGAGTTGAAAGGGGTGAAAATTTGGGATTGGTTATTTTTGAGAGTTAGGGCGCAACTCAGTTCCCTGGCCATGGTGAAGGAACAAGCTGTTGTTTTATCATTTTGGGTCTTTCTTCAGGAACTGGCAATCACAAGGTCGTTTTGGTTTCACTGATCAGATTTGTGCTTTGTTCTACATCTCCATTTACACAGACCATCCCAAAGGTTAAATGGAGGGAGAGAAAAAAATGTCTGTTTTTTTTGTCGAGTTAGCTGTAAATGCATCATGGGACAGTCTTTTCCTATTGAGAACAGAAACCTTGCTACTTGAATTTGGCCTGTCTCTAGTACTGAACTCTATTACTTGTTTTACCTTTTTGCTTCTCATTTCTCTTCTGAAATGGGAAGAGCCCACCAGAGGCTGTTTTCAGCATTAATTACTTGGTATGATTTGAGATGCTGAGGAAACTTGTGGCAGTTCAGACGCTTCATTTTGGGCTACTGCCTCTCTTATTGATCGATGTTGCTCTTTTCCTCACATACTAATTTAATGGGGAAAAACACACCCCTTTTCCAGTTTGTTGTTAGACAGATGCTTTTTTCTGTCCTCTCCCCTCCAAAGCATCTGGAAGCAGCTGTCTGAGTGCCAGGCCATTACCAAGGGAAAGGGGCTGTGCGCTGCTGCACACACACGTTCCTTTCTGACACGTTCAGCTATACCGGTGTTGGAAAGGCAATACTTTGGCTGCTGGAGCTGGTATTTACATGTAGGGATGATCTGTCCGTTTGCTTCATGGTTTGGAGATGTGAGGTTGCCCATCCACAGACCCGGCACGAGCGCTGGGGAGCCCTTCTGCTCCTTCCTGCCCCACGGGGATTTCTTCGCAGTGAGTCATCCGGTCACAGAATCCAAATGTTTATGGTGCCCGTGTCTTGGCAAGGCCCTCTGCGGTGCCCCAAACACAAATCCATCAAACAGATTGTTGCAGAGCAGCCGTGTGTATTAGCTCTGTTTATCAGGTAATTAATTTTGGTAGCGGGGAGAAGGGATGACCATAATTTACAATGCAATTCAGGGCCACGCGGAAGGAAGAACAACTCTGTAGTATTGTGTGCTGCAAAGAGGAATTTCAAATATGTCTTAGTATTTCAGTGAATATACTAAATGCATTAGGCAACCTTCTAACCAGAAGGTTTTCCTTATGGTAACAGGGGAGTCCAGTTCATGTCCTGTTTCTGGCAGGACAGGACTAATTTCCTCCTGTAAGTGTCTCTTTGGTAATGGATGGGGTTTGGGTTTTTCTCTGGGATTTTTTTTTTTTTCCATTTTAGTATTCCATAAATCTCAAGAGGCAATATTATCAGTTCTCTGGCAGCAGTCATATTTTAATATTTTTAAACAATATGCTATTTATAGGTCAGCAAAAGATTTGAACATTGTTTTAAGCCACAAATTCTGCTCAGACTAGGAGATGTGGAATTGTCCCAGACAGGTCCTGAACCCTATAAATGTATAATCAGCCCCACTGCTGTTTACTGGATGCATTTTTTTGCTGAATGCCCTGTCAGGGACTGTGAGATGACTTCACCTCGTTTTCCCTGCCCCTTGCCAGGAGAGAAGGAGCAGACATCACCTGTATCTTCTCCAGAGCCCATGGAGTGCTTCTGCATTCTACCCCTCAGCAGCTGCACAGATCCAAGGTGCAGAGGCAGGAAGCACATTTTTCCTGGCTCCTTCTTTATTCCCTTAGTATTCCCCAAAATGAGCACTCCCACTTGATAAAATATATACAACGTGAAAAGCTTCATCTAATTTTTTTTTTTTTATCATTGGAGGTGACCTCTGTTTATCAATAGCTCGATAATTATTGATATTGCATTTCCTGCAGGGCAGGTAACATCCTTTAAAATTTATTCTCCTTCCTTGCAGTTTTCCTCCCTTTTCTACAGTTTCTTGCTAGAGGGGAGAGAACCAAACTGAGCTTTCAGTTTTATTTTCCAGTTCAGCATCCCTTGTGCTCCTGCAAGCAAAGTGCGGGTCACACTGCAAGCACCAGATAAATGGCTCATTTTACCTCATCACGGAGTGAAATGTTCTCACTCCCTTTTTTTTCTGCTGTTACAACGTGTTTGGTGTGTTCCATTTGCAGCATTTGTAACAAGTTGCAGTGTGATGACCTCCTGTGATCCTCTCGGCAGTGTTTCCAAGTGCTGCGTTGTTACAGCAGAAGGGGGAATGGGCAAAATTCCCTTTCCTGCTCTAAGACTCTTCAGAAAGGCCAGTGCCTTTGGAATGCACTGCATTGTCAGCTTGCCTTCTATCTTGGGTAGCTGTGATGGGTTGCAGGGATTGTTGTGAACAAGTTAAAGGAGTCAAGGCTTACACCAGTCGGTGTTTTAGACTGAAAAGCTCACTGTGTCCTGGGAAGGAGCAGGGAGTGGGATGCCTGGGCTGGGAGGTGATGCACCACAGGTTCAGGCAGCATTCCAACTGACTCTTGCCTCGTCCCATCCACAGCCACAGTCTTCCAACAGGATATCAGAACTTGGGCTGGCTAAAATGTGGGATTTCAAATTTAAATTTGTTTCCCATTTGTTTATATTCTATTTATTAATTTTGCAGTATTTTTTTACAAGTGAGTGGTGGTTCAGTATTTCATCAACTCATCTTTCATGCTGTGTCTTCGTCCATGTTGCTTTGAAAATCATTATCGCCTTGCATTGACCAGATCACAGTAGCCTTTATCAGAGCAAAGTGTCTGCTTTGAACTGCAATGAAGGGTTCGACACTCATACAAAAATCCTACATGAAGACATGTCCGTGGTAAAGTAGTGCAGGCTGTTGCTACCATCATGTTGGAAAAGGTGAGAATAAAAAGAACCATTTAAATTGTAAAATGCATCACGTTATTTTAATAGTTTGCTTACAAACCCTTACATTTCATTTTTAAAAACTCCTAATTGCCATTTTATTCCACAATATCTCTGTAGAAGTTTGTATCGAATCGATAGAACTACAGAATTATTATTATTTTTTATCAAAGACCATGACTTGGATCGAAGACCCTATAAATAAACAATGTATCCTAAAGAGTAAAAGGCCCTTCACACCACTCAGGTCCTTACCAGAACTTTGGAAGATTGGTTCTTAACACACTTTCAATTCTTGCCAGCGCTTTCTCAATCAGCTTCTATTGTGGGAGAGAAGGAAGGAAGAGCTATTCTTTCCTAAAGCCCTTTCATGATGATCTGAAATCCAAGACTCAATCAAGACTTTATATACCGGGGGAGTGTGTGGTAGATGTCAACCTAAATAGATTAGATGAATTATTTATGTGTATATTTTTGAGACTGACAGTAATCGGTCAGGAACGACAAATCTGCTTTGCGAAGTGTGACCCCAGAGACAGGATCAAACAGAGGGTCTGGGCTGGGGCCCCTCAGTTTGGAGAGAAGATTGAGGGGGATATGGACATGTCTTGCCAAGTCACAGTGACAAGAGAAACAGCCAATGTGGAGCTGTTCATCCTGTCCCTGAAAATTAGAGCTATGGGTGCCAGTGAATGAGCAGGAAGCTGATTTTAAGGGAACGTTTGTCCTCCGGAATGGCCCCAGTGTAGGGCTGTAGGTGCTGGGGAAGGAGGAGGGAAGGGGATGGCAGAAAGTGGCAGAGGCCCACAGGGAAATTCCTGTCAGCATGAAAAAGTCCTCACTCTTTCCTTATTTTCCTGATTTTTCCGTATATTCTGGGAAAGGAGAGGGACATGAATTTGAGCTGGGACAGGGAGGGTACTTCAGCTGTTTTCTGAAGAACTAAGAAAATACCATTGTAATAATGTGGAGAAAAAAAAATCCTACTTTTCCAACTCTTCTTGTTTAGCCACATGCCAACAACCGTGGAAACTCAGGTCTGGTTGTCACCAGAACCAGGTTGTTTCTTTTGAAGAACTGAAGGAAATGTCAGTGATATGGACAAATACTTTTGGGATTGGTTTGCAACAGGCTTAGCTTGTTTCTAGAGTCACTTAATCTCCGATTATCCAATACAAAGATTAATCTTCTGCTTAGCTTCCAGTTCGTCTCAGTGTCCCACATCCAAACTTTCTGTAAGGAATGCAGCTTTTTAGATGTAATACTGTTATAATGAATACATGCATAATGTATTAAACCTATACATAAGCAAACTCTGGCTGATATTTACCAACATTTGCTTTGTATCCAAGCTGTCTTTTCACCTCAGTTTATGTTGATCTTTCAGCCTGATTCCCACCTTTCCCATTAGGGGTTTTTTTTTTTTGAACCATTCATTGACCTTAATTTTGTCTTTTGGAGCTGTAAGAATGACTGAAATGATGCTATTTCCTTGTTCTTTGGGGAGCTGATGGTGACAGTGGCAGCTTTCATTTTAGGTCCCCAGAAGTCTTCAAGTGTGTGCACTGATATTCCCATATCTCTCAGGTCAATTCCAAAAAGAAGAAGCAGTTAATCCAGAAACTCTTATCACCCCCAGAATGAGAAGAGTGTACAGTGGAAGCATGTTGGTAGAGCAGACACCCCTGCTGCCTTTTAGAGCTTCTTATTTCAAATGACATGGATGGAACAGCTTTACACTCTGATAGGGAGCACAGATGTTAAAATTCAATGTGATGGAACACTATCCCACTTGTGGGGATGTCAGGAACTTTAGCTGAGCCTTGAAGAATGAGGATCTTCTTGGCAGGACACCCCCTAAATCCCAAGGCTGTATTCAGTGCCATAGAGGTGGGATTCTCTGATGTTTGCACACATTTCTAGTTTGGCACTTGTGGCTTTAAGAACCATATGAAATATTTATGTGCTGTGCAAATGGAACTGCTTAGTTACTATTGGATACCTGTTGTGGTACAAGGCTGGAATAGGAATTACATGAAATCTGAATCATAAGCTGTGAAACAAACTCCTCAAAAAAATCCCATTTTGTTCAGAGAAGCTGATCCTTCAGTTTGAGGCTGGAGGAAATTCCTAATTCTGCCCATTTCCAGAGAGATTGTGTCTTTGTCTGGATTTGCTGTGGCAGGAGAGAGATGAATGCTTAGCCACATGTTTCGTGAGAACATAAAAACCACATCTTGGTTGGCGTATTGTATATTCTTAGATCTACTCCAGGGGGAGGACCAGGTCACAAGGACTATCCTGATGGCTTTTAGCTGAGTCACAGTGTGCTTATCAGGAAACTGATAAACCACCACACTGCAAGGTTTGTGGGTTTTTTTGGGTTTTTTTGGTTTTTTTTGGTTTTTTTTTTTTTTTTTTGTGAAGAGGTAATTACCTTATTTCTTCCCTGAGAGCTGAAAATGCTGAGTGTCTTGCATTTTATGTTTGGTGCTTTAGAGGACTGGCTCTAAAAATGATGTAAGTAGATATTAGGGTTAATTTTAGGTGTAAAGACCCATGGAGAGAGCCTAAAAATCAGGACACTGAGATGATGATCTCGGCCCCACAGTTCTCCTACAGCACCTGACTAATGTGGTGGTCCCTGGAGGAAACTGGAAACAGAGTCACACCTGCAGACTTATGTAGGTACATAAAGATCCAGCAAGATGGTACCAAAAATCTTCCTGAATCTGTCTCCCTATTAGTAAATGTTTTATTTTGCAATTCTGGCTGTGGCTCTTCCCTCAAACCTTCTCTAAAATAATCTGGTTTTTTTCGTAGTACTTAGAGTTAAATTTCTGAGACATGTTTTCTCTTTGGAAGATTTTTGATTTTTTTTAATTATTATTTTTTATTTTTAATGCTGTGAATTATATCCTGCTGATCCTGAGGTGTTTTTTATTCCTTTGGAGCCTTGCAAGATTGATCGGCTTGTTGTCATTTGAGAGTAATGTACAGCTGTCAGTGCCACTTGCTCACTCAGGATGAAGGGACCTTTCATAATGAAAAATGGTTAATAACATCAGCTTTTAATGTCTACTATCTGGAATTAGAAATCTCATGAAAGCTTTTACATACTTTCAAATTGTGGTCGCTTAGTGCCTTTGTACTTTTACGTGCTAGAAATCCAGCAACTATCCCCTTCATGCCTGCTAAATACATAGTTGGCTGACAGAATGAAACCACAAAAATTGCTGGAGCTCCTCTACCACTTGCTTGAAGATTAATTTTCATTTATATTACTTGGTGATTCTAATCTTTGTTTCAATTATAGTAACAAGCTGATAATACGATATCTGGGCGTGGATATAACCCAAAATTTATGTATATGTAAATTTAATAGGTAGATCTACCTCTTTATCTGTTGCAGAAATATTTTCCTGGGTAATAATAGTGTATAAAAAGTAGTACTTCTGCAGAATTTTCAAACCCAATTAATGCACAGTGTTACAATGCAGATCTTTGGTCACCTCTCAGTCAGCTCATGGTTTGTTGTGCCATAAAGTTGGGAAGTCTCAGCCTCTTTTACCTGAGTTGCCATATTTAGATCAAGCTACCCTGGAAAGATCTCTGGTGTCTCAGTCAGTGTGGAACAGTGGGTGGGATCAGTCTGACCAGAGATGCTTCTGGATTCACTCTTGGATCCATTGGAGGGCTGAGGTGCAGCATCCAGTGGCCCTGCTGGATTAGCAGATGGAAACAGGGTTCCCTCTTTCCCAGAATGAGAAATAACTAAAATAAACCACTGGTGTTCATGAAGTTTAAAGCAAAGTTGTTTTCTGAAGTTTTTCATATGAATGTCAATATATGCCTGGCACTAAGACCAGGGGTTTAGTTGAAGCCAAAAAATCACCACTGTTGACTTCAAACACTAAATTTTTTTTTCATGTTGAAGTATATTGCTTGTGGGAGTATGGTTTAAGCATTGCAAGGAGTCTGCAGACATTAGGATGACCTTCCTAAATTCCTTGGGAATAAATTACTATCTGCAGCGGAGACGTGCCCAATGAATGCCAATTAAATATTTACACCACAAAATACTATTGCACAGATAAAGTGCTCACCATTAACATCTCAGAATTTATCCCCAAGGGCTTCATCCTCAACACAATTATTTGCTAATTCAGACAGAGGCACAAACAAATGGTATTTCAAATAACTAACAGGTGGAAAAAATACTGAATTTTTAATTGTGAGCACTGTATATATAAATGTATATATTATATATATATGTGATGTGTATTGTTATTCTTCAATATTTGGGAACAAAAGATCCAGCTGACAGTAGCAACCCATTGCACAAACTCATTTCAGAATCTGGCCAAGAATCATTGCAGTAGGAGAGAGCTGCCAGTTGTAAAACCACTGAAGATTGTTGGGTAAATGAAGGTATCTGCTAATTGAAGGCAAATTGAGGACATTCATTCACTGATTGTGTCAGTGTAGGATGTGAATTTAGGCAACAGCAGCAGCAGGAATAATGCAATGTGTAAAAGGTGACTTTAAAGCCACCAAGTGATGTATCCTTACATATCTTCTTCTCACTTTGGATTTGGAGTTAAAATGCAATTTACAGTCCAGTGCTTGTAGTGAAAATTATGTTTCTTTTAGGTTGCAGTTATTCTTGTGCTTAAAGGGTACAGCTTAATCAAGCACAGCTTCTCTTTGAAATGTCTCTTGTCAAAACTAAACATTCAGAAATTTTCAAACAAACATCAGATGAACTCGCTATGATTGACACTACTGTGTTGAATATCAAGTACATTACTCTCGGAGGTTCTGTTTCACTTTAACTCAGTATCTTGAAATGAATGTATTCTGCACATTTGCTGGCAAGAAAATTAAGTGGTGAATGAACGTGACTAGTGGCAACAATTAAAATGTGAGAGTAAGTGCATTCATTGTGCTACTGTGTGAACTTTATTCAGGTTGAACAGACTCAATTTGCACCTATGTGCTGAGCACTGCTCAGTTTCAAGATTTGGGCTATCTTCTGTCCTGTGTTGTCGCTGATTTAATAATATATATATTTAAGCAGCTGCTGTTACCTCTGGTTATCTGGTCCAGGTGAGAGCTGGGCCACAGTGGGAAAGCTCAGGTCCATCTACACTCCCCAGACAGGTGCATCTTTGAGTGGGAATGGAGTGTGGAGAGACTGGTAGAGGAAGACAGGACACAGCTGAGAAAATGTTTAAAAAATCATAGCAGGAAGAAAAGCAAAATAAATCAAACTAACACACAGAGAAGTGAAAAGAAGACATAGCACCCTAGAGGCAGGGACATAAGAAATGAAATTAAATTAAGTTGCTATAAAGTATTAGACCTGGAATACCCCTACTATCTAGTAAAAAAAAATAAAACAAGGTCTCCAAGAAGACCAGAATTGACATGGAAAAGAAGAAATAGAAATAAAAACACAGTGTCCTGAAAAGGAAAGTCATGGCACAAGCAACTTCATCTATTTCCCCTGTTGTAACTCAGGGGTAAGACCATCCGTCCTTTCAGAAGGCAGAGGGTTTTGGGTTTTGCTTTTTTTGGTCAGAGAAGGAATGGAGTGAAATACTTGGAAGCAACACAGTAAAGGAAATTCGTTACATACTCAAAATCAAAATATTTAGGGCTGTTTCTTGATTTCTTCTTCAGCTTGAAATGAAACTGAACTTTATATGTATTTGTGCTTGGTGATGCCAGTCACCTCCTGGAAAAATCTGTTAGATATTGGTTTAGGTTTGGGGTTTTTTTTGTGGTGTGGTTTTGTGTGGGGGTTTTTTTTGTTTGTTTTTTGTTTTTTCAAGAGCTTATTAGCCAAGCAATACAATGTATTTAAACAAAGAGGGTGACCCAGTAGGAAATGAGTGGCTAAAAAAAAAGCCTTTCAGTGCCTAGCAATCAGATTTCACTTGACCAACCTGTTAGGAACTGGAAAATAAACTTGGTGGTTCATCTTGGTGGCTGTTGGTGGTTTCAGGTGCGGAGGCTGCGGTGACACTCTGCATTGCAGGGGTTTTGTCTTTGGTGCCTGATAATCCCAATTCTCTTCATAGGATAGACAGTGGGAGTGGAAAGTTTCCTCTGTTGACCAAAGTACTGTTTTGGGGTGGGGGGGAGGAGTTTGTTTTGGGTTTTTTTCCCTTACAGATCATATTAGCTGAAACTAAGCACTGGAGAATGGTTGCAGAATTAACCCATTTCAGTATTGCTGGGTTAGTGGTGGTCTGTCACAAATGATGATGGGTATCTTCTCACAGAGGGTCCTGCTCTGTGTGCTCACCTTCACCTGCTCTTTTCCATTCCCTCACCTGTGGGTTTGTCACCTGCAGTCCCAGTCTTACTTCAGAGAGCCATTGAGGGCAGGTACCATCACAGAGTCACAGAGCTCCTTGGGAGGGCAGGCACAGACCTGGGATGGCGAAGGATTCTTTACAAATCGAAGATGCTTTGTGCACAACAGGTGAATTTAAACTCTTCTTCAAAATAAAGCCTTTGTGAAGGGACTGTAGGGCAGCTTCTACATCCCTTCTCATTCTTGCCACTGCTCTGCTCCCTGAGCAAGACCTAGTTTTTTACTCTTTCCTCCCTGAGCTGCAGCACAAATATAAGCCACGCAGGCTCCCTTTCCCGGGAGCATCTCTCCTCAGGGACAGACAAAAATATAACTGTGAAGAAACGCTACCCCTGTGGCTGAAGGTACGTCACAGGCCCCAGGAAAGATGCAATCCTGGTAGCTGTGCATTTGCTGGCTTTAGTCTGGTTGATGTGAGGAAGGCACAGCATAAATTCCCACTCTGCCCCCTCTGCTTCTGGTTGTGCATTTTGGTTGCTGAGTGTGTTACTGAGCTGCTGGGGAGAAATCTGGGCTCTGCCCCTCAGGAGAACTGGGCTCTCCGTAAGAACCAGCCACACTAAAGCAAAATGAATTTCCCTCCTATACAATTAATCACATTTTCTCAGAATAATATAGGTTATGTGAACTTGCATTAAAAAACCTCCTCCTGACAGTGCTGTTTAGCAGTATGTCAGCTTCTGACATAAATGCTTGAAGTCTTCGGTTGGGAAACCTGCCTTTCCAGAATTCTTTTCTTGCTAGAGGACAATATCAAAGGTGGCATCTTAACCTCCTACTAATTTGCTTCTAGTCAGTCGAATGATGAGTTTAGCTAAATTCTTCTTCCTTGTAACTGGCAGTTTAAGTTAACATCTACTTTTTCTCCCTACACAAAGCCAACACCACACAAATGCCTCCTGCCTAGGTGTGTGTGCATTAACAATGCAGCTTCTTAAATAATCTCTTATCTAAAAAGCAGTAAAATCTCTTGCTTGTAGAGTTTCCAAATATTTAGTCTGAAAATTGTGACAATGAGGATCTGATGTTAAAATCTGCTGGAAGTTTTGTTTCAAAAACAACCCAAAGAGTAGTTTTGGGAAAAATTGCAATAGAGGAGTGACACAGCAGTTCTATTCCTGGGATGTATTCTGGGTTGCATCTGCTGAAGATGGCCACAAAATAAGTTTATGGAGCTTGTAGCCAGACACGTCCCTTCCCGTACATCCATCAGGAATGGGGCAGAATTGCTTCTCACAGTCTAATCACTCCAAACAAGCGTGCCTGGAGCAGACAGGATTATAGGGATATTAGGAAGGGCAATCAGTTTAATACTGGTACTGTAAGAGAAGCCAAGAACTTGAGATGTCTTTCAACTCAGAATTTGAGTTTCTGGGGTTTGAATTTGGGAGGTTTCTCAGACTGCCTGGAAATCGCTCACTTGTGACTTAGAAACCCAAAAGAGGAGTAACTTTGATTTTTCCAGTGCTTTGAAATGAGGCTGTTTGCCCTCTCTTTACATTCCTTGGCGTTTTAGAGGGCTAGGGAGAGGCAGAATAATTAGTTTGCAGTGCATAAAGCACTCACATGCTGAAAGGAGGCAAATGAGTGCCTCAGGGAGGATGTGGGATGCACCTGAATTAGCCTGGGTGCCCGATGTGAATGATAAAGCTGACCCCAGCCTGGCATAGGGGCATTAAACACCCATCGTCACGGAGAGATCAGGCAGTCACCCTGCAGTTTGCTCCAGTAAATCACCCGGTAAATGAGAAGCAAGCAGGTGAGCGGGATTTACACAGCGCTGCTCTGTCATCCTTTTACACGAATAGGCACTTAAGACGTTTGGTGTGGTTATGTCTTGCTCCCCTGGGAGGCTCGAATCATTTTTCTGTGGGGGTAGTTTAGTTCAGCTCTGAGGAGGTTTGTCTGTGCCTTTATTTTATGGCTCTCAGCAAAAGCTGCTGGTCTCCCTTAGCCTGTCTTTGCTCGCAAGCACTTGCAGTTGAGCTGCGTGATACCTCTGTTTCCCCAGCAACTCCATTAATTCATTTAAATCTTTCTTAAAAAGTAACATTTGCTGTCTACTTCAGGATAGGGAATTGTAAGGGAATTGCAAAATCAATATACAAAACAAACACAAACTACATTTAGAGAGACCGCTGCCAAAACAATGCGTGTTTGTGTTCCTTATCTAGGAAAGATTTACTTTTTGCATGGTTCACTTTCTTCTCCCTACATCTCTTTCTTTACCTGTCACATCAAATGTAGGAAAAATTGCCAAAGCCACTGAGATATGGGTTTCTGCATATATTTTGGTGTGTGAGGGATCCCTGTTATTTTATTCATCTATGTCTTAAATGTAGATCACTGTTTGCGTGGTACGTAAGTTGTATGGTGCATTTATATGGATATTTAGGAAGTACAGACAATACTTTGAAGAGGGGAATTTTGTATGGCTGGACAGAGTGCTGGGCAGAGTCTCAGTTCCCAAGTCCAGCTGGGATGATTTACCCAGTCAAAACCATCAGAAATAGGAATGTCTAAATCTATTTTGTTAGTGATTAATTAGGCGATAAATATTGTGGTTCAGGGGAACTGTGATATTTGGTGGATGCACAGCTAAGTGCTCTGCCTTTGGCTCTGGTTTAGAAAACATTGGCATGGAGATGAGAGGAGTTTCCCCCACAGTGCTGAACTCCCACCACCTGCCCAGTTTGATTCCTTAGCACTCCAAATAAAACCCCCAGGACGCTGGCAGAGTCTTGAAATTTCCTTGGAACTCAGGAAAACATGAAAAATAATGGTAAGTTATGGGCATTAGCTTTTAATCTTTTGGCACAAACCCTTAAAAATCAAATCCTTTCCCTTTCCACACTGTATGACAAAGCCTCTTAGGCTGCAAGAGCTCTTCCAGTCTGGACCTTCGTGGTGGCTCAACCAGTACCGGGCTTAGAAGATGTGTGAGGTTCCTTCTTGTGCTGAGCAGATCCCAGGCCTTGTGTTGTCCATATTATCTTCCTAAATACTGAAAAGCAGTGGCCAGGGCACTGGCAGTCTGCCCCAGGGCAAGTGGAATTTTTGGACATTTCCAGTATCAGCCACCTCTGCTCTGCATTTTACAGGCAGTGCCGAGGAAAGCAGTGAGGGGACAGGCTGAACTGGTCCCTCTGTTAGGGAAAACCGGGCTCTGTTGTCTCTGCATCCCCTGTCTGCTTCTAGGGGAGGAAAATTAAACTTGCAGGAGCCTATCAATCCTGAGGAAGTTGTGCACAAGCCTATTGCCTGTAGCCTGCACAGGGGCCAATTTCACCCTGCGTTTCTTCGTAGCCCAGGGCTGTCAGCTCTGCTTTCCCTGAGCCATGAGGATTCAAAGGAAAAACAAGATAAAGAAAACAGCTTTGATTTTTATATTTTTGCTGCCACCACCAAGCAGCATATAATTAGCCTTTCTTTTACATATTAAAGCTAGCCTGATGATGCAATATCCACTATAACTCTAAAAGCTTAATCTTAAACAGAGCAAAAAAAAAAAAAAAAACAAAAACCCAGAGGAGGATCATATGCCTTGAAATTTGCATAGGGTTTTTTCCTCTTTAGAGGAATGCCTGAGTGTATGGATGCTGAGAGGATGTGACTCACACAGAATGAGAACGAGTTGTTCCTCAGACTCTTGATATAGTGCCTGTGATATCAAATCAAGTCCAAGCCCTGATTTGAAACTCTCTTGGAGGACCAATTATTAATTGGATGTGAACTACTTTTAATGATGGAAGGACACTTCTTTTAGTGCTATATTTATGTGAAAAAATGGAAGAGCAATCTTATACAAGCAGCAGCACACTCCAGGGCATGCAGCTGCAATCCAGTAGACATTTCCTGACTGCTGGATTTGCAGCTGAACCATGGTGTGCTGAGTACATGGGCCACACATCTCATCTCACACAGGGCTCAGTCCTGTGATGCTGCTGTTGGTATTTTGCACAGGCAGCTTCCATCTCAGGACAGGAGCATTTTGCCGTGTTTATGGTACGGAAAGACTTGATCTCTCTGGAGTTTCCTCTGTTCAGTGCATGTGAAGAACAAGTAACTGACTGGCCCCCAACTGCCCCTTTCAGCGACCCAAATTTTTACCAGACAGGCTGTGCTGCCCATTGCACCTCTGCACGTGCTCGTTACCTCCCTCAGGACAGCGTGCAGGTCGTGGCACCATCCTGCTGGGGAACGGGGCCAGGCGTTTGTGACTCATTCCTGCACAGCTCCCCTACTTAGTGGCTTCAACTATACCACGTTTTGGGTTAGCTTTGCTTCATCCAAGCTTTTAGGAGATGCCACCTTCCATCCTGTACCACGTTACAGTGCAGGAAAAGCACTTTCCACCCACCAGTTGCAATCAGCGTAAAAAGTTTGTCAAATGACTCATGGGTAATTGTTACTCTGTTGTAGACAGCAGATTTTGCTGTTGGGGTTTTTTTTTTGTGCCTCTTATTAACCAGCTGAATAATGGCTTATAAAAACTAACAATTAGAACCCCCCTTCTTGAACGGTCATAACAAGCACCAATTTAAATTAGAGTACTGCTTTTGAAAGAAAAAAACCCCACACCACTTGGCCTTTGCCTTATTCTTTTTACTTTTTTTCAGAAATAATCAACAAAGTACCTGGCTATTTAAATAACCTTTCATTCTAAGAACTTAGTTACTTCCCTATCACAGCCCCATTATTTAACTTTAACAGAAGTGTTTTGCTATGCAAAATCTCAATGCTCTTTCTACCTACTGCTGCTATTCTATCTGAGAACCTGTTGATTTTCTGTCTTTGTTTTTATGGTTTAAGCAAGTTTAATATTTTGCTCTATGCTTTCTGTGCCCTGGATGTCCTCACAGAGTTGTTAGCTAGAGCAGGCAACATTTATAATTTGCTTCCCAGTAATTTTCCTGCGAGCAAAAAGCCCTAAAACAATTATTTTTAAGCTAAAGGTCTTGGAATTTTCATTTGTCTATCGAACAAGAAAAGACTTGATCTCAGGGTTGACTGCACCCACCTCATTCTCCCTGTTCTCTGCAGCTTTCTGTACCCACATATTCACAGCTGCACCTGAACACCTTTCAGTGTGTATTGTGCAGCACAGTTAATATCTGGTGTGTGTTTAGATTCTCACTTGCTCCTTGGGAGGGGAAGTGGGAGCTGCAGTGTTCCCAGGCTGGCTTATGCAATACAAACATTTCCCTCAGTTTGTTCAGCTCAAGTGAGTGGTTTTGAAAGGGAGATGTTGAAGGGTCTGTAACTCCTGTGTCAAACTGGGAAAGTTGAGCATCTCCCACACGTGAACCTACTACTAGAGCAGTTTGGTTTTTTTTCCGCACAGTGAAGTCCTCAAAAATGGGTTGTAATCTACAGACACCTTGAGTTCATGAACGTTGCAGGAATGATGAAGCTCAGAAGTGTCAGGAGGGAGCAGCGCTGTGTGTGTCAGTGCCTGCTGGGTGGGCTCTCCAGGGCTCTGCCAGGGAATCCCTCCACTGTTTATTCTGGTTATTTGGAGAAACTGGTCATAGAACCTTGCTGATACAAGTATTTTGCTTCTAGTCTGATTAGTTCAGTGGGCACTGGGTGCTACAGCTTCACACCCTGGTGTAGGTGGGCAACTGGGAGTTTGAACCTTTTGGGGGATATCGGTGTACAAAACAGAAGACTAACCTGATTTACTTACAATGGAAACTAAAGGGGTTGCTGCAGCTTCCTTCCTGGGTGGGATTCTCTGACCAGATCTTTCTGCCCAGGACCTTTGCACCAAGGCAGACCCGACCAGGTTGGGATTAGAGTCCTCATCTCACCATTGAGGGGGAAAGGGAGCAACCTTTGTGTGTGCAGACACTTGTAGCCTGGGGTTTCTCGAGTCTTCTAAGCACCATGGAACTCTTCTCTAGTCAGTAGGACTCTTGAATCCTATTTCATCTTGGTCACAAAGGAAAACCTTCAACCAATTTCATTACTCCCTCACTGGGAGTTGAATAGACCTCATATTAATTGTGACAGTGCTTCAAATTTTCCATTAGTATATGCTGTATCATTCTTTCATGTCAGTAATTCTTTGTTTGGTCTGCCTCACTGCAGGAATTTATTAAGAATCCTTATAGCCCAGATTTAGACATGCTTAGGCATGATGATTTTTCATTTATTGTTATAGAATGAACATTGCAGAGCAAGCAGGAGGCTAACCATTTAACACCAAGTGTCTTATTAATCAGCTTTTGTTTATTTAATTTAATAAGCAGCTTTTGATAGCTGTGAGAATCTGGTTGTATATTTAATTTAAGCAGCACTTACTGCTTGGGTCTTTGGAACATACGGCTTCAGCTTTCCTGATACTTTGCTACTGTATGGTGGCCTTTGGATCTCAAAAAATTTGTTTCATCTTTTCTCCTTTTTGACTTGAAAAAAGCAGTAAGTATTTTCTCATTAAGATGCCACTTTCCTGAGCTGCAAGTTTAATACTGTTTTCTCCTTAATTTTGGGAGGTGTATGTGGGCCTAACACCGAGGGAACCACTTGCTTTTTGGGATCAAATCCAGAGAAGGAAGTGTTGGAAATTCCTGATTTTGAAGCCTGTCTGGTCCTTTGGGAAGTTATGGAACCTTCTTACCATCTTCTCCTTCCTGAGAAGAATGAGCTTTATCACATCTCTGCCTTGAATAAACCCCAAACTGTTTCAGCACCACTATATCATGTGAGGGCCGGAATCCACCTCTGAGACCACTCTCTTACAGTCCTCTAGTAAAATCTTCCATGGGTTTTCTCACACATTTGTTTTCAGAGCCATTTAAAATGCTTCTCAACGTGTGCTGTGCTGCATTCCTGTGCCTGGCACTGCACACCCTGTCTCCATTGGGATTTGGGGTCCAGGAGATCATTGCCACTCTGTTCTCCTCAAAATTGCCCAGGACAGAAATCAAGAGACCTGCAGGGTAACAGGGCTCTGGGAACCCTTTTTCTACTTTCATTTGCATTTCGTGTAATCATTTCTTATTTATTAAGTAATTAATCTGGTTTTATTTTTCTGAACTAGAGGAATGCCATATGGCTTTGTGTCTTCCATTAGTTCAATCATGTCACATTAACAGGATGGGTTTGCATGTGCAGCCTGTAGTTCCAAGTGGCCTTGGGCAGTTTTTTCATAGATCCAGTAGCTGAAGCTGAACCTGATTATATCTAATGAAAACTAAAGAATTCTCCTTAATAACCGGTGCAGGATTCAGGAAGATCTTGATAAATTGAGGACAAAGTATTACTGACATAAACTCACACACATGTGAGTTCCATGATATTGTTTTTCAAGCAAAAAAAAAATATAAAAAAAAAATCTTCTCTTACAACAATCACATTTTTGCAGTTCTGCAACACTAGATTGACATGGAGACCATGTATTAAATTGACTATATATATATATACACCCATACATATACACATGTTCCTAATTCTATTCACAGTGCTGTGGGCTACACTACTTTGTTTTGAAAGACTATTCAGCATTAAGTCTCTAACTTCGCAACTCCTCACATAAATTATTTAAATAGTGTCGAGGTTGGGAGGGGAGTTTCAGAAAAACAGATAATTGTAATTGTCTTGGTGAAATATATATTGACAACATTAATGTTTAACTATTTGATAAATCCTTTGGGGAGAAAAAAATGTCCTGTTTGCTGTAATTGGCAGATCCTGATGCAATCTGAGGAGCACAGAGAATGATACAAGACTGCAAAATGCTTCATGTCCTTGGCTGTGGCTCCCAGTACTGCAGCTCTACAAGTAGCCCTTACTGCACTATTCTGATGCCTGGACAAGAAGATAAGTGAAGGACAGTTATTCAGTGCTGAAGAGCTGAAAAAATACAATCCCAAAACAATAATAACAACAAAACCCTCCAAAACTGCTACACAATTTTTTTTGTATTGCCTGTTGAAAACACCTAACACCCAAAATTCCATGCTTGGCAGAAAGCCAGGGGCAAGGTTCAATTCGATTTTCAAAAACATGGGTGTATAAGTAATTGACAAAGCAAGCTTTTAAACCCAATTTGAAAGGAAAGAGGGGGAAGAGTTTTGAAGCATATAATCCAGCTTCTCTTTCAGTTTATTCCCATGCTTTCATTGGATTTTAGGGGCTGTTCAGTAGTTAAGTTGCAGTCATTAGGATCCTAATTCTCTTAGGTACTTATTAAGCACTAAATTGCTGCTTGTGCCAGTTCTTAGTAACTCATTGTCCTGAAATGAAAAGAGAAAGAGCATAGATTGAGTTGTTATTTTTCCTTTTGTGTTATCTGGCAGAACAGTAAAATCAGCACTTTACAACCTTTTTCCTCTCTCTGCCCTATAATCACCACCTGAAACGTCTTTAGTACTGATGGAGATGCCTCATCTAAATGGGAATACTTCAGTTTCTGTTCCTGTGACTGTTCTATCCTTCAAGGAACTGGCAGTCGTGTAGGATTCTTGGTATCCATCTCCCTCTGTTTCCAGATTTCCAAAAAAAAAGACCACTGTGCCCAAGAGCAATGGCAGTTTTCTTAATCCAGTAATAGTGAGACTTTAACAGGTGTTGCCAAATAGGACCTGAAACAAAGACCTTAAGCACTAATTGGGAGCCTCAGCTCTTCCTTGCAGGTGAGAAGGGCTGTTGTGTGGAACAGTCATGGAAAGGTATTTTCCTATGTCCATCAGCTACAAGAATGGGCCATCTCTTACCTACTATGCTCGTGGGGCACATATGGACATCTAAACCCCATTGCTGATGCAAATAATGTCAAAAGGTCCACAGGTTAATTATCTCTGAGCATTACAGTTCCATGGGGAGGCATAATCATAAGCCCAAATGCCGCTGTGTGCATCAGACGCAGCAAGTACAGCAGTAATGTTTTGGGCACAGATAATGCCAAAGTGGGAAGTGATCCCACTTCTGAGCCTTGGGTACCTTGGCTTTCCCAAAAAAACCAAGTGGCCATCTGCAGGTTAACCCGAGATGGCTCTGCTCTCTAATGGAATAGCTTTCGTGATGGAAGATGCCAGAAATAGTCCCCTGGGTAAGGGGAGAGGAATGAAAAGCTCTGGTTGGACAAGGAATCAGTTATGTGCAGCAAAAGGTGATACCAAGCTCCCTTCCTGGGATAACAGGCAGGAACTGATCCTGAAAAGAATTAGGACTTGTTATCCTTTAATGACCTGAAGGGGTGTTGGCATGAAGGAGCTATTAAAGGGCAGTGCAGGAAGAGGAAAGAGACTTCTTTTAAGTGAGAAATGAGTCATTTGAGGAATGAGTTGGGTTTATTTTTTTATTATTTGATTGCTTTTCTCTCTGTTTCTACTAGTTAGATATCAGCTCTGAAAAATGGGCTGTTGGGGCTTCTGGGAATTCATCAGCAGTATTTCAAGTTTGTTTGTCTATTGTTTTTATAGAATTATCAACAGAAAATCACAGGAGAGTGCAAATCAGAAAATCTCTAATTGTGTGTAACTTATCAGTTCATTTCCATGTGTGTTTCTCAATCTTATTTCCACAACATTAAATGCATCTATGTGCTTTGTTTTCATTGTGTTTATTCATTGAAAAGCTGTGTTATAAATAGAAAAGTGCTTTCCTAAGTGCCACCTTGGCAGAATTGTAATGTCATGTCTCTGGCACTCTCAGTTATGCCAGTGAGAGTATTTACTGCTGCCAGTTCCAAAATATAAGCCATAGGGTGCTGATTTCTGCCTAATTTCTGCATTATCCCAGATCTCTACAGAACTCCTGTGAGAGCTCCACCTGCACTTTTGGACCCCATCCCTGTTGTTGCTGAACTTCCCCTCTGAAAAACCCTCACGCAGATCAAATTGCCTCCTCTCCTCTGGTGCTGCCTCCAAAGTCACACCTCAGAGGACACCAAGTGCTAATCCAGGCTTGGTTCTTCCCTCTGCTGTTCTTCCCATCCATCCCTTGTGTCTTTTATTTATCTTACTCTTTAAAAACATTTCATTTCTCCTCTTCTAGACATCTTGTTGTTGTTTTTCCCTTTTTTCACATCCCTTGCTGTCCTCTCAAAGGCAAATCCTCGTGTTTCACCTACCCTGGTTCTCCCTCTCCCACAGTGGTTGCTATCCCAGTGATAACCACCTTCCTTTCCTCACCCTCCTCCTCCTCTCCTCCTTTTTCCTGGCACTCCAGCTTCATTACAGGGTGGTGCCTGGCAAACAGGCGTACACCACTTTACCCAAACTAGACAAAATGAATGTGCAGCTATTTCTGTTCATAGCAGCTTATTTCAGTTTACATCAAAACTGCTCTTACACTCTACCATGGTGGAGCTGCACAGAAAATAACCTTTTTTTCAATATTAAGGAAGCCATCAAAGTGTTTTGCTGCTGGATCCCTGGTGGGGAACCAGACACGGGAGTGTGTGGACAGGCTCTGGGGTCTGTGATTCAGCCCCTCCATTATTCTCTGCTTCTTCCACTGATTTGTTTTCGGTTCAGAGAGGCACTTCCCTTCCAAATCACCCATCTGCCCTGGTCTTGCCATGTGTTTTTCATCTCTGAATGGAGTTTTCACCGTCTGGGCCCTCCCCCTCTTAGAGGACAGAATTTATAAATATCGATAAATATCGTGATGGGTTTTCTGTCTTCTTTTAGGATGAGCATGGAATGGGCAGAGCAGTCCCCTCATGGATGTTAACTGGGTTACCCTACTCAGCACTTCTCCTGACCCATCCTTTCTACCTCAGATTGTGTTTTGAGCTGGACTGGCTTCCTTGGTGCCTGCTCCAACCTTACAACACTTTATGAAGACAGCAGTGAATGATGCTGTTGGTTCCTCCTCGCTGTGGTTTGATTTCCTGTATTTTTAGCTCATTAAGGCAGTAATAAATTTTTTTTAGCTCTTATCTGTTAGTTTTCAGCTTAGGTAGCATTCTACTGTTGATTTACTTTAACCTAAGTGTCCCACCGCTCTAACAGTGCCTTCCTGAGTTCCTGGGAACTGCTTGTCTCCAAAAACAACCAGGCCTTTGCCCTCTGTGATAAATCAGTCCAATGTACCAATTTACCTGTGGTTTGAATGCAGTGCCTTCATTTGTAATTACAAAATATACATTTGTACCCTCACCCTCAGCTTTGGGTTTTCTAGTTTGAACCAGTGATGGTCATTTCTCACACCCCTCAGTTTGATGTAGGGGGCAGCTGTTGCTTTGTCTATAACTCTGATTGTGAGGAGAATATAGAAGACAGCTCTAGGACACGTGCTCATTTGCAGAGGGATGGATCACCCAAACAGTGAATGGGCTTGATGCCTCTTTCAGCACTAAACATTTACTGCCTCACTGAGCTGCTCTGCTAATCTTGCTGCACTGAGGGGTTTAAAATAGGTATCGTCGCCTTCAGCTTAATTAATTAAATTTTCTAATTGTGCTCTCTTTTTACTGCTGTAGGAGGTAATAACTGCTGACTTAATTGGGGTAATTCAAGAAAAAAAAAATCTTCTTGTTCTTATTACTGGGTCCTGGGGTTTGTTTATTTAAGGTTTCCTTCAATATAATACCCAGAACATTAAATTGCTTGTGACTGTGGGGAAGGTTCTGCCATATACAGCACAGGAAAGATGCTGAGAATCCTGGGTGATGTGGATGCTGGGTCAGATTTGGCTTCCTAACAGCTCTTTAGCTGAGAATGACAGATTTCCTTCCGCTGCTGGGAGCCCATATACCCCACACTCCCCTTAGGATTAGACTGCAAGATGAGGACCACGGGTCATTTAAGCCTGATCCCAATTTATAATGACTTTATTGAAATGGATATTGGACAAGAGAAATAGGCCCATCAGGTGTGTTATGAGCACAGGGTGTCACAATCCCAACTTTGCAGCTGGTTTAACAGATGAAAACAACAGCAGAAAGATGCATTTGAATGGTTTGAAGATCATCGTGGCTTGTTCTTATTTTCCAGAGATGTTTCATAAATATTATGTTTCATAATTGCTGCTTTGGGAAGGGGCCATTGAGAGTTTGTGGATATTTAGCAGTGACTGGAGCCAAGGGGCTTCAGGGCTTCCTCTAATTGTACCAGCATAAAAACCCTCTTGTTTCCCAGGATGAGGGTTACTTTCTTTGTGTTTATTGTGCTTCCAGGGTGACACGTTTTGGGTAAAAGGGAGCAAACTTTGGCAGGTATATTCATTCTTACCATCGTGGTGGAGCTCAGGCTGTGCAGGGGTTTTCCCCCATCTGCCATACCCACAGCCACGGGCATTTTTGTCCCAGCACCGTGGTAAAAGTGTGAGGGCTGTGTTGCGTGGCCCAGTGGGATTATTTTGGCCATGGGCTGTGCTTCAGCCAGCTCTGTGGTAGCTGTTATCCCACTATTCTGCAGGCTGATAGAAAGGAGCTATCTAGCAGGGATGTGTCTTTTATTGGTAGCACCAATTCTGAAAAGAGCGACGTGTGCTTTATGTGAGACGATATTACAGCTTATTATCCAACAGCCGGGGCTTGGACTCTTTTGAGGAATGCAAGAGCCACATCCCCAGCCAATATTGCCTTGAGGGCTCAGCAGAGAACACTCGCACACTCAGAGCTTTGCTTTGAGCCTGGCTAAGGTGTAGAGTACAGGAGGCAGTGCAGGTGAGGGGGGAATTAATTTGCTGGAATTTCCGTGCAAAGTGCAGTTTGAAACATTAGGAGTCTTTGTGTAACCACTGTTGTTTGAAGAGACAAATCTCTAATTTCAGAGTTATGTGTGTTCAGGACAAAGAAATGTTGGTTCTTTCTGCAAGTCAGCATCAATAGCCAGCTGGAACCTAAAAATGTTTCTCTTTGGATTTGCAATTATTATTTTTAATTAAATACAAAAAGAGGGACCTCATTTTGTTTTAAGTACACATTCTGCAATATTTGTGATGCTATGGGAAAGAGCAGACTATGCACTTACAAATTTCTGCTCAGTAATTAGCTTCTTTGATCCTGAGAGTGAAAACATCCCACCTGTCCTACAAGGTGGCTTGCAGAGTCTTTAGAAAATAGACTTTTGCTGAAAAAGCCTATTCTCTGCTGTGTTACGCAAACAAATGATTTTTTTCTTTTCTTCAGAAGGACTGAAGTACGAGTTCTTTTTCTTTTCCCGGCTTGCTAAAAATGTGTGATAACAAGTTGACTTCTGTGGGAGCTTTGCATGGGTAAAAGCTGAAGGATCAGTCCCCATATTGTATGCGATTTTGCCCTAGTAATTATTCTTCACTTGAACAGCTTCTCCATGGCAACTGCTTCAAGTAAGTCTTGTATCACCACCTTTTTTTAAAAAAAAAAAGAAAAAGACCTATTAAGATGTACGTTTTAAATTTTTTCACCCTAAAAAGAGAGACGGAAAAAGGAATAGGACACAAGCAGAAACATATGGGATGTGGCCCAAGAAGCCCTTTCTTCCACACACATCCTCACCTTCTCTTTCCTAGAAGGGGAAAAAGAAAAAAAAGCACATCCCATTAAAAATAAATTCACTACCTTGCCTTTCCACGTCCCCTTCCTGAGGCTCTGAGACATTATGGCGCTGACTTGATCAATCATCCCACATCCACCCTGGCAGTTTCTTAACACAAACTTTCTTCTTCCCTCTGTTTTTCAGCCACAGTCTGCTTTCAGTCTGGCAATTAATTGTCCCACTGCTCCAGTCCCACAGTTGTATTCCTGTCAGAAGGCTCAGCTGAAGGTCAGGGCCTGCTGGTTTGTACCCTCTTGCTGAAAAGCAAAAGGAGCAAAGTATTCTGTGGCTGGATATTCTCTTTCACACTGGATGTTGGTGATGCCTCCACGTGAAGTTCTACTCCTGAAATAGGGTTTTTTGGATTTTTTTTTTTGATAGAGACTAGAAAACACATCTGTTGTCAGCAATACAACAGTCAGGAAAAAAAACCCATACAATTATTTTAGAGTTAATTTGCTATTTTTGTATGGCAATTGTGCTTTCTAACTCCGAGAGCAAGGGGTTCATAAAAGATCATCTTCTCTTTCTAGTTTTCTATTGTTGGAAGTCACTATCTTCTGAAATAATACATCATTTTGGAAAGATTTTTTTTTCTTTATTTATTTCCAAATGTGGGGTTACTGTAGTCCAGATGTTGTATTTTGTGTTCAGTTCCTTATGCTGTGCCACATTTTAAAGGCTAACAGGGTGAAATGGGTTCCCTCTCTTTTCTCCTGAACACATAAATATGGAAATTCACCTGTCCTGGTGACATGATTTGTGACACACTGCTGACTGACAGTCTTGAGAGCAGGTTTTTTAAAACTGATATATATAAGGCCACGTTACATGTGTTTCATCTGAAATCCCACGTAACGTGGCACACAGAAGATGTTATCTAATTGGTCTTAGCAGGATTACACCCCATGTGAGAGCTACTTTGTCATCTTTTAGGTCACCTCTGAAAGTTTCTGCAGGTTATGTCGGATTTTACTCACTGCTCTTGTGACAACCATCAAATGATGATGGCTTTTTGCTCTTTTTTTAACAAATCCAGGTGGGTGGCTCAAAGGGTGTGTGAATGTGGCACTTGGGGGTTTAGGGATGAACGTGGCAGTTCTGGGTTAACAGTTGGGCTTGATGATCATAGAGGTCTTTTCTGACCTTAATGATTCTGTGACTGACACTGGCTCTGAGTTTTGCCTTCTGTACCTGCTCACCCCTGTGCTAACATGCTGCTCCCATCCTCCCTGCGATGCTTTTAGAGATCCAGTCCATATTATGACTCAATAAAGAGTTTTATCTGCAGGACTAAGATGGCAACAAACCATGGCAGAAGCTGGGAAGAGTTTTCTGGAGGATGAGAGTATAATAAAGCAGCTTTCTCATTTAACCTGATTTATCACTGTACCCTGAGCCACAAAACTCGTGCAAGTCAACAGGTGCTGCTCAGTTTTCTTCTTTTCTTTGCAACTCTCAGTGTCACAAAAGAGGCCTTATCAGGCAGCATCTCTAAGTTTGCTGGTGCACTATAAAACACTGCCTTGTGCTGTTTTCTGACAATCGAAGAAGGATGAGTGGTTAATAAAACTAAACTAGCATTTTTCAGTCAAAATGTTGACAGCCATTTTGCAATTGCCATCTTAGCTCTGACATCTGGGGGAACAGCTTCATAATTAACATTGCAGTGGAGATTGTAACTGTCTGCCAGTTCTGACTATCACCAAAACAACCCACAAACTCTGCAGATGTAGCAGAGGTACCTCAGGTGGGCTGGACATCAGGCACTGAAGAGCAGCTGTCATGTTTGATATGGTGCCCTCAGATGGAAGAACCTCTAGCTGAATCTTAAACAGGATGCATCTATTAAGTTTTCATTACATATGTTTGGCTTGAACGGTTACAGCGACAATTTGATTGTCTTTTGTTGACATTAAAAAAATTAAGCCAGCAATTAAAAAATGAAATAAACATAACTAGCAGTGGAAAATTCAGGGATGTTTTTTAATGTGTCTTGGCTGTAATAGTGGTTAAATAGTGATTAATGGTATGCTGTCAGTCAGGTTCAGAGAATAATTTTGCTCTAAAAAGCTGTGAGACAGAATTTCTTGTTACCCTCAGTTCTGCACTACCTGTTTTGTCACTTAGTCTAATACCAGAGTAATTAATTCCAAAGAGCTATCTTTGAAAAACAAATAGCCCTGGCTTCCTGCTGAAAATGATAGATATCACTCCACAGGGAGGCTACAAAATAAATGATAGTTTATACGTATCACAGAAATTTGGATCTTTTAATTGAGAAGTATCTAAATTCTCCAAGTACTCTCTGATTAGTGATGTCATATGTAAAATTAATGGGTGTGATTTGGTACTATTCTCCACTGGTTGTACCAGCCTTTTGGTCAAAAAAAACCCCCAAAATTACAGAGGGTTCTCTACAGCATTAGCCTTATTGCTGAACTTTTAATAATAATAAACAAAAAGCAAACCTAACCTCTGTGTTTTATGGCTTAATGTGGTTCCATGGCCCAGTGTGAAACGCACACTGGTGTCTTGTGGACCACCAGGGAAAGGTGGGACAGCAGGTGGGATCCTTGCTGGTGGGATCCTTGTGGTCCATGGAAAGCTATTGCTGACAGTTCAGGATTCCCAGAGCAAATGCATTTCAGCCAGAATCAGTTTCCCCACATGGCAAGGGGAGAAACCTTTCTGCAACAGCAATAAAATGATTGATGCTGCTGGGTTTTATTACAGCTAAGTCTTAAAACATCCATTTATCCTGTTTGCCTGTCCCATGCAGATTTTAGGCAAAGTGACATCTTCTCCATGAGTCTCCTGAGCTCGCTGCTCTCCCTGAGGCAGGGCTCCTCAGTGCTTGTATTTTCCTCAGGATACCCATCTCTTTGCCTGTGTAAGTAGGATAGTGAATAAAGTATTCTTTGGTGGGGAATTCAGCAAGTTTATTGTTTCATTTATTGCTGGATTTGAATTTTGAGCAAAGAGCGAAGCAGAGGGGCCTCAACTGAATGCTGAAGGGAAGGATGAGTATTGCACAGTCTGCATTGCTGGCTGAACTACACGCTGATTTGGGCAGGGGCCTCAGGAGCAGGGGACAGGGAGTTATGGACAAGTTGTGCACAGATTTAATGTCATGGGATTAGAGCTGACAGCATCTTTGGTTGTGCTTTCTAAGGCTTTTTTGACTTTGCAACTTTAGCACTTGTCTCAGCCCTTTTGCTTATGAAAGAATATCTTTAGAGACCTTCCAGCAGCTTTTCTGACATAACTCCTTCTAGTTAAAAAATCTTTTCCATCCAAACTGGATCTGGTGACCCAGTGTACTACAGGAATTTTTCTTCCTGGTTTCAGCTGCCCCTGGGGTGTGGTTATCCAAATGTTGAAGAAAGAATTTGTGTGTCAAACCAAGAGCCAGGGCACTTGGGAGAAGGAGAACAGGCTGTAATTTCCATGGTTGGAGGCCAGAAGAGGAAGGGTTGTCATCCCTACCTCGCTCTCAGATAACAATTCACACCACCTGTTCCGTAGCTTCCTGTGAGTGAATTTTCCCTTCTTTCCTCTTAAAGCTGTTCATATTTCAAACATACATCTACTGGAAAGGTCGTATTAAGGTAATATCATAGAATCACAGAAGAGTTTGTGTTGGAAGGGACCTTTAAAGGTCATCTAGTCATAATATGGCACGTGTTTCTGTCAGTTGTTCAACTAGAAAGAGATATCATAAAGTAGGTGTCTAAAGCCATTTTTGTACCTTAACAGGTCATCTTCTCACAATTACCATCTAGTGAACCAGGTATTAGGTCTCTCAGATTAGAGCATCCAGCTCTTACTAAAAATTAATGGCACCAGGGCTCCAGACTGGATGGGAAAAACTCATTTATCAGGAGTCCAGCTGACAATTTTGAGTCTTTAAAAAGAGACAAAAGAGGGAGAGCAGGGCTTCATATGTGTTAATATCCTCTAAACTTAAAAATTCCTGCTAAATGTGGTAAACCTAACACATGCTGCTGTCAAATTCCATTTCTGGAAGATATATGAGTAGATTACAGCTTAATGTTTTTCTCAAGGTATGTTTGTTTAAGCTCCATCACAATGAAACTGTAAAGTCTGCTGACTACATATTTATATATATGTATATATTTGTATCCTATGCCCAGATTTAGGTAGCATATAAGTGAAATTCTGTCATATATTAAGCATTTAAAACTGATCCTAATTTTTAAGTGTCTATTAGAATGCAAAAGGAATCATGACATTTATCTTGCAGACTTATGCTTTTGAGATATAAATGTAAAGAAATTTTACTTGCTGGGTTGGAGTTTCAGGCCATGCTGAATTTATGCTTGTACAGCCTTTTCTGAGGGAAAGAGCCTTTGCTTATATCTTGGAAGGGATGTGAGATAATGGACTTTTACACTGAGACATCTGTACTTCCAGAAAAGCTTTTACTGACCAAGAGCAATGCCCAGGCACTTCTGTGGCTTAGATAAAATTAATTGGTGAAGAGGCAATCCACATTACACTGAAATGGAAATGCAACTTTTTGATAACTTTAGAAACTTCTTTCCTACCCAAAACTGTCCATTTGAGCATGCTGAGGAAGGTTATACTGTTATGTCGGTACATTAAAATAAATCTCAGAGAAATATATTAGCAGGCAGTATATGTAATTGTGCATGTGGATTAAATTAGATGGCTGTGATTTCTGGAAGATATGGAAGAGAAATCCATGAGGTGAATTCTACAAGTATGCGTGTGAGCAAAAGAAATCTTTACAAAATAATAGTGAAAGGATTAGGATGTGCTGTGAAGTCAGAGTTGAAAAATAATCCTGCAAGCTGCCTCCTTTTTAGTTAATGAAGACACAGGAATTTTTGTAACATATAGAAAATCAGGACTCTGCAATGTGTTGATTATCCTCTCGTTAAAGATTATCCTGGACACAGAAAGGGAATACAAGTTGGCTTTATAGGGGAAATATCGACTGGACAGGCTGCTAACACAGAGATTGATTTTATTATTTAGAAAGGCAGAATATCAGGATACATGAGCGTTTCTTTTTTTAACGAAGATGCTCTGCTGTCAGCAGTGAAATATTACTGCAGGAGAGTTTTCTTTTTTTACACAGTGGTAAGAAGTATGGCTTCCTTTCTCGGCACTTCAGCCACAGATGCGATCAGCGAGACCATCTGTGGTGACAGATTTGTGTTATATCACTTAGAAACTGAGCGAAGCTGGTAAAGCCTCCTACTACAGGATATAAGTAGCTCCTGCTAAGGCTGGGATGTATTACTCTTCTGTCTTTCTTCAGGGGGCAGAGGAGTGGGAGGATTGTGTGGATAGAGGCTCACAATAGCTTTCAATCATGTCCTCACTGAGTCTTGAAATGCTGGTGTGGATATTCTGGGGCAGCTTCTACACCAAGCTCCTTCCTCTGGGTCCCTGCTGGGGATAGACCTGGACTCTTCTTGCTCACTGTGGGTCACTGGCAAATCAGACTGGTCTGTGGATGTCAAGGGGGACACTAAATCCACCCTCAGTTGAAGTGTGTGTGTAAGTGGTACAGACCTGGCTCTCACATGGCCCGTATCTCCTGTAGAGGAGTGACTATAGAAAGGACAATGCTGCCTCAGATTGTCTACTTAGCATTTCATTGTCCTGAAGATGGTGACATCTGGGATCATGGTGGGCTTTTTCCTGCCCAATTATAATTTTTTTCGTCTATTAATCTTTGAAATGTTCTTAATTGGTGTCCTGGGATTTCCCAGGCCAGATTGGATGGGGCTTGGAGCAACCTGGTCTAGTGGAAGGTGCTCCTGTCCATGGCAGAGGGGCTGGAACAAGAGATCTTTAAGGTCACTTTAACCCAAACCAGTCTGTGATTCCAGAGGATGACGAGCTTTGAGGAACACTGTTGTTTGCAAGTGACCATAAAAACCCTTTAAGAACTGCTGGGACTGAAACCATTGCACCACACAGGGCAACCTGGCCACACCAGGGACAGTTTTCCAGCCAGGAATAGAAAATATAAAGGGACGTTGATGTCACACATCATTTCTGTGCAGTGACATGTGGTACAAATAGTTGTTTGGGCAAAAACATTGCAGAAAGATTTGTTGAGCCAAGAGTGGAAACCTTCAGTCTTCACATCTGTGACTGTTGAAGGTGTTTGGAGACGTATTTGATTGGAAAGATATTCACATCTCCAAAAGCATAAAAGAAACGTGGGTTTAGACTGAAAACCAATTTTTGTTGCTAATAGTATTGCAAGAACCTTGCTCTACACTCAGAATCAGTGGGGCATACTCAGATACCAAGAGAGCACAATAGAGATCATCAGTATGAAAGCTCTCCAAGCATCTTGAAATGAGAATTACGGGTTCCTCAGCCCATAGTGTCAGTCACTCATTCCTCATGTCAAATTCTAACAAGTAACAACAGAGCTAAAGGAGTTGAGCACCTTTACTGGAGTTGGCATTTCATGATCTCAAGTTCCCCACCTACAAAACAGAAGAGATCATCCATTTGGTCATGTAGAGAAATGGCCATGACTTCTTTCAGTGGTAGAACTCATAGAACAACCAGAAATAAAACTATGGCATATTACAAAATCTAAGTGATAACAAACACCTACTTGTCAGTATAAATTTGCAAAATTGTCCTTCCGTTCTTTTTAAAATAAAATCCTACTGATCACTTATACTGTAAAGACAGCAAAGAGAATTTCCAGCAGATGATCTGAGGAAATTGTTTTTTATTTTGTCTTTGGAAATCTAGACTTGCTGCCTCTCCTCCATGATAACTTTGCGGAGGGAAATGGTAGCAAAGTATTTCTGAGTACTCTTCCTGCGCACAGTGCAGCCACCTAAGGTCTTCCAGTTGGTAAGATAAATATTGAAAGAGTCAGAATACAAACAGCTCTTTTTTTGTGAAGTAAAGTATTTCCTGAAGGATAAATAGCCTATCAGTTGAGTCCCTGGTTGGAAGACACAGCAGATACAGCCCACATGTGGTAACTTGTCTCCTTTTTGTTCTTTCCTTTATCCTTCCTCCATTCTTTCATCTCTCTCAGTGTTTGGATTCTTGTTTTACAATTACTTAGATTAAGGCACCCAGAATAGCTGGATTGATTGCAGTGGTTACTGCATGTGTGGCATCTCCAGTTGCCACATTGCCTCTAAGCAAAATCTCCACTCAAGTTCTTCTCTTCCTTTTTTCCAAAAATCCCAAGACAAAACTACAGGGTAGGAGTCATAAGAGGTTGGTAAGGTCACCCCAGTGGGCTAGTGAGAAACATTTGAAATGAATTATTTTCCCTTTTTGATTCCCCAAAAATATTTACTGCTTTTAAAACTGTAAACTGGCTGTCATTCATTTTAAAGCAAAATGGGACCAGCAGCAAAGACTGAAGCATTTAATTTTTTTATTATTTTTTCCTTTTTGCACATCAAAAATCTTGTCTACAACAAACGTGTTTTATTAAAAAAGAGAAGAAACTGTAATTGGTTTTACTTCAGGATCTGGGGCATCTTCTAGTCTAAACTCCTGCTCACAGCAAGGCAGGTAGCACAGGAGCTTGTCCAGTCAAAGGCCCTGATGTGGCTGAAATTAAATTTAAATGCAGGCAGGAGTTGCTGCAATAGAAAAGGTCCTGCCAAAAAAGAAAGGAGGTGATCACTATGCCACATGTAAAAACAGAAGAAAACCAAGTCTTTGACACAAATTCTGCTCTGTTATGTCCTTGTCATGTCCTTGAAGCCTGAAAATCCACCTCCTGGATAACTGGGGTCAGAACCCAGTTCTGCAGCTGAGACATGATGATTCTTCTGTAAAGAAGAATACTTTATTAACAATATGTTTAAGTTATGTCAGCTGTCAGCCATTCACAAACTTTTATTGACAGCTAAATAGAACCTGAATGATTTGGGCTTTTGGCTGTCATTCAGGGAGGCTTTTGCTTTCAGGTCTGCCTTAACCTGCAAGTATGTAATTTGTTTCATTTGTGGTGCTGCATAGCAAATGAACCTGGGTCCCTAGTGCTCAAAGGCAAATGCAGTAATCATCTGCATGACTTGATTCCTTATTCCAGTAATATGAAAATTGTCAATTATGGATGAATTATGGGTGCTACTGATACCTGTAATTTGGTTTTGCAGTTTTGTAAACACATGCAGCTGCATTTAATTGTATTTTACTAGTCTTGTAGTTCATTAAGATGCACCTGCAGCCACCTAAGACACAGATATTAATGAACTGAAATGCTGTATTTCATTGTCTACTGTTTATATTGACATTTCTTACAACTGTTTGTTTTTAATCACATATCTGTGTATCTGAGATGTGATATTAAAAAAAAAATTAAATGATTGTGAAACAGATAGCATAGGTAGCTGCTGTATTTTTAACTTCCTGAAAGTACTTGCTAAATAATTAATTTAAACAATTGCTTTTCCATGCAAAGCCCAAGACTGGAGGAAAGCCCTAGAATTGATTTTTGCAACAATTATTGTGGGAAAGATGAATCATTAGATAACTGATTCCAGGGATGTGAGCTGCTGAAGCCCTTACTCTGTATTTCCATGCTTGAGTGGTGATGGATGTTCAGCTCTGCCTGAATGCAGTGCCTTTACCTTTCATCTCCCAGTCCAATCTCTTGGAGATGTTATCTTCAGGTTTGGGAACACACTTTTAAAGCGGGCATTTTATTTTGCACAAATATGTGTTTAATATGCACAGCCTGTTCCTCCTCTTCCACTGCTAGATATTCCTTTCATTTGGATTAAAGCAGAAAAACAAGTAGATTTCTTAGCCATGTAACCAGTCCTTCTTCCAGCAGTTCTCATTTGGCCTGCTATTATGGGGTAAAAAATGCTGTTAATGTGCCATCAGCAGGCCTGGGGTAAACTCTGGCTCTGTAAGGACTTGTCAGAACTTTGCAGCACAGGATAAAGATGGAAAAGGAAGGGACAGGGAGAAGTTCAGTTACTGTCTGCATCCCTGGGAATGTTGCTCCGTGGCTCCTGTCCATGTGGGGGCACATGGGGAAGAGTGATGAGCCCACTGCCTACAGGCTGCTTAGGGAAACACAAACCTTTCCATCAGGACAGGAGACACGCTCTGATCTTCTCTCTGCCTGTTCCAGCTCTGTCTGCTACCCCTTGTCTCTGACATCAGGGACTTTCTTCCCTTTGTTACTTTCTCCTTGAAGATTGTTTTGTTTTCCGTTTCTGTTACACACATAAAAGAAGCCACACCACTAATTTTAAATAGCAGAACAGCCAAACAAAATCAAGTTAGTGAGTCTGAGAAAGACGTAGATTTGCCCACCATAGGTTACAAATGCTGTAGTTCCCATCCCTGAATCAAAGGTATTGTATTTCTTGAGAAAAATCTCTCTGCATTCAAGAAACTGTTGGTTGATTGAGGATCTTTCCTGGAAACAACACTAACTTGTAAATTCCATTTTCAATTATTTATTTTTTTTTTTTTTTTCAGGAAAGTTTTCCCAGCTCTAGCTATTAGAATACTCTTCCTGCCTGACAGAAAGTTGCTCCTCTGCCCTGTAATATAGGTCCTGGGACAAAAATAGAGAGAATCCTTCCCATAAATCTTGACATTTTTAAAGATGTGTAAAATTTCTGTTGCAGGTTGGGGGGGGAAGGGTGTTAGTTCCATATTTCAGAAGTTTCTGTGATCTGAATGAGTATGATGACATTATGCCAGGAAATGTTTTCTGGCCCCATAATGAGATTTTGTGATAGATGCTTTTGCAAATGCAATATTTGTCACAAAATGGACTAATCCCATCGCTCAGATGAGGTACTTCGTGTCTCGGCACCATTTAACAGCACACTGATGGTTATTGTAAGAGCAAGCTAAATATTCTTCAGCCTATCTAGGATATTAAGTTCTACCAAGCATCACACCTCCATTTCTGGAGTTCTTTACAGGCACAGTTTCCAACTAGGAAAATGTCAAGCAAGATGAATTGGAACGTGAATAGCAGGACTTGCATAAGAGGACACAGGCTCCTCAGATGGAAGAGGCAGATATCAGGACAGATGCCTTCAATTAGAAGGCATTAAAGATTTATGTTGTAAATAAATTCAAAACAAATAAACAAACAAAAACAAACCACAGGAAATAATAATTTGATTATGTCTGTCCTGACCCATTTGCAAGCATTGCAAGCATCCAACGGCAGGAACATTTGCACAGGAACAATCAAAGTACTTGTGTTCTTATGCTGGAGTCTAAAAAACATAAGTTAATTGCATTTTTCTGCTTTTTCTTTGTGATGCCCATTAAGAACATCGCAAACAACTGAAGGAGAAAGTAAAAAAAGAAAAATGAACTGCCATTTTAGGGGAGAGGACTGGGAGATTGAGGAAGGGTGGACAGGAACTGACTGGACATCAGACTGGGGATGGCTTTGTTTGCTGGGGGAATACTGGTCAGAAATTTGAGTTAATATGGCAACTTGGCTGTGTTATGATTCTCTTCTACTGACTATTTACATGGAGTATTATAAAGAACAACTGAAATGCAGAAAACTGTTAACAGTAGGCTACTTCTTGCAATCTCTTTGTTCAAGCTGTTCTTTCCAGTGAAGTGTAGAATACATGAAGCACAGTTCCATTAATGTGTTGGTTGAGGCATTTTAAAGTCTTCTTTCTGTATAATAACAGGATTTATAAGGAAAATGAGTTTCCCAGGTTCCACAAGTTGTTTTATCTACCAGGCCTTACATTTAAGCCAGCTCCAGTTAGGGTTATTTTCTTCCTTAGACCCAGGTAAAATCTGCTCCAAAGTTTGGCTTTCACTGGCCTTTGGAGAAGTTCTTTGCACTACTGAAATCTTACCCACTTCACTGTGTGAGGAAACAAGATTTAGCCCTAATCTCAGCCTATACTGTTCATCTGAATTTTCTTTTAAATAAGATGCTTTCCAAGCCACATAGGTACCTAGATCAGAGCTAAAACATCTCAGTCATTAAACGGTTCCTTGTCTTGCTGCAAGTCATGTGGTGATGGGGAATGGCTCAATTAGTTGTGAGTTTGCAAACTGATTGATTTCCTGCTCCTTTTCTTTCTGCCAGGGAAAGGACACTAGTTATGACAGCACCTATCTCTGTAAGAAAATTCCAGGCACAGAAACAAACTTGAGAAATGAATGGCTTTATGACAAACCCACAAAGTTGTATGGTTACATTTATTTCTATCATTGATTTGTACACAGTCTGAAGTGTTAGAAGAGAGGAGAGGTGTATCCAACTCTCAGTTGACCAGTAAGTGCCATATCTAATTGATTCTTTTGTGCCAAGTGGAAATTGAGTTTTCTTGGCTCAGGAAATGTGCCTGTTACTGGAGTTTGCTATAATTTAACCCACTTCTGTTTATGCTCATCATTGCTATTGCTACGTAGCATTGTCATTTGTTTTTGCTGTTGATTTCTAAGCACACTGAATTAACGAACTTTAGTTTATAACCTTAATGCTTGTTTGTATAATTGGTTCTTGCTACATTGAACATTCACTCTTAGAGCTGATGTCTTTTATTGCTGAACTCCACTCAAACACTTCACTCATGTAGGCTTATCCAGACCATGGAATTGCTCAATACACAGTACAAGTAATTCAGTGTTTGGTTTCCTGTTATACATATCAAGGACAATTATCCTAAACTCGGTTTGTCTTAAACAAGGATAGAACTATGATTATTTTTGGCATCTATAGAAGTCCAAGAGTACTAAAATATAATAATTTTTTTTCTTTTTCAACAATATTGGCAAATTCAGGATGCTACAAGAAATGCCTTTTGCCAGCTTTCAGCTTCTTTGTCTCCACTGATGATTTTCTGAAAGGCTCTCAGAGCAGAACTCACAGCATAAAGCACACAATGGCTGTGTATTAAACACAGCTTTAATCTGAAAATAAGCGTGGGATAGTTTGTAGTTTAATTGGTTTGTGGCTTCATCTGTCTGGAGAAAGTAGGAAGAGGGTATTCCACCCCCCCTCCACTCTGCAGCTCGGTTAAGCCTCCTCTCCCAGTGAGCACACCAGGAGAAGGTGGGTAGCTCCAAGGGCTGGGTAACACCTTGGCTCAGCCCTCCCACTCGCTGGGTCAAAATAGCTGAGCCAGCACCTGTGTGAGGGGAGGCAATAATTCAGCCCTGCTACAGGCCAGCAGTAAATCACTACCCCTTCCCTCCCACGGGGAGTAGGTGACGGTGATTCAGAGATGCGTCTCTGAGTCAGGTGGCCTCCCGGTGCTCTCGTGGGATGTTCACTCCTGGTTTAGGAGCGGTGATGCAGAAGAGTCAATGCTTGACGAATTCTTGCTGCAGGGGGCTAATTGCATCCAGTCTGAGAGGAAGGTATAAGGAACTGCTTTGCTTTTTGGTTTGTAGAATCACAGAATGGTTTTGGGATGGAAGGGACCATAAAGATCATTTCATTCCAACCCCCTGCCACGGGCAGGGACACCTTCCACTAGACCAGGTTGCTCTGAGCCCTGTCCAACCTGGCCTTGAACATTCCCAGGGATGGGGCAGCCACAGCTTCTCTAGGTAAACTGTTCCAGTGCCTCACCACCCTCACAGTAAGGAATTTCTTCCGTATATCTAATCTAAACCTACTCTATGTCAGTTTGAAGTCATTCTCTCTTGTCCTGTCTTTGCTCTTGTAAATAATCCCCCTCTATCCTCCTGGTAGGCTCCCTTCAGGTACTGGAAGGCCACAATTAGGTCACACCGAAGCCTTCTCTTTTCCAGGCTGAACCATTGTAATTCTCTCAGCCTTTCATTCCTTCTAAATCAGTGTCTTATCCCTTCAGTGGTAAAGAAAGGTTTAATACCCTGAAACTGAAAATCATAAACACTCTTTTCAACCGGTTGTTTTGTAAAGAATGTGCTATGATGCATAGGAATGTGATCATAGTAGAGTGTGCCTGCAGAGATGTCGCGTCTTCTCGTGCCTGCATTTCAGAAGGCAGCCCTACCGAAGATGAAGGAGGAATATGAAATTGTCGAGGATGTAGGAATATTCTGGCAACTGACTTTCCAAAGAAAAGTGTATTTTCTCACAAAACTGAAAATGCCCATCATGAAAAATGTCGGTTTAATGCAAATTAATACGGAAAAGAGAATTGGAAGTTTTCTCTGGTGCATCCCTGAAGGCTCTCCTGAAGGACTGCAGCGTGGCCGTCACTGCCTGTCTGCTGGAGGGAAGGGAATGTGCAAGATTTTTTCCCCAAGGCAGGAATTTCAGCCATGCTTTGATGGAGCTTGTATCTTTTTTCTTTTTTCCTGGAAACTCTTACTGAGAAGAACAGGGAATTATGTTTCTTTATAGTTTAGAGTGAGTTTTTAATGTCACTTTTTCTCCCCTTCTTTCTTATGCCTCTGCTTTCTGGCCAACTAAGCACCTTGGTCAAAAGGGAACAATCTGGTCAGCAGTTTTGTTCTGAAGGTGTCAGTGTATTCTGTTACTGCCAGGTTTCCAAATTCTCTTTCCTAGTATGGGAGTGACTCTTGAGGCATGAGCAGAAGTGTCAGGGTTGCAGTACTGCAGCAGTACCACTGTGGGTGAAGAACTTCTTCCTCTGCATGTTGCTTTCTGGTTAGGGTTGTTTCTTGACTCAGCCTTTTTCTGAGATTTTTTTGAAAAAGACAGTGACATATTCTTGCTTCTGACCACTTCTGCTCCATGACTAGCAAACATGCAGGAATGAGATGACACATTTAGAATTCACCCAAAACCACAATAAATTAATTTTCTTTCTCCTTTACTGGCTGTTCCTTACTGACTGTTCCTAGACAGTCAGTCCTGTCTGCCTCAAAGGAGACAGTGATACTGCTTCTTGTAAATATATTACTTGTGAACACTTTATTAGCTAAAATGAAAGTGTGATCAAAACCCTTCCTTAGGCAGGAGTGAAAGCAAATAAAGAACAGGAGAGATTCAGGATTTTGCTATGTCTTTACAGTAAGTGACTCAGACCTGCACAAGGTAACTTTTATTCCGTTTTTTGCACTCATGTCATGACATGCTCATGTCTTGTTCTCTCTGTAAGGTGCCTGTGGTACTTGTGAAAAGGCTGTCATCAGTGCCAGGGAGAGACAAGTGCCTCATGAAAAGTGACAGTGGAAGTTCTCCTGCTCCATCGGCGTTGTTGCCTTCATTTTTTTTAGGAGCCATCTAGAGAACAAAAGCCGTACCTCAGCTATTACGGCCATTCAAACAAACCTGACTATAAATATCTCTGCTGGCTCCAAGTATAGTGTAGTTTTTCACTGGAAATGTTTGTTCAATCAGTATCTCCTGACTGTCCCCAAGCACTGATGAGTCAAGTCTCTGCAGAGGAAGGGCTGTTCCCCAGAGAAACACTTTCCCACAGAGCTGGAAATCTTGTGTCTCTTCCCAACACTCTTAAAGACTTTTGGCGAGAATTATGGTCATACTCCTCTCCTAGTGTTTTAAAAAGGATGGCTTGCACCTCTGAAATCATCTGATTGTTGATGGAGTAACCAGAGTGTTGGTTATTGCTGGTATAGGCGTGGGGAGCCAGTGGTGGTCCTGCAGATGGTTGTTGTAGGACAGTTGTTTTGCCAAAACATTGGGCAGTGCATTCATGCAAACCCCTTGCAGGTTATTTGTTGGATATTTCCAACTTTCCTTAACCAAGGAAATTATTTTTACCCTCTTCTTCTGTTACCTGTGAACAAATCCCCTAGTTCTAATCTTCAAATTCAGGTTGAGCATTAGACTAAAATATCATGGTAATATAACTGTTTCGTATAAGATCATTCCACTTCATAAAAGGTGTGTTCTGATGGTCTGGAAATAATGTTATAAAGCAGAAAGACCTCAAAACACTAATGCACCATTGCTAGAATTGTGTTATCTGAAAAATACTTGAAGTGCCTTTCTGCTGTGCACTGTGTCCAGAATCAAAATGAGGAAAGAAAAATTTTTAAGATAAATTGGTTTGTGAAAAATTTATGTGCACTTTACTAGTGCAGGCAGGATGTAATCTGCTTTGTATTGAATCTGCTTGAAAAAAAAACCCACAATGATAATGAGATTTTTTAAAGGCACTTTTAAATTCATGCTGGCAAAAGACAAATAGTCATGACTTTTAATTTCTATAAACTTAACAGCTGGGGACAAAATAAAGCATTATTAACTTAAGGGGTGTAAGGAAGTTGCTTTTGCTTCAACGACGAAATAAGTTATTCTATTTTCAGTGTTATTCATCTAAGCTGCCTGTCTGTTCTTTCTGCTGGTGCAGCCAGGCCAGTGAGTGGTTCTATTTATGCTGCTTTTAGTAGTGAGAGAAGAGGGGCCACAGACATCTCCTGTGATCTGTGTATTCCTCGTCCTTGGTAATGCCTGTAAAAACATTGGTTTAGAAGGAACTGTGCTTCAGGGGCAAGTTGCTCTGCTCCTAAATGGGGTATTCCTTGTATCCAGAATATAAATTGAATTACCAAATAGCGAGGAGCTCTTTAACCTTATTTTATTGTACGGAAAAATATTATTTGTCTCTTCTATCATGAAAGCCATTAATAATGAAGATGTTTGTCCTTGTGAAACTGAGTTCTTACACTAATTTTAATTGCATTAAGTACAATTTCCAGTTATCAGATGATAAATAACAGTTATTTTTATTTATCACTGTATGTACTGTATACAGCTAAGAAGCAATCTGTTTGGTTTTGTGTTTCCTTTTTTTCATTTTTGTTATAAATTTAATGGTAATTCAAAGACCAGCCATGGTTTATCTGCATTCTTGTGTGCCTGCTCATTCTTTTGCTTGTTGAATACGATTCCAATTATATTAGTGATTTATTTTTTTTTTGCTATGAACATGTTTGATTGCCACCTGCAGACTCCTCCTGTTTTTTCCTGGAGTTCCATGGAAGAAGTTGCAGAATATATTGTGTTAATATAAAGCACAAGTTCATGTTTACATACCGAGGAGTTTCCCTGGAGTCCCAAGTCTTTACTAACTGATTTGTCATAGAGGTGAAGGGCACAACCTCTGTGTTTAGGAAATCAATAGCAGTTGCCATTTCCATTAAGGAGTCTTGGCTGAAGTTGTTCTGTCTTACATATTACACTGCTGTCAGTATGTGCTTTCTTTTGCTCGTGGCCTGAAGCTAAAAAAGGGGACAGACCAAAAAAGGTGGGTTTTTCCTTCTCAAATAAGCATATCCTCTCTAGAGAATTGGGAAGGACTGATCTGAAGATGGCTTGAGCAGAGAGGGAATACAGAAAAACTAGTGTGAGTAAATGTTTTAAAAGAGTGTACTTATACATGCTCAGGTAAACCAAAACAGTGAAAAAAGGACAATCTGACCTTGTGTAGGAAAATGAGCAGGAGTGCCAAAACACAGAAAGATACATCCTTCTGCAGGGAAGGTTTCTCAGTGCATTATAAGGGTAGAAAACTAATACCTCTCAGTAGTTATTGAGTGGCATCTGTTGGCATTCCCAGGCATCTGGAAGAATGACCAGTGTTTGAAAGAACTGTAGGTGGAGTAGCAGCAAAGAACCAAATTTAGGAGTAAATGCATTGCTACTATTGTTTAGGTACCAAATTATGGCTTCTGTAAGGCCTTGCTGGGGTAAAGGCTCTTTATTTGTACCTTTTGCTGTCCTTTTTCAATACTTCTGATCATCAAGACACATTTTATTACCTTTAAAGTGCAGGAATGCACATGAGTGCACCGGTGTGATGGTGCCATTACAAAGTGAACTTACATCACTTTAAATTCTAGGGAGAAAGGGAACTGAATCCAACCATAAATGCTCCTGAAGTCAGCATGGAAAATTACAAAACACATCTTTTATGGTTTTGGATTGGCACTAACCATTTCCTCTAGGCAGGAGTGTCATTTAAAAGAGATTAAACTGCACATGACAAGGATAAACTCCCCTTCTCCTCCCAGGGTGCTACTCAGAGCTTACCTGTTTAATACCAGCATTAATGCCCTCTTCTCTCAGTGGAACATTGGCTTGATTAGACCCTGAGGTGGGACTAGAGAGATGCTTGTAGGGGATGCACTATCAGCAGGGCTCCTCAGGACTGTGCCAGGACACTGAGGCTGCAGGAGCCCAGTTCATTCATTCTTGTCTGCAGCATCCAACACCCACTTAAAGGCAGGAAAAGATTTGTCTCCCAAGGCAGTGCTAAGTTCACAGCAGCCAGAGGGGTGTGGAAGTGGGTTTGGGGACAATTCACCAGTTCTGCTTGTGTTTCACGGTACTTCTGCCTGGAAGAGCCACTGTGCTATTGTTCAGTCTTACACACTCTGGTGTAATCTAAATACTCTGCCTTTAAATACTGACCACCAGCAGCATGATGCCAGTGCTGAATGCTGTACTCACAGATGGGATAATCTGAGGGAAGACACATTTCTATCAGAATTACTAAAGGAGCATCTGATAGCAGTGTTTCAGTTAAGGCTTATTAAACACTCTCCGTTTTATCCTCAACTTTCAGGGATTTATAATTTTGCTATAAAAATTCACTCAACCTTGAAACTTGGCATCCATCGTTTCATTCCACGAGATATTTTTAAAGATACAAGAGCAGAAATATTCCTATTCTGGCAATGGCTTAAATGGATATTAACTCTCAATCCTGCTGTACAGCACATTGGAAAGTTGAAACAAACTGCTTTTACTTCAAAAAGAAAAGCTTTTTCAGCAATATAGCTTGGATTATCCACTGAAATCTTGGTATTTTGAATGTGATCTGGTACACTTTGAGGGTCGTTGTCGTTTGAGAGACAGATGTTTAGATGCAGATACATCTGCACTGTACTTCATGCAGGAGCTGGACCCACATTCTCTTTCTTAACAGGACCAAAGTCCCATGAAGGGAGGGCATTTATGGATAGGGAGGATGCCCAAGAACAGACTGTCCTGAAAGCTGTGTGAACGGGGTGGGAAGTCCTGTGTTACATGAAAGCCTGGCAGTTTTAAAAGACTGGCCCTGGGCAACTGGGCAATGGGAGAATGACTGGAAAAAGACTTTCTGATGGTTAAGACTTGAAACAAATTCCTTAGGGTCATTGTAGGATCTCCATCATCAGACCTGATGCTGGACAGACAGAGCAAGGCGTGTGTCAGTAACCTCTCAGGTACAGTCAATTCTTCCCTAGGGCAGAGGGAGAGATTCACTCTCTCACGTGCCCTCCAGCCCATTTTTCACTCATTTCTCATAATCAAATTTGCTGTATCCTTTGTCATTAGTGCTGCCTAGTCCTCTCCCCATCCACCCTGCCAGCACTTTGCAGGTGTCTTAAGCGGGCCCTTATTTCTTAGTGCAGAGAAAATTGGCTTGGTCTCAGTAGAGGTCTCCATTTTCCCATCCTTCTTCCCTAACACGTCTGAGCCTGTTGTGCCTTCTTGATTTCACTGGCATTTAAGCCCCTTGACATCTTTAGCCCTCAAGGATGCTCTGAGCTGTAAAGGCTCCTTGCTGAAACTGCTGTTCTGGAGTTGTAGGTGATGCACGATTGGTTGGCTGCTTCGTGCGCTAAAGAAATCAAGCAGCGTGTAGCTTCTCCCATTAAAAATTAACACTCTGCAGTAGGCAGTAAAGACCTTCAGTGTTTTGTTGTCAAGGAGCAAATAATGGAAAAACACCACCTTTTTATGTTGAAGAGTGAAGGGTGCTTCAAATTAAGAGCTGTCTCTTGTTGTGTGGCTGTCACCTCCTTGAAAATGATGACTGGACGAGGAAATCTGGGAGTGTAGGACCATGTGTGTGGTTTGCTTGGATGTTGCTCCGTGGTTCATATCCACACTGCTTTTTTTGTGTGGAAAATGCGTGCCAGCAGTATGTTAAGAGATGGATAAGTACCCATGTGATTGGAGAGTGCTCTGGATATCCTTTCATATACTTTGTGTACATGTAAAGCATCGCACGGCTGCAGATGGCTAATTTGAAAAGAGGCCCGTGGGAAATCTGGCAGAGAGTACATTTGTTAATGCAAATAACAATAATTCATGTGGGAAGGAGTGAAAGGATCATTTATCTGGAGCACTGGTTCCAAAACTTCTCAGACATCTGTGAATATCCTGGGTTAAGAGGCTAAGCTCTTGGAGGGGGATTTGATATGTGTTTGGGGTTATGCGAAGGTAATTGTGGGATGTCAGTGTTCACATCTATTTTACACACTCAGCCTGCAAAGGGGGATTTGCCTGCGTGGGGTTCTGTTGCCCTGGTGTAGCTGTCTCGAGCTGTTCTTCACTCTGCAAAACAGCAATGACTTGAAGCCTGAGAAATGTCTGTAGAGTGGGATGTGGTGACTGGAGCAGACCAGTGGAAAGCAGGCACGTTTCCTCTGTCTGCCTGAAACAGCACAGTGTTTTTGGCAGGGTCCACAGCGAAAGAAATGACAGGGGGCATTTTGTCCAGCCAACTGTCACTGCTCACTGTCCACCTCCCTGGTACATCGTCCCTCTTTGCTGTGGCACCATCTAAATGCTAAACAGCAGGGATGTTGTATATCTCTAAATATGCAGCACTCTTTTGTTCCACTCCATGCTGTTATCAGATGAGAAAGAAAAGTAGTTACTAAGTAATCGAAGATTTAGGAGAACTGTGAAACACTGTCATGCAAAGAAGAGGGGAAAAAATGATGTTACAAGAATGAAAGGTTTGTCTTGAGAAGGTCTCTAGAGTAATAAAAAATGAAGTCTGTCTATTGAACAGAGTTGCAGCAGAGGGGTCCTTCAGCTCATCTGACATGTGACAGGGTGTAAAAGCTCGTGTTCTTAGTCTCTGTCTAATTAGGAGTAACTGCAGTAAACGAGTGGTTTAATAAAGACCAGTTAGAATAAATGCTATTAACGAGAAACACATATTAACATTGATATGATGATTGTTGGGTATTACTGTGTAGTTGCTAGTTTCAATTTTAATTTCCAGTAGAAATTATCTATTGTCAACCACCCAGCTGTCCAGTACAGTGCAAAAGAAGGTAGCCAAGACACCCGAATTCAGGCTCTCCTGGTTGCTTTACCCAAGTTGCACCGTGCTCCTCTGGAAAGTGTGTCCACAGCCTCCAATCCACATTCGTTATGGAAAGAAAAGAGCAATGTCACTTTGAGGCAGATCCACAGGGTTTAGACCAACTTTCCATTTCCTCAGTTAATTACCAGCGTAATCTCTAGATAATCTCTTCTCAAGTCTATGAAGATTGGCTGCCTTTGAATTCAGAGGACACTTGGTCTTTTTGGATCTTAGCCATAGATTAAACTTCTTCAAAGTGGAGATAGCTGTACTTTCCTGCTGTTGATTGAAACACGCTGCTGAACACTTGTGAAGTTGGATAACCCCTCCAGAAACACAAACAATTTCTGGCCTCCCCGTGTCCTCCCAGCTCAGAGGTGCCAAATCCCATTATAACTCATTTCTGAGCAGACAGTCAATCGTAGCCTCGTTGTTCCGAGTGTAAGAGGATTTTCCAGTGTGGCTAGGAATGCTTTATCAATAAGAAATCCCACATTGTGAAAGAGCTGTTTTTCACTGAATTTGCACAGTCATGTCCACGACTGTGGTGTTATTCCAGCAACCTAAAGGGGGGAATTTTCTAACCGATATTTTCTTAACTATCCTCATCACGACTGAGTTCTTACCTGTCCCATGAAAGGAGAGATCTCCCATCTGCAGATGTACCACTGTCATTTGCACACCTCTGTTACGCAGAGCACCTTCCTACAGACACTCTCATGAGGTTTCTCTGATGCCACCTCTGTGAGCTTTGCAGAGGATCAGAAAACTTTCAGAGGAAAATTAAACAACCAGGGGGAAAACTTATTTAAATGAACAAATCTCCCTTATCCTGCAATCTCTCCTTCTGTATCACCCACATCATCTCTACAGTTTTGTGCAGGTATAGACTATCTAAGGAGCCGTTTGCCCACTGTGTGTGTGGGGCAGGGAGTGCAGGCTCCCCTGCATTTCTTGTGAAACACGTAAAACTTTCAGGCTTGTGTTAGGCTGTCCCTCAGTAGCCTCTAAGACCATTTCTGGCCCTGTCCTTCTGGCTCTGCACTTCTGATCTCAGCGGGCTCACTAAAAATTGCTGAGGGCTGACAGCGTGGATCCATTTTGTGTTTGCTCCTGGAGACCAAAATTACTATTTTTTTTTAAACATTTAGCAATTTCTGAGACAGCAAGAAAAATCAAATGCTTTATATATGTTTTCCTGCAGGGCACAAATTTAAATTAAATTTTGCTTTTTAATGGGCCTTACACTTCTATACTATCTCACATCCAAAAAAATGCAGATGCTTGCATAGTCATGTCAGTGGGGTTTGTCTCTGGTTTAAGATCACGTTTCCAGCAGCAAGTCTGTCATTTAGTTTGCCCATGTTTATTTACAAACTAAACTCTGCCCATATCTGAATGTAACACTGTAAATGTCTGTGTGGTTTCAACACAAGATATGACCCACTCAAATATCCATACAGTAATTTCCCATGAGCTCGGAGGAAATCATTCCATCTCCCAGTGGACATCCAGCACCATTTTCTATTGTACTTGAATTTTCTTTGCTTGTGATATTGTATTTCTCCCCCTCCCCAGACACACACAGTCATTTCAGTTTCTGGTAATAAGTTTTTGATCAGGTTTTCTTTGTACTCTTCAGCATTTTGAAAGCCCACCATTGGGGTAAATTTCCCTTTCATCTTCGTGTAGCCTTCTCTCCATTTATTCTGAAAACATCTGAAAATGCTAAGGAAGAAAGTTGCAATGCAAACACAATTTGCTTGTTCAGTTTTAAATTATAGATCCCCCATTTTTCCAAATTCTTCCTACAGTGAAAAAACCACCAAACACCCCAACAGTTATTTTTTTCTCGTGACATTAAAATATGGAATTTCTGCTTATGAAGATTAAGACAACTCTCTCGTTCACCAACTGTGTATTTTTTTACAAATGTCAGGCTTAGTACTAGATGAATGAATGCATGCAAATATGACTGCATACTTAAATATGTGCCATAAGGGCATCTGAAAAGACAGAATTGGGGTTGACACTCTCTGGATGGAGGGAATGGTGCAAGATTTGCTTCTGCCCCACTTATGCCTGATATTGTGAATGCTATCTGCAAAATAGAATGGCTGAAGAATTTGCTAATCAAACCCTGCTCTCTGCCAAAATACAGAAAAAGTTACTGTGGCTAAAATGTTTATAGCTCTGTGATATGTAGAGAAGCAGGAGAGAAATAGCTTTCAGGGAATGACAGTGATTTTGGTTTAAGATAGGAAACTCAGACTTGGCTTCCTACCACAAAATAAATAGAAAATGGACTTAAATGCAACCTTTGAAGCCACTGACTAAACAGCCAGTGACATTATGTGTTATTGTTTGGTGCCACTTGCAGGTACTCAAGTCTACCGTGCCAAGGCACGTGGCGGGGGGGGTAGTCACGGAGGAGATGTGGTGTTTGCACTGGGCAGCAATTTATCACCATTGCCCCCTGTCTCTTATTTATCCCGTTGCTCCCTGTCACTGTGTTCAGCCAGGGGAAGAGAGGATAGGGAATCATAGAAACCTAGAATGGTTTGGGTTCAAAGACACCTTAAAGATCATCTCATTCCATCCCCTTGCCGTAGGCAGAAACACCTTTCACTAGACCAGGTTGCTCAAAGTGCCCTCCACCCTGGCCTTGAACACTTCCAGAGATGGGGAGTCCCCCTCTCAGCAGCAGCATCCCAGTACAAAACAGCTCAAAACCCTTTGGCCATGTCCCCTCTTCCCCCACCACTGCCACGGAGCTTCTGTTGTGTGCAGGCTGGGAGAGTCCCCATGAAACTGTTATAGTAACACAGAATTATATTTGCCCTCTTCTCCTGCCGTGCTCTCTATTTTGCCGAGGCTGTGAACAGCATCCCAAAATCCTGTGAGCTGGACCTATTGTACTAAGGACTATTCTTTCTGTGTCCAGAAAGAGCAAAGGCTGTAGCAAGGAAAGGGCTTTCAGCTCGGCAGTCGAGCTCTGCTGGCACCGGCGCAGCCACGTCAAATGCCACCAGATAAAACCCTAATCCAGAGTTAGGTGTAAAGCCAGAGGTTTCAGGCAGGGATGTCAGCTGCCTTTTGTTTTCTGAAATGAGGACTCAGAGCAATTTCGAGGTTGCAATCTCACAAGAGTGTCATGAGTGGATTTAGTGAGATTTTTGGAAAGCAGTGAGTATGTATGAAGATATAAAAAAATTTCATTATTTCTTTTCCTGAGCTTGTTGGCTGTAAAACCTCCCTGCTCCTCTCTGCTTTGCTACAGAAATCTCAGCTTAAAATAGAATGTATGTTTTACATCTACATATGTGCGAGAGTACAGAGAACACACAAAAAAGCCATTAATTACCTCCATTTGATGGTAAATAACTTCTTAAGATAGAAAAGACCCTCTTAAATTTCTAGACCAAACATGATCAGACGTGGTTAAATTATAGGGTGAGCCAGATTCCAGGTGATGTAAATTGGTACAGTCTTAATGAAACCAAAAGAGCAGTTCAGACCAGAAACAGCTAAAAATCCAGCATGTTTTATAAGCAAGTTTTGGAAATAAACTGTTTATCCCTCTTACTGTTAGAATATTTATTGTAGCAGGATATTTTCAGGCAGTAAAAATAAGCAGCTCCCAAACTTGCTAAAAATATAGAAAAGACTTGGACACTGCTAAAAAGTGTTATTTTTTTTACTAAATGTGGTTTATTACTTGCATAATTGGCATAAAATAGAAAGCAGTTCACAATAATGGTATTGTTCATACTTCTGTAATTAAGATTGTATCAGTATTTCAAGGGCATAATATCCAGTTAGAAAAATGCATATAATTACAGCATTAATTCCTCATGAAGTCGATCTTTAGCCAGTTTTTATGGGGAAAACAGTGCTTTGGTAGGTGAGCAGGTAGAGGAATGCAAGGAAAATCATTCTGGGTTCCAGTGTGGCATCAGGTGTTTTGCATTCCTCACATAATTAAAGCCTAATGTGGAAGCGATGCCTTAACGGACTTAACCAGCAGAAATGCAAATATTGGGCCGACTTAGTACGTTCCACTTTTGCAATTTATTAATTGCTGTAAATATGCAAAGGTATGCAATTAAAAGAGCAAATGAGTATTTCTAATTAGGATGGAATGGCAGCACATTTCATCAAAGTAGGACACAGTGTGCTACTTAGCTGTGTATACGTTTTTGCCAATTAGTCAACAAGGAATTCTCGTATGAACAATTGCGCCTTATGCAATTGGAAAACGAGCACTAAAGCACCAAAGTCCAAAACCAACATTTATATTACCCTGAAACACAACAGGGTACCTCTGGCCTTCTTTGCATCCAGGGAAGGGGATAATTCATTGACAAAACCGGAGCCTGCAAGTGGGAACGCGGCTTCCTCCGGGCTGTGTGCGGCACGTGGTGCTGATGGGGCTGCCCAGGAGACGTGGGGAGAGCCCTGCTCACAGCCACGGTGGCAGGGCACGTGGCACTGGGACAGCCCAGGGCAGGGCTGCTTTCTGACCCCTCACGTTCGTGCGCTCGGATGTGTCTGTCAGCCCACAGTGCCTGTCAGTGTGACGTTGTGGATTGGATCCCGGCCTTCCTGGCACTCCCAGGAAAGTGTTACAGCCAGTTTATCCTCAGTGGCAGAACACCACACAAACATTAACCAGCACTTTCCTAGAAAGTGTTTAGAAACAGGCCTGAGCTGGAAATATAATGGAAATACAACGCTTGGCTGAAATAATTTTGACGTGATCTCCTCTGTAGAGCTGCATCTTTGTGGATGCACATGTGGGAGAGGGGCAATTCCACAGGTGGCCATGTATGGGATGTGCCAGTGCTGCACAGCCACTTGGACCATGGCAAGTGAGCTGCTGGCAGGCTGGGGTAGCTGAGTATCGTGCTGGGGTGCAGCCCTCAAACAGAGAGATACCAAATTCCTTTGCTGAACCTCGCACCGAGGAGAAGCAATCCAATTTTCTGTGCAGCCAAGAATATCCCAGTGAATACTCCACATTTTGGGTGAGGGGGCACTCTGAGCAGGTGGAGTTCCTCTTAGTTGATGCTGTTAAATGCACAGTCCCAAGGGAAGATTTGTGTTTGCTGATTTAGCAGATTTGGACATTTGAAGACTAGATCCCTTCAGGGTTCCTTCTCTCCTGTGGGGTGAGGGGAATAGGATTAGAAGGGGATTAACTTCTGTTCTTCACTGACATCTTTGGGAGAAGTTGTATGGAAAAGGAGGCTGCTGGTACAAATTGGAGCCACAAATACATCAGTCATGATGTCATTTCATGCTGAAGTGGGGTTGGCAGGAAGAAGAGTTTAGTCTGCTTGTCGTGAAAAGCTAAAAATCTGAAACTGCTTTGGAAAGACATTGTAGAGGCAACAGAGCACAAAAAGGATGAGGAGAGGAGTGGTGGAGTGCACAGCAAAGAGCCTGACCCAAGTGCTCGTGGGAGCTGCTCTGAGCAAGAATGTGCCTCTAGTCCTTGTAGTGGACTGCTGGGTTTGGGGTTGTTCTTCCCTTGCTTTTGGATAAAGTTTTCTTGTGTTTGTGAGAATTTACAATTTGTGTTGTGGAATCAGTGAGTTTAGGGTTTTCACTTGGGGAAAGAAAAAGCCATTTCTTCTTTGTATAATAATTTACATGAATTTAGATGTAGGCTGTACTTAAAGAACCAACTGACAGTCTCTGTGACAGATGAAATAGAACATTCTGGGGTTGCAGAGTAAGATAATATCATTCATACTGTAGCGGGCAGCCTCCTGCCCTGAGCCCTGACCCCTCAACAGATATTCTTCCCATAACCTCCTGAAATATTCCCAGAGCCTCTTTCATGGTGAAAGGTAACTTGCTTAGTGCTTCTTGTATGCTCAGAAGGCACTGGCCTGTAGCTATAAATAATTACTGACTACTCACACTGCCTAGCACAAAGTTCGGGTTTGAACTGTCATTCAGATACCTCTGTGCCTGCTGGTGGTTGCTGTATGTGGTAAAAGTTGTACTTTCTATATTCAGCCCATTTGCTCCAAGTTAAAGTCATTGTGTCATCTGGTTGAGATGCTCAGACAGGGAATTAAGTTGGGGGCTTTTTTCAGTGATTTAGTTTCTTCCTGTCTTTCTTCTTTTTCTGAGGATGGTTGCTCAAACCTTGGTTTTTATCCAGAAGAAAGAAGGGAGTAAGTCACCTAACTCCAGGTGACCAGTGGGTGAGTGTTGAACTCCCTTGTGCTCCACTGTGAAACACAACCAAAGGACTGAGGCCTGACCTAAAACTGCCTTTCACAGTTCTCCTCATGAGTTAGGGGTGTCTCTTGGCACCTGGGTGAGTCAGGAGTGGGGATGAGCAGATGAAGGTGGGGAACATCTACAGGTGTCTCTGTCTTGAAAGCCTCCAAGCTCTGGCAGCCACCCCTTTGCAGGCAGACAAGCCTGTGATGGTGCAGCCATGAGTGATCCTCTCTGCTGAGCTTAGTCGCTCCAGCTTGGCCTCCATCGAGGCCACCCACTGATGGCACTTGTGTGAAAGCTTTCACACAGCCCAGGGGGATCCACCTCTGCTTCCTTTTCAAAGAACAATCACCTATAGTAATGACAACAAATGCCCTCTTGCATCGTGGTTGGATGTGATGTGCTGGTCTGTGTGCTCACAGATTGTGCTTCAGTGCAGTGAACCATCTTCTCCAGCCTGCAACAAACCTCCAAGAGTTTTGCATCAGGTTATTTGATGCTGTTATTTTGACAGACTTCCCACCCAAAGTGCTCTGCATCAGTCAAGCTTGCCAGATACTGAGCTTCATATTTGGAGTGAGGGTAACTTTCCTGATGAATGGAAGGTGTTTAGTACTTTCATTTGACCTTAGCTTTAACTTGCTCATATTTGTCACTGGAGAGAAGGGTGATTAGGAAGATCTATGGCCCTCTGTACTGATTGCAGACAGTGGATGTGCTGCAGCACTGTCAGAGTGGGCAATTGCTGATAGAACTGTTTCGAGTTCTATCAGTTTGGATCTCAGGCTCACATCTCTGTCAGCTCTATTTGAATATCTCCTAGCACCATTTCAATATTTACTTCATGCAGAATAGAGAACATCTGGGATTTATGTGGTTGTTCACAAGAGTAAGGAAGAAAAAAAAAAAAAGAAGTGTTTCTGGGCTTTGCCTACAAAAGATTCAACTTTCTGAGCAAATCTAAACGGTGTTTGGCAGTGCTGTAGCAGAAAATTAGAGTGAAAATGGTATAAAGACTCCTGTTAGTACCAAAAGAACTTGCATTCTGCAGAATTTGGCATAGCAACATCCTGCATTCCCAGAACTCTCCCTATGTATTTGAAAATAATGAAGTGAGAACAAATTGGGTTTGTGGAGTATATTATATGTGCCAGCAGGCTTGTTTGTGTGTGTCTGAGATAAATGTGCGTGTGCCTATGTGTACATGGAGTAATTGTTACCTGCTGAGTGGTGTGTGAATCCCCTTCCTCCCCCCATATACTGTGAATAACAAAGAAATACTGGGTGCTGCCATTTATATGTCTAGACTTTGTTTCCATGTAAAGAGGCTAATGCTAGCTAAGACTGAAATGGTCTTCTCTTTCTGCTACTTTGGAGGCATTTGGGAATATTTTTATATCCTTTTTGCCTTTAATTGCCATTGTCCCTGCTTCATCCTCTCCCTTGTTGCCATTTAGTCCTTGCTGAACTGAGGAAATGGCTTTTGCACAATGTACTGTAACTATTGAGATCTTTGATTATAAAAGGTACCTGCTGTTTCTGCTGCCTCCTGTAACTGTAATTTGCACAGGGAAGGAGGGGTGAAGGCTGCACTGAGGAGCTGGCTGGAGCCTTAGGAAATCCACCAACATGAAAACGCTGCTCTCCTTTGCACTGGGGGAGGCTCTTTCTGTTCTGGCCCCTCAAAGGTGGCTATTTTTGTCAACAAAATAGGGCCTCCCTACAGTGTCAGGGCTTTTGTTATCCTAGAGGAGGTCAGCTGGATTTCAGGACAGCACAGCATCTTCCCGGGTGTTTGATGCTGTGGTAATACACAGTCTATTGACAGCCTGCACGGTACAGCAACAGACTAATATGCTGCAGGAATTCCTCAACACTTCCATTCTTGCCCTTCTGTTCTTTATCCATGAATCCAGAGTCCTTACCTAGCTCAAAGTTGTTAGCACTGGGCTATGCCTGGGCCACTTAATCTGTGTGAGGTAAAGTTGCCCAACACAAGAGTCCTTGCAAGAAGTCACAGCACCGTTCTGCTAACTCACACCTGCTGATATTGCGTATTTCCAAATTCTAATACCTACCCAAGCTCCTGTGGGCATCGTGAGTCAGATACTTCGAGGTACCACGTCAGACGTTTTCTCTGCTTGTTTTCCTTTGCAATTCTGTAAATTTTTACAAGTAATTTTTGGCTTGTACACTCAGTGTCTTTTACAACTACGTAGCAATCTTTATGTCCAGAGTTCCTGTGTGTCTTACTGACATTTGTCCAGGTCAGGGCACTGCAGGCAGGCAGTAAGTCAAACTAACCCTTTGAATGTTGACAATATGGTGTATGCTCTGTGTATTTATTGCCAAACCATAAAGCAAGTCCTGGGCTTCATGAAATATTTGGATTTACTTTGCATGTCTGGAAAGTCGGTCATGTATGAAAGTGGTGGAAGTACTGCACATGCAGGGAGCATCTGTGTTGTACATCCACATTAGGAGTGATGCTTCCCAGGGGCATCTGTGAGGATGCAAGATATGCACAGTCTAATGATTGCAGAGCAGGGTACTTGGTCTTCCAGGAAAGCTTGCTTGGAGCGTATTTCACGTGGCTCCATGGCATGGGGGATCCCCCACGTTAGCCCCTTCTTTCACAGTGGTCTTTCCTGAAGGAAAACCAGCCACATTTCAAAGTGGATTGGTCACCAGGAGGTGATAAAAAAGTATGTAATGCATTTAGAGAAAAGTCTATAATCATGAAGGAAAATTCCTTCTTCTCTGGAGTTTTCTGTAAATGCATCATTATACTTGGGGGTTATCTAATATTTCTGTAATTAGTGTCTCAGTAGTGCAGCAGAGTAATTCTGCATTGTAGGTGCAGATAATGCAGAGTGATGGTGTCATTAATCTCAGAGGAACATCAAAAGCCTAAACTGTATCTAAGCACTGCCATATACCAGTTTAGTGTTGTCCCTTCCTGTTAGTCCTCTCTTCTGCTTTCCTAATAACTCTGATACTTTTCTTTTTTTTTTTTTTTGTGACACACTTCTCCATAAGCACAGTGGGAAGAGGCACCTCCCAACATGAATCATGGTTTGCACAGACTTCCATACTTGGATTTTAACATCAATTTTACCTTAGGGTAGTTACAGGTTGTCACTGTGCCTCACCTAGGTATAATATTTCCATATCATTTTTGTGCAGATACGGTGGTATTTATTCATACACAAATAAAATCAATAAAGCACATAGCCAGTGCATATTTTATTACTAATGTAGCATTTACAGCACTTTATTGTTAACATAAAATAATGATACACATATAAAAAGTAAATGTTTCAGCATAAATCACTCTAAAGGTTCAGCCAGCATGACCATCTCACATAATGTTTCCATTTATCAATCAATATGTCAACATGCCTTGATGCTTCAGATGTAAATTATCGTCTAAGGTGCCTTTAACTCCTCAAAATGTCATCCACTGAACTGAGCTCATTCAAGTTCACCCTTTAACTTCTTCCCTGAGATGCTCACTGTCCATCAAATAAGTGGAGGTGGTCAGAGGTTAATGAATCTTAATTGGACTTCATTATGGGGCAGTAGCACCTCAAGTGCCTAATTGTGTTGTGGTACTGAACAGCAGTGTCATCACGTGGGGATGTGACGGCAGCCGTGGATTATCAGGCACTTCATGACGTGTTGTGGTTCCCTGCATTGTCCCCATGGAGGTGAGAAGCTTGGTGCGTGTTAAAAGAGCCACATTTCAGTTTTGAGACATATTTAAGAAACATTTGTAAGTGTGAAGACTTCTGACTGATTGAATTACGCTGCAAGGCAAGCCCAGTGCTAAATAACTTCTCTCAGTACTGTGATCTGGTGTTCTTTACTGCCTGTAAAGCCGGAAGAGAAATTGTATTCCCTCACTGCAAGCAGAGCAAGGCAAACTGAAAAAGAACCCCTTCACTCCCGAGTTTTATGGTGTTAATTTGCCACATATTAATTTTCACGTATCATTTGAGAGCAAACAAAGAATTAAAGTCATTCATTCGGTAATAAAACTGTTTTATTCAGAGTTATAATTAGGCTATATTATTTTCTCTTTCCCTTTGGAGGATTGGAGGCCATGAGCAGAAAAAGATTGTACTGCTGTTGAAAAGTCTGCTTATGCACTGGCTTTTATCAGAAATGCTTGTAAGATCCTCATGAAGTTATCAGGGCATTGAAGGACCAAAATATAAAAAAAAAAAAAATTAAAAAAATTAAGTGTCAATTTAGGTTACCTGTTCGAACAAAATGATGGTTTGCATTTCTAAGGATTTTAAGTTTATGTGTTTATTTAAATATTCTGACTGGTTTTATAATGACTAAAGCAGCTTTTAATATGAAACAAACAAAACATAAAAATATTAAAAATCAAAATAGTAAATGAGCACTTCAGCTTTTGAAAAATAAACACACCTTTGGCCCAAAAGCCTTTACGGGCGTCACCCCAGAAAGGCAATTCTGTGTGTGCATTCTATTCTACTTTTTAATTCTCCATTTCTTGGCCATTCATTTTTCATTATTTTTTTTCTTTTCATCTTCAGAGGTTTTTTTTTCTTTGAGGAGATATCCCAACCCTCTTCTCTCCTCACATTATCTTCTTGGCCTAAATCTTGCTTAACAGTATGTGTTGTCATTTGCAAAACCAATAAAAATTCAACCTAAATGATGACAAACAGTAGGACCACTCTAAACATCACTGCAGAGATAACTGTACTTTGGCTGAAGAAATGTGCTCTTTCTTCCTGGCATTGCAAATGGCAGCTAATTTAAAATTGTTTCATAAATAAATGATTTTCAGCCAGCAGAAGAGCACCTTCATTTCTGAGCTGAAACTGGTAATTTTCTTGTGGCCCTGCAGTTGTGAGGGAAGGAAGCAGAGTTATATGCTGCCGTCTGCACCATCAGGTATCCTGCTTTGAATCCAATAACTGAGCTCAACAGCCTCAGAAGGGTATTAAACATCAATATCCTCTCCTCAGCAAGAACTAATCAGTTCCATCTCTGCAGCTTTTTGGGATGAAAAGAGGTTGTTTGGTTGCTGCAGGATTTATAATATTTATAGCTGCATTTTAGATAATGTTTCCGCCCGCCTTTGTTTCCACCTGTCTCATTTGCTTTATTTACGTGGGGTATGTGTAAGCTGATTGTAACACTATATATTGAATAAAGGACCCGACTCGTAGGATGCATCTGACATAGGAAAGGCTCCAGTGGCTTCACTCAAGAACAGAGTCCTGCATCTATCTTTATTCCTTTATTTTCAGCTTGTAAGGACAGACCCTGGCACTGGGGAAACTCTTTGGCACAGCAGGGGCCAAGGAGTCTTCACCTCTCTGGAAGTGCTCAGACCTTGGGGCACCTGCAAGAAACCTGGGGAGGGACTATTTACAGGGGCATGTAGCAACAGGACACAGGGGATGGCTTCAAGCTGTCAGAGGGCAGGGTTAGATTAGATATTAGAAAGTTCTTCCCTGTGAGGGTGGGGGGGCCCTGGCACAGGTTGCCCAGAGAAGCTGTGGCTGCCCCATCCCTGGGAATGTCCAAGGCCAGGTTGGACGGGGCTTGGAGCAACCTGGGCTAGTGGAAAGTGTCCCTGCCATGACCAGGGAGCTGGAATGAAACGCTCTTTAAGGTCCTTTGCAACCCAAAGCATTCTGTGATTGATAACACAGTGGGACCCCCGTCCTGATTAGGCTGTCACAGCACTCTTGTAATAACTTGTCTCTTTTCCATTGCATCATCTGAAAACTTCATTCAGATAAATGGTTACATGAAGAAGACAGAAACAAAACCAAAACCCCCCTGGCACATGTGGTGAATGAAAGCAAATCTCAGACCCTATTAATTTTTAGGCTGTTAAAAGACACTTTCCTGTAAAAATAACACACTACTATTGTCCCTAAAGTGTGAAATATAATACAAATAGGCAGTGGCAGCGAGGGATATATTTGCTGTGTGTTCAAGTAGGGTTCATCTGGTGGAGTTCTATCACATTCTGATGGATTTATGACACTTCAATCAGAAGTACAACATTTGTGTGCATGTGCTCTGTACCCGCAGGGACAACACAGATTTCAGGGAATGCAATGAGCATTCCAGCAACAACCACAATTCAGGACAACTGTGTCTTCACACTGGATATCACTGGCAACATCTAATTATAAAGAAGAAAATGTCAATGCTTCCTCTTTATTACTAACATTGTGGCTGCGTTAAATCTAACTTTATTTGACAGGGTCTACTCAAAATTATTTCCTACAGAAATGTGCTATCAGACAGCAAGAGTAAATCTTTGTCAAAACAGCAAGTAGTAGCTGCTGTTAAGCAATTTTGCAAATATGGTACCTTCAGGCACATATACTGTATTTCATTCTGCATTTCCTGATATGACAATTAGCCTTCGGAGTCAAGATAAAAAAGATTATGGACGCAAATATGGCTATTTCTTTTCTTTTGGCCGATTGTATCTGATCACAGCCAGATACTACTTCTCAGCCTGATGGGTTTAAATACGTTTTACTCTTTTCTTAAGGAAAAAAAATGGAAATAGACAGCAGAGTACTTAACCACTGAGATTCATATGCTCACTTTATGTATATATAAAATGTAATTCAAGTGGCTGCAAACATTGACTAATCCAAGAATTCAGGCTTATTTCAGTTTTCTGTAGAGAAGCTTAGATTAGATCAAGTTGATGAGTTCTTTTGAGTTGCATATTACAGTGTCATAAAAGACTAACTGAATTCGTACCAAATGAGAGCTGGGCTCCTGCTCTCAGCACTGCCAAAGAATAGAATCAGGATTTGCATCTTCTCCTCACAGACAGCAAACCTCCTCTTTGATTATTAGAGGAGTTTTGGCAAATTGTCTCACTCAGCAGCAAAATAACATGAAAAAGTCTTATTATAGAGTCAGTCCTTGTACATGGATTTTATTATTGTAATTTTCTAAATGTGAGCTATTCTTCGGCTTTGCAGCCTGGAGGTGGCTTGAAAACCTGTCTGGGAAATTCAGAAACAAATTTGTCATAACAGTATTTCGTGAAGGAGAAAGCTGGAATCATAAAAATATATATAGTTAGAATTAGTCACTTCAGACTCATCTCCCATGAAGTTTGACCCCGAGGAGCTCTGCCAAAGGACCAGCACAGCCTGAGCTTGACCTGCTGCTTCGGTGGAACCCAGTGGGCTTGTTCCTGAATGTGCCAGGGAAGAGGTGAGCCCTGGCTCTCTCTGCCCACCTGCTCGTGATGATGGAGACAGCAGAAATTCTTATGGAAAATGGGCAGTCTCAAGCACAATCACTGTAATCAGAGACCTTTTCCTCTGTATCTACACCAAAAACCTAGCTGCATTATTTTCTGGGGGCTTATTACCTGAAAAACAGACGTATCAGTGGAAGGAGCATGTCTGATAAAGAGATGGAATCAGGAGTTAAATAAAGAGAACAACAAATATTGCTGAGATTATGCAGTTGGTAAAAGAGCTGGATGCAGTTAAAAATCCTGCAGATGAGTCCAGTAAAGACGAAGTTCACTGAAGGATACTAGGCAGGCATCTGAAAACTGTGTTTCAACCACAGCAAAAACTGAAAAGAAAACACCGAGATGGCCACAGCAGGTGTATTTTATACTTCCAGCACTTGTGAGACCTGCCAGAGAGCACTATAGACTTGTGGCAGCAGAGCATTTCAGTATAAAAAGAGCATAAAGTCGCCTTGGCATTCACATCCAATTTATAAGAAAAGCACTGCTTGGATGCCTAGAAAATATGTATCTTCCAAATATTTCATGTGGAGCCTGTGTGCTAATCAAGAGGACATTCATGGAAGAAACCAGTAAACAGCAGGCTTGAACAAATGCTTTCCCAGCTCCCAAGCAGGAATTATGTTTAATCATAAACATAAACCATCCATTGGAGTAACCCCCCATCAGTGTCTTGCTGTCATGTGGGTTGTTTCATTGATTTCAGTAGAGCTATTAAAGATAAGCATGTCCTTAAGTGCTTCGCAGGGTTGAACAATAAAGAGGGTACATTATTTTTTTGCAAAGATACTGCAAAACCTGCACTCAGTTGCAACTTACCTCCCATTTTATAGTTCTCTCCTTTAAGGAAACACTGAATCACTGAGAATAAGAAGGAAGTCATAGACTGAAACTGCACCAAAACAGAGGAAGACTGTTTTCCCTTGCAGATGATGTTCAATGACCTCCAACAACTTTAATTAAAGAGAAAATGCATACAGAAGGGAACAGTACAAAGCTGTAGCTAGGGCTGATAATTTAGTTCAGCATCAAAAGTCAGTAAAGCAGTGTGCTTCATGAAAAGCAACTGTCAGTCCTTGGACAACAACTACAAAACATGCTGTGATGCACTGAGATATTACGGGAGGAAAAAAAAGGAAACTTCTCCTGACTTCTTCAAACTGGGCACACAGTTTGTATTCCTTTTGACTACCTGAGGGAATTAATTAATGAGGAGAAAATACCCACCAGAAAACCAAAGTCCACTGGATTGCTAATTGCAGGTACCTGCTTTGCAGATCACCTGCTGCTTTGGCTGTTTTTATCCCGGACTGCTGTCATTACCTGCTGCTGACCTCACCCCGTGAAACCACTGTACAGGCTGGCATGAAACTCGAGGTGCTGTAACCCTGCGTGGCATTCACCTGGGCTGGTTTTCCAGTGATTAATCCAGGGCAGCTGATTAGCAGAGAGCAGCCACCTTTCCCTTCACATTAGCTGCAAACCTACAGAATTTCCATCTCCATTAACAGGGTGAGAGTGGTCAGCCACTGGAACAGGCTCCCCAGAGAAGTGGTCACAGCACCAAGCCTCACAGAGCTCAAGAAGTGTTTGGACAAAGCTGTCAGGCACATGGTGGGGTTCTTGGAGCTGTCCTGTGCAGGACTAGGAGCAGGATTTAATGATCTTTCTGTGTCCCTTCTGACTCAGGAGATTCTATGATGCTATGAACAGACACAGGACTAATCGACTCCTTCTGACACAGGGTTTCATTGTGTGTCTGTCCCTCCAGCTGCTTCTTTCATTAATTGGACCTCAGTCCTCCTTAAAGACACATTTGGAGACTCCTAGCTTCCCCATCAGAGGGATGGAGAGGCTCGAGCTGGGTGAGGGACACTGGGGGTTTACTCTTGGCCTCTCCACTCCAGCTCTCAGGTCCCAGCCACAAGAAGCTGTAGCAGCAGTGGGTCTGTCTTGTCTTCATCTGCAAATGTCTTCTGCTGCTGAGATTTTTCACCCTGAGCAAACATGTCATTCAAGAAAGTGGTAGGGCGTGCAAATGTAAATCTCTTTGTAGGTTTTTCTCCAATTTTCAGGAAAAAAATCTATGGATTTTTAATGCCAAACTCCACTCTGTATTTACATACTGACTGTTGGAAACTTCTCTGATGTGTAGTGACAATCAGGACATAAGAGCCTGCCTGGGATGCATAAAAGTCACACAAATTCAAAGAATTAAAGGGGAAAAGCAGTGAGTGGCTCATGGGCTAACATCTTTCCTGCTTCGGTCCTGTGCAGAGACTCCTGCAGGTGGAGAGAGAAATGTTTGTTCACGCAGAAAGGGATGGGTAGTGCCGAATAAGAGAATTAAACTGTAAGTAATCAGGTTGGCCAAACTATCTATCCTTAGTGCCTGAAGGTTCCTGCCGAATTCAAGGCGTGTTTGCTTGTTGGCAGGTCTCAGTGGAGATGCCCTTCCCAGTCATTAATGTAACCGATAGCATCACTTGAGTGGTGTCAGCTGAAGTGATATTTCTCTTTCCTTCACCTAATAGAGACTGAAAGGACTCTGAATTCCTGGATTTAGCTGTGTGAAAGTATCGGGTATTTAGGAAGGAAAAGGAAGATAAATGCAGGAATCAAAACCAGCTAAAAATCAGCACAGTGTAGTTCAAAGATCAGTCATGCAGGGCTGGAGCCTGCCCGGAGCAGACCTGTCTAGTCCAGGCTGAGCCAGGACACAAGTCCAAAGAACCACTATAAAAACCCCAAGGCTGAAGCTTGGGCTCTCCTCTATACTGTGCTTGGCTAAACGTATACATGAGTAAAATATTCCAGAGTGAGTTGGACTTGATGGTTTTTCTACAATTATGCTTAAAGGATGTAATTTTGAAAATATGGATGGCTTGATTGCAGACAAGTAGATGGAGAGATGTGTGTAGAATTAGAGCAGGTAACAGCACTGGCAAGACTTGCTGTACTCTGCTTTATTTACAATGCAAAGTAAATTGGTTTTATTTGAACGTCTCAGTTCCATACAAAGTATGTCTGCAAATACTTGGCTGAAACTGAATAGTAGAAAAAGTCCTTGAAGTATTTATTTCACCTTTTAATATATGTGTTGTTAATCCATTAGAGTTTACAAATTAAAGCATCAAATAAATACTTTTATTTCTGCTTAATAAACCTCCAAAATCTGGTTTAATTTCAAATTTTAGTTCTATTCCCAAGCAGTTTAGTGGAAGTTTTACTAGTGTAAGGATTCAAAACTGAGCTCACTGATTGCAGCCTCACTTCCCTGGTAGGCACAGTGATCTCAGAGAAAGTGTTCTGGCTGTTAGTGTGACATCTGTCGTAGTACAACTGCATTTCTTGTTGAAGTGTGTTTCATCTAAACTGTATCATTTAGCAAATAAAAACCATTTAGTAAGATACAGTAGTCGGATGCTGAAATTGGCCTATTAAGGATGCTTTAACAAATGGCATAATGAAATTCTCTGCAGCTGAGACACTACGCTTAATATGACTCAGAATAGATAAAGTAAATAGTGACTAAGAGTAAAAGCACTTTATAGAAGATAATTATCATTTAAGTAAGGTACTTTGCAGTTTTGAGGGATTTCTTCAATACACTTCTCTTTCTGCCAGCATTAAAGGTAGTTTTCTCTCGGTAGTGACTCAATGTGGAGCAATTTGTTTCATAACTGGGGAGTTTAAAACGTAGTTTGGAGGTTTGCTAAAATGTCTCAGACTCTTCATTTTGTGATGCTTTGAAACAGGCTGTGTATTTATGAATGATTTTCCCCTGAGTCTTTATTAACCAACAACCACAAGTCCCCCACATCTTCCAATACAAACTCCTGTGAGTCGTAGATTTTCTTGTTGCCTGCACAATATTTTCATATGCTGCAAGATGCCTCACAGGCAGATACTCCAGTAAAATTCTGGCCAGCTAACACACTGTATGATCTGAGGTCAGATTTCAAGTGCAGGTTGGAGCTATCCCTCTTTTTGATTATATATAATAGTAGGAGGAGTGTGCTGAGTCTGGGTTACAAATGTGTCTGTGTTATAAAGATGGGTCTGTTCCCACTGTGATAGGAACACGATCTCAACAGCCTTTGTAGCCTCACCTTGATAGCAGCTCTTTCAGAAACGTGCAGACCATTGTGAGTTTTGTATGAACGAGGTTTTGATTTCCAGAATCAAATTCATTCTAATTTTGGTCTGGTATATGTTCAGATCAATGACTCTGAAGTTATCCTCCTGTATTAGGGTTCACCTCTAAATAATAGTCAAGATATTTGACTAAGATCATCTGTAAATAATAGTCAACTAAATGTTAAAAGAAAGATTGTGTCTGGATCACGTACAGTAAGGATCCAAAGTCTAACCTAATCCAAAGCCTAATGAAGTGAGAGATGCCTCATGAGCTGTTCTTCAGAGTCCTTTGAAGTCATAATTTTCTTCTGGGCAGAGAAACTGCTCCCAGGTAGGGTTCCTGGCAGGACAAACTTTCCTAGGTAGAAAGAGGTGGAAGAGACTGGCACATATAAAACAATTCTAACTGCTTAAGATGTGTTCTGAGATCTATGAGTCCTGAGTAATTTTTAAGTAGGTGACTTACTTGATTAATTAGTTTTCTGTGGTACGTGCTATCCACGGGCAGTTAGGAAGCCTTTCCACTTCATCATAAAGCACTTTTATTTTGCCAGGTGTCCTTTTTGCCTAATATACAGTCTATTCAGAGAGTGATTGCAGTTCCTCCTACAAGGTTTTTGTAAGTGTTGTTATATGTTTTAGTAGCCAGTATAGTTATTGTAAGGTTTAATGTTCACAGCACTCCTGAAACAAATGGCTTTTGAGTGTCCATATTATTTTATCATATCAGTAATAAGCTATTACATGAATATGGAACAAGTTTTATGTGACACAGCAGAGAAACAGTATTAATTTTCCATACCATTACATTCTCATTTTGAATTAGCAAAGGTGTGACTGAGAACCGCTTCTAAAAACACATTGTGCCATATATTGCTGTATGAGGAATGTCTGATTAGGAGTTGTTGCAGCTACAAAGAGGATAAATGAAACTTTACTTTTAGATGAAAATCCCTTCTTTACATTTCTGTCAGGCTGAACCCCATAATAAGGTCACTCTGAGCTCTTCTCTTACCCCCTGCTTTCCCCTGCAACTGGTGTGGATTTGTCCTGCTGCCTGTAACATGTCTTGCTTGTGGCTTTCCCCCTGGAGAGGGCTCCGTGGCTTGCACAGTGAGTGTTCCAGTTTAAGATTAGATTTAGGGTTAGGGAAATTTTTTTTTTGAGGGATTGAGTTATTCACACAGAGAGGTGGGAGCCCAAAATTCCTCTCCGAGAGGTTAAAATCAAATCCGCTGAATGAAGTATTTCAGGCTGAATCAAATCTGGGGCCTGGGCTATCAGCACATGATGAAAATTGTGTTTAAAGGAGAGTAGAAGGCACATATGAGGAGGAGGGCAGAGTCTGCCCAGGTGAGCATCCTTCAGACCTCACTCCACACAGTCTGCATGTGCTGGTCCTGCGCTCATACAGATATCCACAACCCCCACCCTCATTTGCAGTTTGCACTGCCCTGTACCTCCAGAGCCAGCTGTGTCCCAGTTGGTGTTGGCTCATCTGATTTCCCTTCCTCACCTCAGTACTTTGCATTTGTCTTCCATGAATTTAATTTTCTCGATTTCCATCTGTTTCTCCAATTTATCAAGATCACTTTTCTAAGCCTGTCCCTGAGAGAATTCCCTGCCTCCCCCAGCCTCTTGTCAACTCCATGTTCTCCAGTAGGCTCCCTTTTCTAATTACTCACTGTGTAAAAAAGCAGTACCATTGCCACTGATAAAGCATGGTAATCATTTCTTTGCAGCCTGCGGAATTCAACAAGTGTTGCACTTCTGCTCTGCAAGGCTATAAATGGGCTTAAAAATCTCCAGAAGGTGTATAATTATTTATTTAAATGTAGCAGTTTTATCGATTCCTGTTGAATCCAATTGATTTTATCCTGGTGAAAACCCAGGTGACTAAAGAATGCAGCCCCTTTGATAAATTAATAATTGAATGCAATGAATTCTTAATCACAGCTCTTGTTCTGTGTTTGGTGACACAAGGCGCAAGGACCCCAATTAATTCCTCCCCACCCCCATTTCATTCAATAAGCAGTTTCCACACCAAATTCAGGTTTATTAGAAATCTAGCAGAAGAATAACATTAGATATGTTGATTGTCCATTTAGTTTGTAGAGTGAACTATATATTTGCAGTGTTTAAGACTTATTGAAGTTGTTTCAGGGTTTTTTTTTGTAACGTACCTATCTTTTTCTTAAAAAAACCCTCTTTTATTCCACAAGTGTCAGTTCCACTACATATGTGCCACCATTGTGTGTGAAGATGAGCATTCATTCACCTCCAAATTATGGATAAAAGATACAAGCATTCTAAACAGTTATGAATCAGATATTTATGTGACACAAATAGTGCGTGAAAAGAAGCCTGAAAATCAGATCTTGAACAGCCTGTGTAACTGGAAGTTATCCCTGGTCCAAAAATAAACTGGTTTAAGCCAATTTAAACCAAGGGAAGCCTTGCCCACTTTACAGAAGAGATAAAGCCAAATTCACATCACTCTGGTTTTTTTCCGTTCCAACATCCCTGTTTGCTCTGAAGGCCCCATTTACTGCAGCTGCACCCACCACCTGTGCTCGTGGTCTTGACTTTTCTTCTGATTGACCTGGTGGGGAGAACTCAATGTATCTCCTGGAATGTGGGATTACAGGCAGCACTGAACAAATGATCTCTCCTCCTCTTGTCCTGCCTCAGGTAGCTGGTGCCTCACTGGCCCAGTGACCAGCCAAGGCTGCTGCTCGGTGTCATCGCCCTGCCTGAGGAAGTGGGAGTCCTCCTAAGTGTCCTTGATCTCGCCGTAGGATTTTTAAGTAGAACTACCTCATTCCTAGGATTCTTTTTTCCCTGAATTATTTTAAGGCAAGATATTCTCTAAAAGGATTTATAACTTACCATTAGAAATCCTCTTCATTGCTTTTTAGCCCTTTAGGATTTTGTCAGGATTACTAACGGGATTTTTATCACTGTGGAAATATGGCTTCAGATATTATATCTTAAAAAAGTAAATCTGAAGCATAGACTGCCAATGAAGCAGCCAGCACATTCATATTCTATGCAGAACAGCTTGCCTTGTAAACCAGAGGATTCTTTAGCAAGGTGTTTTAATTTTTTATGTGTCAGAGAAAAGCAAAATTCTGGCTGAGAAAAACCATCTGTACAGATGACATCTTGGCCATTGTGGTTTACTAGTGTGTAGCAGGTATCTGCCATATAGTTTTAACCATGTTTTCCTAAAGCTGTATTCCTCATTCTGGTCCCATAATTAAATATATTCTTAAATCTAACTTTGCTCAGCTATTAATTCAGGATTATAAGAATATGCCTAATTAAATTAAGCAGCCCCTCAAGTTTTCTGCATCAAGGCCTCTCGTGTATAGAGGATGAGAAAAGAAGGAATTAGGGACATTAGACCCATGCCAGACCTAAAGACCACTGTAGAGTATAAAGCATTTAAGCTCTGCCCTACAGATCTCTGGGCCTACAGATGATGCAGAATTTATGGGGTAAAAACTTGAGTGGGCTGGAATACAAGAAGGAACTGTATCTATGACTTTATTTAATGGCTTTTCTACAAGGGCTTCTTCATCTTAAAATCATAATCATCATCCTTCCTAGAGGGAGGGTGATCACCAGGTTTTTACAGTCACAGCTTACCATGTCAGCTCCCTGAGGAGCAAGGGAGGCTGTTCATCATCAGCATTTATGTAGGGACCTGTCCATGACCTTGTCTTGCCTCCACGTTACACCTCATGTATCAATATTCGGGGAATGGGAGTCAAACTGGGAAGGAAATGGGCCTGTGGTAGTGATGCATTGCAGAAGGAAGTGTGTTAACCTTAGATACTGTCCTCGGGGATGCAAGAGCTCAAATCCACACAGAAGAAGATTTTACTTCTAAAAATGCTTCCTGAACACCAGAAACCTTTTGTTGTTTGTCAGATAAAGGAAGGAAGAAATACATTTCCTTTCTTCTCTGTAAAACTGCCCTCTCAGGGCACGAAGAAGAGCCCTGTGTCTTTGATGGGCTCTTTCTGCCTCTGTTCACCCCAGTGCAGACTATTGAGAGGGAGAAAGGAAGACTGTGCTGTCGTAGCAGAGCAGTTCCAGGTTGGGGCCAGAGGAAGCCCTTAAAATAGGAGGTAGAAACTCTGAGTTTCTGAAAGTGTTTTTCCAAGTCAGTTTTGCCCAGGAGGCAGACTCCCATGGTGGGCCTCCAGGCTCTGGGTTCACTGAGGCTCTGCATGTTCTTCTTGTAAACTGATCAAAACCATTTCCTAAATAATTGCTTAATTTAGAGAAACCCTGTGGGTTTTTTTTTCTGCTGTTTTTTTGTTTTGTTGTGGTGCTTTTTTTCTGATCAATAAAGAGCATAGTTAATTAGTTACGATGCATGACACTGCAGGGGTTAGTGGGTCATGTATATCTTTCAGAGCAAATAACTCTGGGTTTTTTATTTAAAATTATGTGTCTGGGGATGTACCGTTAAGGCCATTTTAATTTCATATCAACTATAATTATTTGAATGACCTTTAATCTATTATATCTTAGAAAGTCTAAAAGGCAATAATAGGAATGAAATCCTGTGAGTACAACCTTTCTAGCCATTCACAGGAATACCCTTAGCAAATGTCCAGTGCTTTGGGAGGCAGGAATAGACTTTTATTTCTAAGAACCTTCTGGATCACTTAACAACAAGTTTAGATTAATTAACAAGTGCAAAATACAGAGATTCCTAGGAATGACAGGAAATCCATGCAGTAATAATAAGCATGATCCATCCAGATCCAAATATCGAGGACTTTGTCAAGCTGTGACCCTGTGATGTCCATGAGCTGCATGCTCATCTTCTGTTTATAGCAGCATTGAGGATGTTCTCCAGCTCGTCTTCCTGAAGAGAACGAAGAGCTTTGGCAAAAAAAATGCTCACAATAAAACACTATTAATTTTTTAAAGCGATGAGTACAATCCTCACAGCTGGGAGCTCTCTGCTATTTACAGCACAAGTGATCAGTCTGTTTATTTATTTATAGCAGGCCAGGTAGTGATGAATGCCTGGGGGCCAGGGGGCAGCTCGGCTCAGCAGGCACCTCCATCACCAAGTCCCTGGAGCAGAGTCCCTGCTCCCCCTCTTCGCCCAGCCCAGGTCACCTTTGTCCTTCCATGAACTACATGTTCTGCTTCTGCACCACTAAATTATGTAAGTCAGAAATCATGCAACAGGATTAAATGTGTGTGATCTTTAAAGAGAAATCCATGTCAGGTAACTCTCATTTCCATCCTTGGCTCTGACCCTTCAGGCTTTAATCAGTTTTCCTTTTCAAGCTCATCTTTGAACCCACAAAGACTCTCTTGTCAAAGGCGAGATATTGTATCTAATCACTCCATTTCAAGGGCTGAGCTTTAAAATTAAAATACCAGGTGTTCAAGTTCATGATAAGGACAGGAAAAGTCATCCTTAAAGCAAAACTTAGCGGGACTTTTTTCTGCGCCTTCCATGCCGTTCCCGAGCCCACGGCACAGCCTGACAGCCAGAACCAGCCCTGAGCTGCACCCTGAGGGGCAGGCACAGGGCATCTCCTTCCCTGAGTCCAATTTCACAAATGCCAGCCTTGGCAGCCCGCCTCGTGCACGTGGTTTGTTCCAGCAGGGGAGCAAACAGTTTAATTGCTCAGCTTCCAGGCCCCGACCTCAACTAACCTTAATTAATTAATTAGGTATTGGCACAAGTCATCAAGCCTGCAGGTGAGGAGAGGAAAAAGCTGCTATTTTGGGACCTGTTCTAGGACCTTTTTATTTGTGTTTGCCACAGTAGGGGAGTGGGAAATGTGCTTTCTATCACTGTTCAAACTAGACCTGGTGTAGCTGAGGTGAGGGAGATGTGAGCAGAGCCAGGTATTGGGGCTAGAGAAGAGAAGGTTCCAGGGACACCTTAGAGACCCTTCCAGTACCCAAAGGGGCTCCAAGAGAGCTGGGGAGGGACTTTGGACAAGGGCATGGAGTGACAGAACAACTGGGAATGGCTTTAAGGGCAGGGTTAGAGATTTACTGGGAAGAAATTCTTCCCTGTGAGGGTGGGAAGGCCCTGGCACAGGTTGCCCCAACAAGTTGTGGCTGCCCCATCCCTGGAAGTGTTCCAGGCCAGGTTGGATGGGGCTTGGAGCAACCTGGTCTAGTGGAAGATGTCCAGGCCCATGGCAGGGGGCTGGAATGGGATGAGCTTTAACTTCCCTTCAACCCAATAACATTCTGTGATAACTTTGTACTCTCCTAGAGCTCTCATCATACAGGGGTTCATGTGGCTGCTGTCACCCTGGGGAGGCTGATGTCCACGCCTCATCTGCTGAACAGCAGAATTGATTTTTTAGAAACTAAACACACACCAAGGCAAAAGGGCCGCAGCTGGAGTGAGTGTCAGGTACTGTCTCATGCAGGGATGGGCAGAAGGTTGTCCAACAGAGGCTGGATCATTTTAGGGAAGAATTAACCCCAGGTGAAGGATTTTAAGTCCCTCTAGGCACTCTGGACAGGGAGAGAAAGGTCTATCCAGAGGACAGGTCAGGAGAGGGGGTTAACTGGACAGAAACCCTTGGTTCCAAGTCCCTGTGCTGCCCTCCTGGGAGCAGCAGCCTCTGCACACATTCATTTCTGTGGAGATGAATGCCAAGGGGGAGGTGGAGCAGTTGCAGCAACTGCTGTTGTACAGCTTGGGGTGGCTGTAACTCAGCAGGACAGAAGCTTGTTTGTCTGCAGGCTCAGATTTGGGATATAATCGCTTCCTTTGGGAAGGAAAATGCAGCTCTTTTGAATAATTTATGTTTTTTCCTTAATTATTCAGTAATAGGCACCCATTCTTTGGTATTGAGATCCCAGATAAAATGCCAACAGTATATTATGTCTCTAAACCTCATTTTCAGGAGTAGTTTAAGGCCAAATTTTCAAGGTTATAAAAGCATCTTCAGATAGAGATAGCAATTTTCCAGACTAGTAATTAAGCTGGGCATCCAATTCCCTAAGAGCTCAACCTCTGTAGACATTTAAATGTATCTTTTGGCACCTAATGACCTTGGCATCTTTCTCAAGAACAGAAAACGAAGGCATTTTGGATGACTTCCTATGGCTAAATTGCAGTGGAAGCTTTTATTAAGTAGGAAATGCAAAAAAAGGTCTTTTAACATGTTTATTTTGTTAGCCGCTCTCTCGTGATACAGCAGAAAAGATGAGACTTGTAAAAAAACTGAAGCAACAACCAATCTTCTTGTTTTGAGGCTGAACAAATAAGTACTGCCATGTTTTTCTTCTATAGCTCATTTAAAATTTTATGTCTGAGACTGTGGTACCAACTTCATGTGGCATCATTAGGCTGCATTTGCCGAAAATAACTTTACACTATTCATTTCTTAGAAGTCTGAAACGCAGCTAACAAATGCTAAATCTTTTAAGCATAGTCTTCCCAGCTGTACATCACTACTACTTGCTCTGGCAGATCCCCAGCACGGCTGGGAGTCCTCTCTCTACTTTCCATCCTCAAAATGTTTTCTGGATCAGAGCTTTTGACAAGCAGAGTGTGGGAGTGTCAAGTTCGACAGCTCCAAATCATTAGGAAGAAGCAGAAAGTAAATCAGCATTCATGTACTGACAAAGGTAGAGTTATACTTGCTTTGGCTGGTTGAGATCCTGATCCATTTAATAAAAGATTTCATTTAGATTAATGTTTTAAAGTGTTAATTTTGAGGAGTTTTTTTACAATCCTTTTTGTAACGAAATATTGCTTTGGTTTACAGATCTATATACGTGTGCATATTTTATCTATTTCATAGTCAAATTAAGAACTGAAACCGTAACAGCTTAATAGGATGATTTAATAGAAAATAGAATGTAGTGGGATTTTTGGTCCTTTGATTTCCACTGGGCAGCAGTTCAAGCACCCCACTACTTCATCCTTCCAGCTGCCTTGTGCAGGAGGAAGTCCTGTCCCCTCCCTGACTTTTAGGGACAGTCAGGAAGCGAGAGAACATTCCCAATTCCCCCATCCAGCACAGGGAGCTGGCTCAGGCCCGGGAGCTGCCTGGCCGTGTCAGCAGGCAGTGAGAGCAGAGTTAACTCAGCTGCTTGTCCTCGGCGTGGGGATCAATGCATTGGATATTATCTATAATACAGATGTGCCCTGCGGCTCAAGTCTTTAAATATAATTAGGAACCTAAACAGGCAAGTGATTTCCTGACAGACTTGCCTGAGATCACAGATGAGGACTGTGACCAAATGCTGCCACCCTTTCTAGTGCCCAGAAAGACAGAGAGCATTTCTGGAAACGGCAAAGTGTGCTGGACTGTGTTTGGATTCTGGGAAAAGAAAGTTATTTAATTTGCAAAAGAGAACAAGGATTCACACAACCCTGATGTGAACATTATCCACCTCCCACCGAGCATGTGCTAACCATACTCCACTCTAACTTTTGATATTGTGAGCTTCTATCTGATCGCTTACAAATAAAATTAAGAGCACTAATTATTTACAGGAGTTATGTGGTAAATAGCTGTGCACAACAAATACACATGCCTAAATGATAATCTGCTTGTGGATAATTCACAAAGAGGAAAAATGTAATGCTTTTTTTACGGCAAATTATTCACTACTATGAGGTGATTTCCAGTGAAATGCTGATTTTTGCCAGATACTGAGCTGCATCCAAACTTATTAAATACTTCCAGAAAGAGTCACAAGAATATTGCATAGCATAGTTAGTGTTTGTGTGTAAAACTCTGGTAAGGACTGCTTAGCTTGAAGGTTTGGCTCAAGGAAATCAGCCAGTTCTCCAGAGTGGTATTAGATTTTCTTTACATAAAAGAACAGCATAGCCTTTCTAACTTTAACTTGCCTGTGGAAACCAGGGGAAAGCAAATGAAATGACAAAAATAATTTTTTGCCAGGCTCTTGCTTCAGAAGATCCTTTCACAAACAGCAGCTTTTCCAATAGGTTTTTATGGTACTGAGATAAATAGCAGCAATTCCTGGTGGCTGAATTGCCCTGTGTGTTACTTGACAGCTGTCAATCAAGCACTGCAGAAATTTACTTCTTTGTTATATATGTTTTATGAAAAAAATAGGAGAGCATTCACACAGCCTGAGTGGACTTCATTAGCATAATGACAATAATGTAGCAGTTCTAGAGAGAAAAACATCTTAAGGGAAGTTTAACTTACCTTTCAGCCCAGTGTCTGCGTGGAATGGGAGTTTTCTAACCCAGGAATTGAATCTAAATTCCTGAATCTCTAGACTGACAGTGGAAATAGGACAGGGAATAGAGAAGGGATTACTTCATATGAGGGGTTATTGGCATTGAAGCTGAGCAGGACACTTGGGAGATGCCTGCAAACAGAAACTGGCTTCTTAGTTTGACCACTTCACCTTCTTGCTGTTTGACTTGGTCTTGATGAAGATGGTCATGGCTTTTGTCTCTGTTTTACTTTGCTGAAGATGCTTGCCTTGACATATCTGATATATATATATATACACATAAATACGTTTATTATATACTTGAATGGGTCAGTTAATATATCAGAATGCTCAGCAGTAATACTACAGCACTTGTGGCATACGTGGGTTTTGTCACCAGCTAAGTCAGCAGCACTTCTAAGTTGTTACTTATCACCAGTACCAATACTGGTGATACCAGAGCCCTGTCCAGCTCAATATCCATGGAATCTTCAGAGTTTCACAGATTTCACCCTGCATGAACTGGTGTGTGGTAAACCAGTTTTTAAGGCTTTAAATACATTGGACCAGCCTGTTTGTGGCTTTCCATATTGCAGTGAATACAAAGTTATGCTGATTTTCCCCAGCTAAAGACTGAAAAGCTAGCACCAGTGCTTTGAAATTGCTTTTCTGTTACAAGACTCCAAGGGAAAAGCTTGTGATAGGAGGCCCAGCTTTGAAAATACAGCAGAATTCCTTTTCTGTGGTAGCTAGGGAACAAGTTTGAAAGTCAAGCTTATCCACATATGAGCTTGTAGATGTGCACATTTGAAATGTGTGTATGTGTATTTTGACGTTTTTAAATATATATTTATATAATCAAAAAACACTATATTTGTGTGTATATGTTATTCATATAATTATATATTAAAAAATTCAATTCGTGCTAAATCATAATTCTTCGAGAACCAAAGTTTTCTCGCTTGCACGAGACATAACCTATAGAGTGTGCCAAGAGAAATACCACAGTTTGTGTGCCAAGGCACTGGAGTTTTTGCTGTTTTAAGGAAGTCAAATATAACTCATTTCATAAGATGTTGTTTAATGAAAATGCTTGCTTTCTCTCTCACTGGTGCTGTTTATTTTTGTCAAACCCTGGCTGGTTTGTTAAATATCACTAAATGATATTTACAAGTTTGCAATGCTCCCACGGACCAGGTGCAAAGACTTTTATGTATCTATCTAAATATTACACATATATATATACTCTTTATTATATATAATCAAAAGGAGAAATTAATGACAAATTCCCACCTACCCATCGTGAGACACGACACGCACAAATGTTTTCTCGTTTTATCTCTGTGCAGTTTAATGCTCGGGGAAATGGATCAGACAATACAGCTCATAAACCTGAATATCTGGTAGCTGCCTATGACACTTCCCAGCAGATAAAGGTTTACACACCTTCTCACAGATTCATCTCTCTATTTTACCAGAATCTTCATCTCAATTCCAAAACCAACCCACAGCTGCTGGTGTTTGAGTTTCATCCTCTTTGCAGCCCCAGCCATCAAGAAGAACCTGTGTGTGTCTTTCTGCTGCAATAACTCTCCATGTTATTCACAAATATCAGCCATAAATATCTTCCCCTTGCCCGTAAGTCGTCATTTATTACCCTTTTGCAGCCACATTTTAAGCGCTGATTTTGTAATTGGACTCTCTACCCATGGATTGTGCTTTGAGAGGCAAGTGACAATCCCACTGTTGTGGTCTGATCTGGGTACATATTTCTCTGCTCAATTCTAAGCTGTTTTGGGTGATCCAAAGAACAATGTGTTGCATTCACCACATCAGTGAAAAATTCTTAATTCTTGCATGAAAGGGTAGTTGCTGTATCAAACACTGAAGCTCAGGTTATGACAGGAACTCTAATTCGAGCCACGTTCTTGAGTTCAGTCCACCTGAGCACAAAGACTGTTTGATTGATAGAAAAAAATGTGTGATCTATCTGTCTCTAGGGTGCCATCTTTTCCCATTGTACCTCTGAGCTCTCAGTTCTGACACAACTGAAAACAAGGGGTCAGGTTACTGCTCAAAATGGAATGATTTTATGCCACTTACTAATGCGATTTCCTTGTAGGCCAGCCAAAGAAGATGGAAGAGCTTGACATGCTTTTATGCCCCTTGAAATGTGGGATTGAAGACCATATTAGCATACACATATTTGCTCTGTCTCTTTCTTCTAATGTACAGATAACACGTGCTAAATTTAGTCTGAATCAGGTTTCTCACAGAGTAGGAATACGCTTATTTGAAATTTTTTTACCTTGATTTCTGACATACAGTATCTGAGATGTGTTTTACATTTAGTTATGAATAGATATGGCTTATTGATAGACAAATGATACCCCTGATGCTTTGTCTCCCTGTTAGTTTGACATTTTACATGTAATTGGTGATTGTGAAACTTGAAAATTATCAAGATCTGATACAAAGAGAATACACTGAATTTTGCAATACTGAGGTGGAACAGAAACATATCCACAACCATTTTCCTATATTTTTTTCCATAATCATTTCACGTGGGTGTTTGTGTTTCAGAAACTGCAATTTATTCTGCATAGCTCCTTTCATCCAGAAGAAATGGACTACAAGGTGTTTTATAGACTGTGGTAATTTAACTTACAGCGGTAATACAGGCACAACATGGCAAACAGACCTTCTAAACTGGCAGAGCAATTAATTCATGCTGAACATTAAGCACCTCAGTAGTCCCATGATGAAATCCACTTGGAGGCTGTTGACAGGCCATTTTAATGTTAATCACATGCTTACAACCTTTGCCGTATCAAGGACTTCATTTACCAACACTTGAACAGTAAGCAGCTAAAGAGGGAGAAAATAGGGAAGACAGTAAGAAATCGTTCCCAGATAGAAAGTCTTACACTTCAAAGGTTGCTGTAATGGCCACACTTACTGATGCTTGACTGTACCAAGATGTTACTTTTGCCATTTGGATTTGTCACTGATAAGAACAAGACCTTGCTCACTCTTTATGGTAAAGTGGTTGTTCTTGTGGCATCACTATGTTGAGTTCTAGTATTTTGAGCTCATTCAAAATAGTCACATCCCAATTGTTTCCCACAAGCAAATAAAATAAAGGTGCACAGCAGAAAGGGTGAGAGTCAGCCTTCATATGGGGCTGTCACCAATGAAGGGCAATGGAGGAAATTCCCTAAAATTATCTGTTTAACATAGGTGGGTGAGAAAATGTGTCCTTCACTAAGTGTGATTGTTTATTGATGATTTTACAACAGCAGCATTTTGAGTTTGGTGAGCAAAGGGAAGGAAATACGGTGAACTGGGATCAGATTTGATCCTCTTAGAATCCCATGATGGAAAGATTTCAGGCGTTTTGTGAGATTTGTGCACAAACAGTTGCTGCTGAGACATTTCTGAACCCTTAAGAGGTTTCAGAGATAGAAACAGTTTGGGATCTGTTTTGCATCCTCTTGTATGTCTAATGGATGTTTTTTGGATTTTTCCTATAGGGGCTTTGGATGACAGATTGTCCTCAATTTCAGTGAGACAAAGTCAGTCCTCTTGGCAGTTTCTTGCTTGGTTATTTTTTAATATATAAACATATACATTTTTAAAGCTACATAGATTGATCTGTTGGAACAAAAAAAAAAACCAAACCAACACTTCTTTTCTTATCATTGTGAATATAAGTGCATACTGAAAGAAGTATCACACAAAATGAGGGATGGAGAGGAGATGTGTGCTGATTCTATGCTGACAGCAGTAAAACTTTTGCAGAACACATTGAAACTTCTGTCACCAGAACTATTTTATTGCAGCTGGGAATAATAAGAACTGTGAGATCTGAACATTAGAGACAATAAAAACAATGTATTTTTTTTTCCCAGATAGGTAAATCACATTTTGAGAGGTAATTGATAAACTAATGCTACACAACCAGCTGTAAAAAAAGCATCCATCCCAAGAATGATGTATATACCTTCCCCAGTCACAATCCTGAACCTCCATCAAAGATCTAATTTCCTCCCTTTAGCAGAGGAAAATACAAGCCCTTATCAAACAGTAATCCTTTTAACAGAAATGCCAATTAAAGCTACCCTGTTCTTTATGCTATGTGGGTTCTTACCATCTGTCTTGCAACTCTGTACTGTAAATAAGAAGGAAAATAAAAGGATTCTCAGTTTATTGTAGTTTTAACTGTAGGAAACAAAATTCAAGCATTCCCTTGATGTCAACAAATATCTGTCTTGGCACCCAGTAGAAACATGACTGTACTCTCGCACTTTTGCATCAATTCATGAGTTTGGGCTTGGTGCTCAGGGTGCAGGGCTGAAAGGCAGAGGCTTGGATCTGTAATCCAGGACTGGAGAGGCTTTTCTTTGCTGAGGGCAAGCAGACCTTTGAAACACCTTTGGCAGACCACGCAGCAACGCCTAACAGGAGTGGCAGCAGCTGAGAGATTATGCAACAAAAATTGTGGAAATGAGGGCTGCCTACTGGGGGTTGGAATTGGAGGATCTTTAAGTTCCCTTCCAGCCCAAAGCATTCTATGATTCTATGTAATTGTAATGTTCCATGGAATTGCAGCACTCTGTGCCACTGATTAAAGGCTCCTTGTAGCGAGTCAGGGATTTCTCATGAGTTACATAAAGACCATGACTTCTTATTTGGAAATGGTGTGTCTTTTCAGAGCATCAAAGTCCTCTGCACTTTTCTACACAGTTGCATCAGAGCAAGGTCCTGAATCATATTTCGAAGTAAAATCTCTGTCTTGCTTTCCTTTCTCTATCATGCTACATAAATGCCTATCCTATGGCTCAAAATCAGGAGATGTAACAGTGAAAGTCATCCAAACTAATAGCAGTTTAAAAATGAAATGAGGGTCACTGCTTCTCTAAGCTGCAGCCTGTTTTCAGAACAGTGCCATAAAAATAATGTAACACTTTGTTAAAATACTCAAGCTCTCTTCTCTCTAATGTGTAAGCTTATTTTAAGTATTCCATGACCCCTTTTCTTTGATTTTTTTTAGCAAGTGGTTCATAAGTTTATTTCCATGTCCTGTGGGACTGATGTTCTCACAGGCTTTTTCTGTTCTGCCAGCGGCCTGATCAGTTGGCCAAGAGGAAACTGTGCGGAAAAGCTGCAAGCCTCCAAATTTACATAAACTGATTAAAAATGGCATTAAATGTTATTAAAAATGGGGTATAGAGGTTTGGGTTTGTTCCACACCGTGCTGGTTCTGTTTGCTAGAGGTTCCCCTGTTGTCTGACAGTGACACATGGTGGTGGTCCATGGTGAGGTGTGGGAGTGAGTGTGGTGGAAAGGATTTCACAGATGGCCCTTGCTCAGGCTGTGAAGTTAATACTGGTTTTGATAGATGCATCTATGGACCCACAGCAGTATGATGGATTCAGAAGCTTATTTTGGCACAGTTTGCACAAAATTTTTATAAATATGCAGAATGAGAGCAGGTTGCGCTTGATTGTGTGATCAGGGAGAAAACCAAGCCTACAAAACTGCTCATTTCAAGTGAGACAAAATACCTGTTTTTTACTCAAAATACCTCCTTTTAACCATTTTTTTTTTAGATCCAGGGATATAGAAAATATTTGTTGCATCAGGCATTAGCCTGAATGTCAAGAAAGATGTATTTTTTCCCACCTGCACATAACGAGAGATCCAAATGCATTTATTCAGGACTTAATTAATAATGTTCCTATTGGTATTATAAATCTTAACATTACCTTTTGTTGGCCTAATTTTTCCTGTGCTTTCAGCTTTGTCTCTGCTAGTCTCATAGTTTTGCAGGTTATTATTCCTACTTTAGATGCACCTTGTGCAGACCCAACCATATGTTTCCACAAATGCTTTGTAGGTCAGCATCTTCTCCTCTGGGACTGGAGTGGCAATACTTCAACTCCCCTTTGCATTTGGGGAGTGAACCAGGAGGCTTCCTGCCAAACTACTTCCCATCCTTTTAATAACTCCTTTAACTCTCCCATCTCCAGTTTGATGGCTTCTGTTTTACTGCAAAGTGAGCTTTCCTCTTAAAGTTAATGATACCCTTTGGTTTCTAAGTACATAGTAAATTGGTCCCAAGGAGTCTTATGACTTTGACTTGTTGAAACATCCACCCCCGTTCCTTGTACAGCTTCTCTCATATAAAAGCATCCTTACCAAGTTTGTGACAGTGGTGGAGTTTCTGTGCAGTGCTTGTGATTTTTTTGTCATTATTATTTAAGAATTTGCATATCTGCAGTGGTGAGATGTGTTTGCTGCTACGTGGACACACACAGAACTCCAATCAACACCTAACACAGACAAAAGGTTTATTAAGGAAAAAGACATTATATGCAACATGGAAATTACTTTCTCATTAAAAAATTCTGAGAAATAGAAGAAAAGCAGGATAAGTAATTCAACATAAGATGCAATGCATTGAAATAAATTAATCCAATCTATCAGACCATACTTGCTTTTCCAAAACAGTAGCCAAAATTTTACAATAAACCTGAGGAATATCAGGTGTTTTCCAGCCAAACCAGTCTGAAATATCAGATCCATAACCTTTAATAAGGTTAATATTGTGCTGCCTTGGAAAGCTAATGGTGTATAAGGTTCAGTGTTATGTGATCCTAAGTGCCAGTGAATGTTAGGATGTTCCTAAGCCAGAATCCATGAATATATGTAGCTAAAGATAACCAAACCCATGCTATATTGGTCTCTGGAGAGTATAAAGGACTTCAGTTCCCTTTCCAGTAATGTGTGGTAATTCACTAATCATTCCTGTAAAACGTGAACCAGAATATCTTCATGACAAAATATTGTAGGATGTCTAGCAAGTGCATTTTCCCATGGGAAATTTAAACCAACTCAGAAAAGATCTCAAAAGGGCAAATATTTCCTTCCAAATACTTTAACTCCTGCACAGGACACATAAGCTTTAGTTGCACAAGAAGTTCATAACCATTGCTACAGGTGTCAATTCAGACAAATGAAAACAGAAATTGCAGATCTCTGGCAGAGTATCTGTTCTGGTGAGCCATGCTATTGTCTTTCTGGCAAACTGTACCGTATCACTTGGCACTCATGAGTAGGAATTAATTGGAATAATTTACTACATAACAGGGAAAGCAGCTTTCCTGTGTAATGACTATAAATAATACCATACTGAGAGTTTTGTCAGTTTTTCTCAGCACCCCTTTCTGAATACTTTTCTCTGAGTGGTCTACTTGGCCTGTCACTCATGAGGTTTTTGAAATAAAACAATCCTCCTCAGTTTAATTACTAAAGCCACTGTTTAAATAACTCTGCTGGAGTCGCTCCATCTGTGAACGGCGTGAGCTACGTGAAATTATTCACCACACGCGTAAAAGGAAAGGCAGAGACACACAGGAGCATTGCAGATAACCTCAGGGCTTAAGCAGTAGGTCTACTACGATTAAATAAAAGATTTTCTGAAGGTGACCTTGTGGATGTTCATTTCTTACTCTTGTCAACAGTGGACCATGATGACAAGGCGGGCTGAAGGTAGTAATGAGACAGTTTGATTGATCAGTGAATGTCAAATTAATTCAGCTGGAAGCTTGCCAGAGCAAAACACAGAACTGCACGGTGGAATAAATAGAAGAGTGGATTTGATACTTTGGCTAGAACAATGCCCTGAAACCGCTGAAAAGGTGTCTCTCAGGCAAGAAAAGTTAAAAAATGAATTCTGTAATGAATTATTTGTCATTCAAAACAAATTCGGTTTTGCAACAGAAGATAAAAACTAGAGGCAAATCTTAGCAGCTTTGCCAAAAGGAGAAGCAATATCTTAGAAAAATGTTAGTGGGACAGATGACGAATATTCATTTATCTTTAGGCAATCTGCAAATTCAGCCTTTTAGATTAAAATCAAAGGAACCAGTCTGGAGTATTCAGTAATTTAAAACAGAAGGGAAAAGAGTCCTTTTTTTACCATCTTTTATATGTACAAGCGTGTATCATTTTACAGAGCTTCTTCAGAATCAATCTTGAGAAGATTGTTCTATTAAATATATTTATTTGGCTTTGGTTGCAATCATTTACGAAATGTTTATGGTCTTGTGTATACACCGAGGAAACCCTGGCTTTTTGAGCCAATGGCAAAGCCTCCCTGACTTCACTCGGTGCTGGGTACTACTGCTACATGTGCAAGCAGTAATTGTCCCCACTGAAATCAGATTTTTATCTGATAATCAAATAAAGTGGCTATTTTCAAGCTTACTTAATTCAACCTATTTTACTCCTATTAGCACAAAAACCAGTATTCACCTCCTTAACAATACTATTCCTTGAGAAAAAGTATCCATGTAACTTATGCCTTCAAATAGCATCTTGCTGCTGTTGGGCAGCTCCCTTTCCACTGTGGCTGCACACCCAGAAAACCTTCCTGCTCCTGAATGTACTTTTGTTTGGCATGATGGGGTTTGGAGCAAGGGAAGTGGTGGGGCTGGGGAGAGATCAGGGCAAGAGGCAGGAAAATCCCCAGCACAGCCCTATCAGCTGCAGCATCCCATCCTGCTTTTCCACAGAGCTGTTTCCCTTTGGTGCCCATGCTTTTGTCAGGTGTTGTCTTTACAATCATCTTTCTTTAAACCAAAAAGCTGGCACAGTCAATGTGAGTCTGCACCGTAGATATGCCAGCACAGAGTTACATCAGCTGCTGGCAGCCCATAATTATGTGGTTGCACATTGCTAAATGTTCCTTTTCATAACATAAGTAGAATTGTCCTATTTAGACTGCAAAGGTACTTTGTGATGTGAACTTATCCTCGAGTGGGAATTTGCTGCAGTTTCCCCCAGGATTGGTACTTGTGCCGCCAGTTCAAGATGTATTTTTACCAGTGTAGAAAGATGTCTAACTGGGCATCATTATCAGCACTTTATGCATCTGCTCTTCTGCTGCAGGTACAAGAATTTTTCTTCCAAGCCCAATGCTGACGTTGAAAGAGAGAGCTCTTATAACTAGGGTTAGTTCAATTGCTCAGTGTCTCTTGGGAATTTTCGTACCATCACACTTGTAAATTAATTTCCTTTGGCTATTCTGTGCTCCACTTCTGTTAATTTTCTATGAACATTTCTACAGTATAGTTTTATCAATTAAAATATTCATAGAATGACTGTTTCTAAACCAGGACTTATTTGCAAGGTCTACTCTGGTGCTTTCTCAAGTCCTCATTCTGAAATCACAGGGTGATCATGAATTGTGTGTAAGGAATTCTTGTTTTTAGAAATGCCCACTGAAAACAATAGCAGCTTAGTGAGTAATGTTCCTTCAGTGTTACAAGAGTCTTAGAGCTCAAAATATACCTGTTGAAGATCAGGAAAGGCAGAAGGTAAAACTCTCTATGCAGTCACAACTCCATCACCTTCAGTGTATGTACCATAAATCAGGTTTTGTATCTGGAGGGATGGAAGCAAATTCCTCGAGAACAGCTGCGTGTTTGCACCACAGGACTGACCAGACCTGAAAGTTGGACTCTGCAAAGGCTCAAACAGTGCAGGGGAAGCAAGGGGAGGGTACAGAGTGGTGGGACATGGGTCCTGTGGATTTTCCCCCCAGGCACCACTCACAGACCCACTGGTGCCAGCACAGTTATTCCATCACAACAACAGGACTGCTGTGAGCACATCTGGGCCTCGTGGCACAGGCTGGAGGGTGGAGAGGAACAAGACATGGGAATTTTGCCACCACCTTCACTGGAAAACAGGTTGAGGAATTGTCTTTTTATGCATTTATCTGCAGTGATTAATTTTTTAGGGAGTTAGGGCAGCCAGCTGCCACTGAGTGATCTGTTCCTAGGCTCCAAGTGTTCGATAGCTTCCCAGCTGGAGGAGCCTTTGTCCCCACCTCATGTCTTCTTCGGTCGTTCACATTATCACTTGATAAATATCTCATGACCTGATGCTCTGTTTTACCCAGACCTGCACCTCAGAGACCTCCTCACAGCTTCTGCCATCCCAAGCCCAGGAGTGCAATGCTTCAATAAAAAAAAAAAAAGAAAAAGACTTGATGTGACGTGCAGTGAGACCCAAAATACCATTGATACTGTGTGTCAGGTACGTTGCGGGGTTTAATGGCTTTTTTCATCTGAGTAGAAATTTGTCTTATCCAGAGAAATAATTAGTCAGCCTGATAGAAGACAGAGCTTCTTGATGTGATCTCTGTAATTATCCGATGCCTATTAAGTTCGTAGCTCGTTCTTTTTCTGCAGCTGAAAGTGTTATCAAAACACTCCTTTGGGCCTCACCTGCCCTTGGTGAAAACTCCGGGTTTTTTAATAGTGGTCGGCACACCCTGGTAGGGGAGTGAAACAACCTGTGGATGAGAAACTTCCATGCAAAAATTTAGGCACCCAGTTTGAATGCCCTGAGTCAGGAGCCTGGTCTCCGATGGGCTGAACCACCTTTGGGAGGTGCCAATTTCTTTCCACCGTGAGGGGAAGCTCGTGAGTCATTTCAGTGCCTGTGCAAAGTGCTTAACAATTTGTTCTCTGGAAAGAGCCACAGTTTTGAAGTAATCTCACAAACTGCACAGCCCATCTTTCCTGCAGGAGCAGCCATTTGCACACTGGTAAATCTCACTTGACTTAATTTTGGCACTGAAACAGACTGGTGTTTTTATCAGTGCAGATTCCCTGTGTGTGCAGGGGAAAGCACAATACTGCAGCTACACTTCCAAGGGTTTCCACAGAGACGTGGTCACTCAGAGATTTGGATCTTTTGACTAGGCAGGAAACCTGATGCTTTTCCAAGTAGTAATTTTGTTGTCTGAGTTTGCTCTTCCATTGAATTCAATGGGAAGGATCTCAGCCTATCCACTGCCTTGAAATTCTACCTATTCTTCCTTGGAATAGGAATTAAGTATGGTTTTTTCCACTGTGATAATGCTATTAAACTCTACAGTTCATTTACAATAATATCCTTCCCTAATATTTATTATATGTGTTGAAAATTTTTACTTGATCCTGATTTCCAAACAATGTCCAAATGTCCGTATGATAACACTTTGATTTTCCAGCTGACGTGCATTTCTCAGTAATGCAACACTTGAATGCATAGCCATGGCTCTGAACTTTTAAGAGATATCATAGGACTGGAATGAACCTGAAAGTTGCTTTAAAAGCCTCTCTTATCTTTAAACAACTCACACCAAAAAAATCAAGTGCAAAGCATTACACTGACTAAAGATTATTTAGCATGTTTGAAGAGCTTTCAAAAAAAGCCACATATCTAAAACTTAGTCACCTTTCTGTAAGCCTGTGCTGTTGTTTCTGAAGTGATTTTTATCAATGTAAAAAGAAGGGAAATGGTTTTGATTTCTCCCAAGGGAAATAGCAGGTTTTAATACGGTGAAAGGACAAGTGTTTGCTGAGATTTCCACTGCTGTGACTCATTTACTTGCCCCGCTCTTTCAGTAATTAGCTCGGAGGAGTTCTGTTTCTGCCACTTGGCATTCCCAAGGCATCTGAGGGGAATCCCGGTGCTTTCTTTCTGCATCAGGTGAAGTGAGACAGGTTCTGGGTCAGTCCTGAACACAGACTTCGTCCTCGTCCCCCACTGTGCCGTCGGCCCCGCTGGCAGGGCGGGCGCCTGTTCCCTCCCCTCCCTGCTAATTAAAGTGTCGAGTCCAAGCAGATGGATTTGGAGGTGGTGTGCTCCTGCCGGGGATGTGGTGGCTCAGAAGGGTCACCTTTGGGAAGGGAACATTTAAAAACATATGGGAGGAAAATGCCACTCGGGAGGTTTTTGACACCTTGAGTTTCCAAATTGGCAGTTGGATATGAGGAGAGATTACAGCAGGGAGGTTTTCCCCTTCCTCCGAAAATCCTTTGCCGCATTTTGCAGTACGAAGCAATTTTTAAGTGCAGGGAGGGTGAAGGGAGGGAAGCATTAAAGATAAGAATTACATTAAGGGAAGTGGCCAACTTCAGAGCCACAGCAGCGTGACAAGATTGAGGTAGAAGAGCAGAAACTGATTTTTGATGTGGGATAATTTGACTTAAGACCATGACTATCACTCCCAGTTTTACATATTGTAATGAGTGCAGGCATGTGGCAAGAACAGTTTGGGAGCATCTGATACATGAAAGCATGAATATCATATTAGGCACTTTTAATAGCTGGATTTTTGGTGTTTCAGGCTGTTTTTTAATAATTTCCATTGTTTTCATTTTTCCTTAAGAAGCTATAAGAGAGCTCCTGGGCTCTACAGAGTGCACTGGACATGAGAATGTAAAAACCAAACCAGTTGAGCTATTTCTATACTTTATGCTAGTAAATGATTTATTTTGTAGGAGAGCAGCTTTTGTAAAGCTTCTCCCTAATTAAGCTACTTCAAGCACCCTTCTGAGCTCAGTGTATGTTGGCCCAGGTTCAAGATCTGCTCAGTGCAGAGGAGGAGTTCCAGGGAGCAGATTATGGGTCACAGACACACAAACCCCATCTGCTCCAGCCCTGACTTCAATTAGAGCAACTGAAGTTTCCCCCAGTTGCTCTGTGACCTCAGAGACTCCCAGCTCCCTGTGAACCGGGAAAATGGAGATTTCTACCCACTGTGCACATTGTTCTCAGCTGGGACCACACTCCACCCAGATGTACTGTTAGTGCTCGGGATGAGTGGGAAGAAATTGTTGCCCTTCTAGTGTAAACCTACTTCACCATCACATCTGTCTCCTCTCAGCAATATCTGGTAGTCCCCAACAGCCTAATTTATGTGAGATGAGTGAGTACTGCTCTCCCCAGACTTCATTACAATTAAGTACTTACAAATTGTATGAAAATTTAGTCACAATACTGCAAAAGTTTCCTTAGGATATGCTTCTGAAGGAATACTTTCATAACAAGCAGAGAAGAAAAAAGTGATGGTTTCACTGAATTCAAGTGGAGATCTTTGATGTGCTTATATTCTTGATAGATTTCTGTCAAAAGCATAAGTTCAGCTGCAACTATTTCTGTCAAAAAATATTTGAGCTGCAATGTTGGGGAGGCAAATACTCATCTTGGGACTGAAGGAAGATGCCTTTATTGAATAAATGCTTATAAAAATCAGCCACAGAGCAGTTCTAAATAAAATTGATATCTGCAAATACCACATTAATTAAAAAAAAAAAGAAAAAGGAGAGAAAAAGAAAAAAGAGACATTCTGTTGTCCTTACTTAAGTGAAATCAAGTGGGTGGTAGGATGCTCTTTTGTAGCTTGTTTGCTGCCATTTGAGACACTTAAATTCACCTGTGAAGGATTCTTGCCTAAAGAAGGGTTGCACTTGAGCAGCTTGGGAAGAGGGGCTGGTGATTTGGAATTGTAAAATTACTTGAAGAAAATCTTCTTGCCTGAAGAGTCAAGGACAAACCTGGAGCTAAAGGGAATTGAATCAGAATTTTTTTGTAAATTATGCTCCCAGGCTACTTTAGAAGAAAGTTTTACCGGCGTAAGGAAAAAATGACTCCTTGAGCTTGATGCCTACCATTTCCAAGATAGCTGGTGAGTACTTTTCTTGTGAATGTGTGTATGCTTTTATGACTTGTGAGGAGATTCAAAACTTTGATCCGGTTTAGCAAAATAAAATCATAGCAGGAAAGCTGAGGGAGGTGCAGAGAGGCCGCGGGGGAGCTTTGTCAGCGTTGGTGGCTCTTGCTCGAGAGTGTCCCTGCACAGGCTGCACAAAGAGCAGCTTTGCTGGAAGTGAAACTTCCAAACAAACGGCTCTTTCTGATCTCCAGAGGTCTGCTTTTGGATAGGGCTCCAAAGATTCTTGGTAGAATTCCCCAACACGTTCAAGAAGAAACATGCAGGTTTCTGATGGAGTTTATTCTTCCTCTAACTACTGACAAATTATCCTTGCCAGACACATCTCACACCTGAGCATGGGGAAAAAAGAATACATCACAATGTCCTTTTTATCTTTTTTCTTTGTTTTTATTTTTTTGTTTGCTTGCTTTTTTTTAATCTTAAAGTAAATTAAGGGTATTTACAGTAAAATAAATCACTAGAAAAATAAGCTTTCAGTGCCATAGTACCCAGTTCTCTACTGTCAGTATCCACAGAATGATATTCAGCTCTAAAATACAAATGTTAATGAAAAGAGGATCCTAATAAAAACAGCCTTTTCACATTTAGGGTTTTTTTTGCCTTTTTTTTTTTCCCAAGTTGCAGAGTTATTGCTTTGCAAAAGCCATTAAAGGCTCCTGTAACTGCACTCTCTGTTGGAGAAGGATGTCATGTCTAAAAATGTTGTCACCTTCAAAATACTGTGAAAGTCAGGACCAAGTTATTTTAATCAGGCAGTGCTAGAAGTTGTGGGTAGAATCATAATGGGAAAAGCAACATTTACCTTTCTATGGCCGATGCAGTAATCTCAGCTTCTCTGGGGAGATGCTCGGGATTATGTGGATGGTGAGATTAGTGTATTACTAAAGTGTTTGACAGCAAGAACAGCTACTGTGTTAGCTCTCTAATGCATTAATAATGCTTAACATTTCTGAGTTGTATAGCCCCTTTTCTCACAAGTCTGTTGTAGCCACGCCTCCTTCACAGCGGTCAGCTCTAGGTGGCTTGAGAGATGGGGAAACAGGAAGGCTTTCCTAGGAAAGTGATTGATTGGGGTGAGATTGGGGCTCCTGTGGGAAACAAAGGAAGCTGCCAGGTTCGTGCTTTGGAAAATGCCACTGAACACCAGCGTGATTTTCATAAAGGAAGAGACTTTCTGGTTTGGGAGAGATGTGACATTGTACAGGAAGAACCTAATGGTGATTCTCAGAGGAAGGGTTAATGAGAGGGTCGTTTTGTACCCAACTTAAAATTCAGCTTGTATCATTGGTTTCTCCACTTGGAAAGTGCCTTTCCCCCCTGCCCCACATGGCAAATCACAATAGGTGAGAGCTGGAATAAAGGAGATTTCTTACCCATTCTCCTCCAACTGACCCCAGGCCTCACAATTTATGCCTTGCGCTCCTTTCTCTCCCCTGCTCCATTCTCTGCTCCCACTAACTCTGAATTGTTAAACTGCTTCCAGTTTGGGTTTTTCACAGGCTTTGCTTTAAAGTTGCATCTCACTTGTGGCGATTCCACTCCAGATTCCCTGTACTTACTTATTTATGCACGAAAGCTGCTTCTCAGCAAAAGCACAGACCTGAGCAGGAGGCACCGTGACATGGCCAGTGTTTCCCCTGCCTAATAACAGGATTGCTGGAGGGGTCAGGCCAGCACAGCAGAAGCAACACACTTCACACAGGGCCTGGGTGTTGCTGAGGAGAGCTCTCCTGGGATTTATTTGCAGTGTTCCATTAACAGCATTACTATCTCATGTCTCCTGCCGTGTCTGGCTTGACTTCTGCTCTTAACTGAGACCCAGAGAGCTTCATGTACTCACACAACCTTAGTTATCCTGGCTACCTTGGCTCCTGCCTCCCAAGGCAAGGCTGCCAATCTCTATTCTATTACTGACCAGCTAAACAGGCCTTTTAAACTGACTTTTTGGGAGCACTGAGCTTTACCTCTTCTGCCTGGCCAGTTTGCTAACAAGGCTCAGCCCTGACAGGCTGGAGAAGGATTTTCATGGCTTGGCTCTGCTCAGAGGCTTTGGAACAGCTGCCATAATACCTGAGGGCTGCTGTCAGTGGTTTCATCTCTCCTGTGAGAGCCTCCTTGTGCACATCCAAAATAGGCACTTTTCTCATTTGAAAAAAGAGCTCCTTCACCATGCCCTAAACAACCTCTTCCCCTTTCCTTCTATTCTAACAAAACTATACAAGAAGCAGTGTATGGCAAGGAAAATAATGAACCTGTATGTGGTATTTTACTGCTACTTTCTTCATGTGTATACTATGTCAGATATATTGAAAGGAATGGGATTTATAACACTATTATGGTTCTGATAGTTGGTCCTATCTGTAGCTAATCTTATTTTTTCTCTGAGCTTCCCTGTCCTTTGCTGCACTCTGATTTGATTATTTTTTTTAACGTTGGGATATCAATCTCTAGGAGGCAATGTTCTGTCACAATTAGAGTTATTAGTTGGTACTATTTATAAAATGAGGCCAAAGTGACTTGATAGTTGTTTCCTTTTTTTTTTTTTGGTAGCTGTAGACTCATTAGAGGAGCTCCATCCACTTGTGGCAGGCAGGCCAGAGCTCACCTTATTAGTGCTAGGTGGGAGAAAATTCTGGCATGCAGCACCAAAGGTTAGTTACAGGTGTATTTCAGGATAGATCTAAAGCTCTGTATTTGAAACACTTGCTCTAAAGTCAAACTGCTGAACCATGGCTCTGTACTGCAGTACATTAAAATGCAATGATAATTACCCTCATTATGAAAACAGCTCCTCATAATTTTTGCAGGACTTGCTTCAAAAATGGGGAGTGCAAAAAGAGGGAGCACAGCGGGGATGCAGTCCAACAGAAGTTGTGGGGGTGAAGGCTAGGAGAGCAAAAATACGTTTATGGACAGCAGAAGTGGTGAAGAATGTAGTTACCTGACCGAATCCTACTGCAAAATGCCATCTCTCAGAAAAGGTCTAATCCAGCACTCGCTAGTCAGAGGTTTCCCACAGTCCTCCCTGGAATCAGCACTCAGAGTCCCGGTGGTCCCTGTTTGCCTTACACAGGTCTGCACTGACCAATTAAGGGTCAGTTTTATGTAGGTGTGTGCTTACCTGGTACTCCCTCACAGACAAGCACTGCTTTTGGGTGTTTTGAGATGACAAAGTGAAAGGTGGCTTAGCTGGAAACAGAACTCATTAAAAGTTAGGTCTGTGTTTCCAGCCTGTCCATGCACACAGGGGGGAAAAAATAGTTCTTGTGCATAGTGTGTAACCCACAGGATTTGGTTTGAAGAGCTGTATTAGCCTGGAGACAAAAGAGGGAAACCTTAATTAGAAATAAAACAAGCAGACTTTCAACCACCCTGAATTTGGTGGGCTACAGAAGAGGCCTTGAAGTAAGAAAAGTCCTTGATCTATGGAGTTTCCACAACTGCCACTGCCAGGAAAAACTGTTATATTGAGAGAACAAAAACAGGATGTATCTCCCCACCCTGAGCAGGGGTAACATTTTCTACAGTGAGCTTCTTAGCAGAGGAGAGCAGTTGGATAAGGATCAACGTCTGATCCTTACAATTTAGTGGAAAACTTTGCTGACGTGTGTATGTGTTGCAGTTTGCTGTTCATTCGTAGCCTCCAGGAGCCACAAGAGCTGAAAACCAGTCAGTTGGGTAATTGTGGTAATTAAAAGAGATGTAAACTTTCAAAGTAGCTGACACTTAGTCATTACACTGAGCTGTCATGCTTGACTGAGCTAACGTTAATTCCGATATCCCATTATATCTCGCTCATATCAGTTTAAAAGATATCTGCTGTGTTTCTTCAGCAACTTGCAGCTACAGTCATAAAAGTATTGATTGCAGTGTGCTTTGACAGATGTGAGATGTATTTAAGAGAAATCGTGCCACAGATATTCCTTTGCTTCAGCTGCTCAATGCTGTATGGATTCCACACGTATCCTTCTGGATTTCACTGGTGCAGTCCTGTGGAATCTGCTTGAGAGGTGCAAGATTGAAGAAACACCTTCTTCTCAGCTGCATTTTTAGTTTTCTTAGCATAGATCTCTTTGATTTTTGTACCTGACTACAAAGGTGATGAGGAATGGGAGAAAAAAGCAGGTTTCAGCCAACTTAGCAATTTTCTTTTAGCCTTCCCCACATCCCAAGTTATAAACCTCAGCCAAAGTGAAGTCTTCTAATTGAGTTCAGCAGGCTTTGATGGAGGGGCTGAGCACTGAAATTTTCTATTCCTTGGGAATTATCTACATACTTAAGAGTTATTTTATCTTGTCTTCTTGCTGGTATCCAACTGATTTCCCAGTGGTGAATTATTATTTTTAAGACCTTGTTAATTTTCAGTAGATTCAGAAACCCCAACTGGTAGAAGCTGCTGGGAGCCATGAGAGAGCTACAGAGAAGTTCTCACTTGCAGGATATAAACTTTATGGAAGTGAGTGGGGTGCTCACAGCAGACTTGGTTCTTACAGGTGGCTGGAGGACATTTCTGTGTTCAACCCTTAAATGATTTTTATTTTATTTTCATAAGTATCCCACCCTTTGCTATCTTGTAAGGAAAACCAATTTTTATTAGAAAATGCATTCTCCGTTTCTTCTTTTCTACCTGCAGTTTTGAACCAGCTCACGTGCCCACCCTTAAGCATCAGGAAAATTGTGGCAATTGCCTTAGGATAAGAAAACATAAAGAAACAAAAAACGTTTTCATTCCCTTAAAAAAAACCAAGCAAACAAACCACAAAAAACTCTAAAAATCCAGCAACTTGAAAAAACCCAGTAAGCTCAATTACAATCATCTCTTTCCTTAAAACCATGTGCTAGCTTACAGCATGGCAGGAAAAGAAACTGGGAGCAGGCCCCAAGGCTTCCATGACAAGCGGGAATAGGGAAATGAAATGGCAAAAGAATTATTCATAGTTTATTTCTGTGTTTGGCCAAGAGAACTGTGGCTCTGAGGGCTTTCATGGAGACAGGCATTATGAAGAAAAGGCCAAAGTTCAACTCTATCTAAAGATTCAAAAGCTGTCATCAGATCAATGTATGCCTTACAGTGGAGCTTGAAAAAAATCGTTTCTCAGCTAATATCCTCAAGGACAAGATGTAGTTTGATTTGGCTCTTCCAGGAGGCATCTTGATTGCTTTGGAAAGCAATATTTTAAAACAGGGGTGAGGGAGAGTGGTGCAGAGTTTTATTTTTAAAGCTCTGTAAATCACAGCATCAGTCAGCTGTGAGGATGGAGACTTTCCTTCTTTCCTTGGGAAGTGATTCTTGAATCTTCTATTTTATGCCTAATTGGGAATTATTTTGACGAGTTTCTGAAAATCAGTCTGCCTTCCAAAATGGCTCAGGAGTTGTTTTTATTTGGGTTAGTGCTGCCTTCTGTTTGTTGGTTTCCACACTGCAGTACAGAGGGATTTTGGACCTTTTTTTGTCAACCTTTGAATTTGATTCATATGAGATAGACCCTTAATGCTTTGTAAACAGATTAGCTAACAAATCTTATAAAAACCTGTGTGGAAAAATGCTAGATACAACAATCCCATAGTTCAGTGTTTTCCTGTACTGAGGCATTTTTGAAAACCAATAATTTTACTTTTTTTTCCCCCTTTTCCTTCCCCAAACCTGATTGACATTGAAAATGAAAATGGTAAATAAATGTTCATGCTAGTTTATTCAAGGAGGTGCACAGGCTTTTTGTGTGCATCCCACGGGTTATTTAATAAGATTTGTGCATGAGGCTCCCACACAGTGCTCACCCCCTGATGGGCAAATACATGTTAGGTGGCTACTTCTAAATGCAGGAGTGTAAGAGTCCTAAAGCCTATTTCTTTATTCAGTCTTTATTATTACTGTGGAAGAAAGGGATCTCACATTTTGAAAATCTCAAATCTTCTCCCCCCTCCCTACCACGGCAGCTCCAATTAATCACATGCAAATAATTACTGATGGAGAAGTGCTTGCTTTAAAACCTCTCAGGAAAATGCTTACAGGTGTTGGGGTTTTTTTTGGCATGGGAATCACCACAAAGATCTCTAACGTAATAGGCAGCCATTGGAAAGCAGAGTGTTCTTTGTTTTGGCCTGATTGGAAATTTAGTCCAAAGGCAAATTCAGGTTGTGCTTGTAGTTAACTTCATAAAACAAAATATTAAAAGGGTCCTGACTGCCCTGTGCTTGGCTCAGAAAGGGAAGAGGTTCAGTGGATTTAGTTTAAAGTGTTTTACAGTATAGCCTTGCAGAAACGAAACCAGGGACAGGATTTGAACACACCCATAATTGGCTGCATGTGGTAGGAGAGCTGTCTGAGGGACAGTGGCACCTATTTTTATTTCTAGATTTATTACCTTAAGTGCTTCTGCTGGTCCCTTTGCTCCTCTAGCTGCTAATTTTATGGATTTTTTTGGTATTTGGTGTTTTTTTCCACTAATGGGAGGAAGCCATTTTTCTCCAGTTTTTCCTCCATCTCAAAAGACGTGGTGGAAAATGCATCTCATTACTGGAGTGTCTGGAAGATACATCCAGTGTGCACAGCTGAACATCAGCACAGGGAATCAGAAAGAGCAGGTCCTGTACAGAAATCCTGTTAACCAGTTAAGATGTTGGTGGACTGTTATATTGGGTCTGGGCAAGCCAGATTTGCAGAGCTATCATTTGTGATGTGGAATGCAAAAATTCATGCAGCCTAAAGGAAAAAATAGGAGCAAATTCCTTTCCCTTCTCTTCATATATGTCAATACAAAGCCTACAGTGGCACAGATCAACATTGATTTTTGCATCTGTATACTGAAGTGGATTTCATCTGCCTTTTGGTAAGGTGTGGAAATTCCTAAAAGGTCCAGGGGGTAAATTAGCATGGAAAGCGTGTCTGTGAGAAAATCAAGGACATGGTTTTAATGACTCTATTTCCTATTGGAACTTGGAATTGTATTTATTTCACTTAGAAAAACTTGGAAAAGTGTTCTATTCTGGCAGAGTTGAGTATCAAGCATATCCATGGAAGTGGGCTGGTTTCACCTCTCGTTCTGGCTTTGTCAAATCACCTCACGATGCATTTTCCTGAGTCCCTGGAGCTTTGTTTTTGTTTCCCTGTCACCAGGCTTGCCCCAGGCATGAGCTTGCAGTAGTGTCCATCCTACTGAAAAAATCAACCTGGCATCCAGCTCAAAGGTATTAAAGATACTGCGAAGAAGAAAATTTGCCACTCAACAAGGCATGTTTTTATAGTCATTTTTCTGAGTGCATCTTCAGCTTATTGGCTTAAAGGATGCTTGTCCTCCAGATCCTGCTGTTTTACCACTTAGGGAAGTAGGAAGACAGATTTTTATAAGGCCCGGTGGTTTGAACAAAGTTACACTCAACAATAAAAAAAATGCATCCTTAAAGGCACGGGAATCTTTCATTTAGTGGCAATGATAGTGGGCTGATAGCTGTGATTGTTTATCAGCCTTTAACGTGATCGATACGGGAGCCAAGCCCAGGGCGCTCCTTCAATGCCATTGATTGGAGCGGCTCCGACTGACAGTCGCTCCCTGTACCTTACAGCTCCAGCAACATATTAACATGACTTCTGAATGGCCCAGGAGATTTAGACTCAAAGGATGCTATTCTTCACTGATTTACAGCCCTTGCAGTGCTCCTGAGGCTACATGGAATGCAGATCAATGGGGAAGCTGGTGTAGGTGATCAACTATTCCCTTACAAACATTTCCATTTTGGTGTATTTACAGAATAATGTACTTGGCCCCTCAGCTGTTACCTCTGAAGAGAAGTAGGGGTGCAACACGGATAAAAAGTGAAAGCACCTATTTGTTCTTTGAACAAATTCGCTTACAGAGTCATTACTTAGCTTTTTCAGAGTGCCTGAGTCAGCACAAGTGCTGCACAAACACTAGAAAAGCAGTTCTGGCAAACTCCCTGTCCTCTGACACCAGTTCCCTGCGTGTACCTCACGTGTATATTCTGCACTTGCTTACTTGAAGGGTTATTCCCATGGGTGAGCTGAGAACCCTCCTGCTCAGATTTCTGTCCTCCAGCAGGAAGGTCCTGAGACCAGTTTGCTTTGAGCAACTTCAAACTGCAGTTAGGCAAAGTGCTCTCACTGGATCTACCCAATGGTAGGAACCTGCAAACAGCTGGTTTCATGGCAGTGCTAAGCCAATGACACAGGCACCAGGGCAGGAGTTTGATGGTTGAGGATGACTGAAGATGTTTTATCTGCTCTGATCTGGGAGTAGATTCAACCTTTGTCCCCCCCAGGATCACAAAGCAGAGTTGTGTTCTTGCATCTTAAAGGTTTATTCTGTAATTTTTTTATTTTTTTTTTTAGTTTTCTTTGACAATGAGTATAAATAGTGGTAGTAAATTTCCTCTCAAGAAGCAGCTACCATTACACTCTCTCTCAGGCCCTCACCATTAATCAAGCTGACTGAACAGATGGTAATGGCTCAGTTGTTTATTGACAACCATTGGGTTTCTCCTCGGTCTGTGCAGGATGCTTGTCTGGATCAGTGTTGGAGTCTACCAAATAATCTACTCACACCTCAGGCTATTGACAGACCACCTTGAAACACTTTTAAATTGTGTTTGTGGGAGTCTAGAAAAAAATTACTCTTGGAGTTGAGGCGAAAAAAAGAAGCTCCCCTCTTACCCTACCCAGTAGAATTGTTTTTTGAGCACTGGACAAATCAAAACAATGAGAATACTGTTGTGGCGTCACTGACAGCCACTGGTTGTGAAACAGGTTTGTGCATGCATGGCACTGCCAGGGCCTTGGCTCATACAGCCTACATCAGTAGGATGCCATTCTTCCCCATGTCCCAGTGCAGTTTTCAACAGGTTGTCACTGCAAAGTGTCCCCTCCTTGACCACTGGGAGACGCAGATCTTGCACCACATGCACGTGTTAGAACAGGGGAAAATGGCTGAGAATTTGTTGGTGCTGTTGCCACCAATCTTGGCTGGTAATAGAACAAATAATGAAAGGTACGTTTGCCCACACAGGGGATGATGATGTAATCATGATTCCTTTTCACTGTGTGCCTCTTCAAAGCTGGTCCATGTCAAAGTTAGAGCCGTGGTATGGAGTAGCCCAGAGCATGGAAAAGCAGCTGCTCTACATCAAAAGAGTTTTGTTTCTATTTTTCTTTTCTTTGTTCTTCTTACCTCCTCAAATCACTAATCACAGGCACGGCGATGCAATCTGCCCGTGGCTGTATCTGCAGACTCTCACGGATTTGGAGTGAGAGATTATACAGTGGCACCTGAGACTAGAGGTTGTGCCTTAGTTTTATATTTCATTCTGGGGGAAAAAAAAAAAAGGAAAACAAAGAAAACCCCAACAAACTTAAACAAAGGACTAGTCAAAGCCCCAGATAAATTATTTCTGTGCACTTACACCTTGAAAATAGCTTGTTTTCCTACTTCTTTGTGTTGGTGTCTCAGATGTTAATTGCCTAATTAACAAGCTGACATGATCCCCACTGCTGAATAAACTGAGCAAATTAGGATAGTGCTACATGTGTGTTACTTGAAGGACATGCTTCAGTTGGGATTTCCTTCAGCATCACGTATCTGTGGAAACCTAATGAAACTGCTTTGTATTAAGTGCTTGTGATGATGTTTCTGACCTTTTGTGCTTCCTCTCCGTTCTTGGAAAAAGCACCTGCATTTTGGACTGACTTGCCATGCATGTAAATCACTGTAAGTGGTGAAATGACTTTTCTTGGTTTGACAGAGAGCACCAAGTACTGTGCTTTTGTTCCCCACACTACTGAATAAGAGCTGGCTAACTATACATACTGTGAGAGCTATTGCATCACGCTGTTAAAACCTAAGGAGTTTTTTATTGGACTTTCATGCTAAATAACTTTAAAGGTACCGCCTGGTGTTTTTATATAAATTATAAATGTTTTAAAAAGACATCAGAAAAAAAAAGCTTTAATAGCACAGTTTCCCACTGTGGGCGTCTCATGCAACGTAAACTTTGGGTTACGACTATTTATTCCTTATCCCACCAATGACGGTCTGTTACATGGGATTCAATTACAGTTATTTATTCAGCTTGAATAAAAGATTTCTTTAGAAATTCATTCTTATTTTGTAGGTTTGGTGGGAAACACCCACAAATATGATTTTTGCTGCAGTCCCCCAGATAGTAGTTGTGAAACGTGGCGTAAAGGTCATCATAAAATAAAATCACTGCAGTTTTGGAGAGGAACACGGAGTTTTCCATGAGTTTGATCTTGCTCAGTTTTATGTGGAGCTGTGAAACCACCAGCTCTGGTATTCAAAACTGCATGAATGTGAGAGTGCAGACCTGCAGCAGATTTGGAAGGTCGAGTTCTGCAGGTGAACTCTGGTTCTCCCACTAAAACAGGAACCCAGCGGCTGATGCACCTGCTAAAGGCTCCCCGGTAAATTCGTAAACTGTAGTGACATCACGCCCCATCACCTGAACCCCTGTAAGTGTCTGCAGCCCTTGTGGCAACTCAAGGTAACAAACATCTTCTAAAAGCAGTTTCCCTGAGGTTTAAGTGGAGCTGTATCAGCTCACACTCTCTGCAGGCAAGGAGCACACCGGGTGCTCCCCTGCCAGTCCCGTGTAACCAGCTGGGCTACAATGACGACTGTGAGTCTGAAATGCAAGTCACTGGCGCTCCTCAGTGATAAAAGCCATGTCCTAGGGTCAGAGAGTGTCTCCTATTTCCCTTTTATGTGAGGGTTTTGCTTGTTATCCTTCCTCCAAGGGTTGCTTCAGAACTGTCTCTGACAACTCCTAGGACAGGGAAAGGTGGTGAGCTCCTCGGTGTGCAGCTCTGCGGGCGGGTGAGGGCAGGCACCACCACTTCTCACCCCACCGCAGGCACGAGGGGGAGTTGTATGTACTTTTTTCATTTTCTGTATTGAGCTGTGCTGCCCTGAAGAGTTGTGTTGGCACTTGTGAAAATGGCAGAGAGAAAAGCAGGCTGACAAAATCCTCTTGTACACTTGTAGGTGACTGTGCGACAGGCTGGGCCCTTCAGGGTGGTGCCAGGGTGATGCTCTCCTGGGAAGGGTTGCATGTTCAGTGTTCTCCCCCTTAAACAGGGCTAAGGCACTGCCACAGGGCAAAAGTTTTTTTTAAGCTTCAGTGTTTTATCCAGGCCATCTTTCTTTCTCTGCTCTTCTGCTTTCCTCATGAACGTTGACTTCAGGATAATCCCCTACACCCCTTCTAATGAATGTATGGTCTTCCATACAAAAGTCTTCATGTGTGCTGGGTTCAGGTACACAGAGTTAACTGCATTTAGTAATGGAGCATCAGGTAGGAAGGAGGATGCTTTGATCCATCATTTCCAACGTGGTCCATAGCCTCCAGGTGGAAGTTGCCTGCTGCGTTTGGTGGTGAGGTCATTGGTGAATGGCAATAACACTGGAAGACAGAGAAAAGCTTACTCCCAAATATTTTCATAACACTGCCCAAGGTGGTTTTGTGACTTCAACAACAAAGGAGACCTGCAAGGTAGCTGGGTGTTTGATTCTAAATGAGGAGTTTTCCTAGAATAGGTAATTATTTGCTGTACGTAACTCTTGTGACCATCAGCTGTGCATGGGTTTACAGTGCACTGCAGATCAAAGTATTATTTCTGATGGCCTTGAAACCACTGCCTGGAGTGAGATAATATCTGCAAATGATGCATTGTAACTGTTGACACGGGAAAACTGTTTTGCAATCTAGTATAGCAAAAATAAATTTAAAAAGCCATCACAGAACTTGCAAATGTAACAATCCTGCAAATATTATTTCTCTTTGCCTTCCTATTTATTCATACATTTGTAAATGCCAAAATGTCTTTTATCTGCCCTTTCTCAAGGGCAGATCCCTAGTGTCATAGTAATTGAAAATTAGGAATTTACAGTATCATAATTAAATTCTACCCTTTGAACTCTTGTAGACTCTAGCTGCATATTAACAACTTCCCACTCAGATCATGAGTGGCAAGAAGTATTTTGAACACCAACTGCTGCAAGATAACATAACAAGCTCTGACAGCTCCCTAATTGCCAAACTACCCACTAGTTAAAAACTCTTTCATACTGTAGCGATTCTCTTCCTTGCACAGAAGTCAAAAGGTATAACTAATTTGTCCTTTAATTGATATCTATATTGCTGTTTAAATAAAGGGCACATACTCCCCCAATATGCTTAAGTATTAATTTGTCACCTATGAACTGAATTTGGAAAATAATTGAAATGACTCTAATGACTTTTTTCATTGATTTTTATCACTTTTACCAGGAAACATTTATGTCCAATTTGATCATTAGTCATGTTTAGTGATTGGCAAATCATGTAAAATGATCCTAAGCAAAGCTGAAGTTCAAATGCCTCTGTACCTATAAAAGATTCCCACTGGTCCCTGTCCTAATGCTTATGTCTGGGTTGCAAAACAATAAATAATTAAGCTCAAAAAAGAGGTTGCAGAGCCACGATGTGGGCAGACGACACCTGGAGAACAGCAGAGGGAACCAAGTCCTGAACGCCCTGTCCCTATTCTTTAGGCCCATCAGTCTCCTGCTGGTGGCTTGTTCCCCACACAAGGATGGGGTGATGGCACTGCTGAGCTCAGCCACCTCAGACCCCATCAAAACTGCCCCCCCGCCCAGCACTCGTTGCCATCCCTCTTCTTTTCCTGTTGCTGGCTATAATTTAGGGGGAAAAGAAAAGGGAAAAAAAAAGAAAAGAAAAAAAGAGGTTCTGGTGGCTTGCCAGTTTGGAAGGAAGAGTGGGAAGGTGATATGGAAGCTGCTGTAACTAGATTTCCAGCACAGACACAAGCGAATTCTGGATAGGTCTGAAGGTGGAAGAGGGTAAAAACAGGATGTTCTGCTCTTAGGAGTGCAGTTATTTACAGAAGGGGCGAGGACATCCAGAAGATGCTCCCAGGACTGCTGTGCAGCCTCTCTGAAGGAGGCAGCTTGCGGGGATCAATACACGTGTCTGCCTGAAGCGCTGCTGGAAGAATGTGCATCACTCCCAGGGCTATTAATGAAAATGCTCTGGGTTGCTGAACAACTTCTGTCTTTCTGTTCTTTAGCATTTTGTGATCATGTCATGATTGAAGTCTTTCCTTAAATTGCAGACAGAAGAGGTGGGAGACCACTAATGAGGCTGGTTTGGGGACATTCCTCATGCTGTGTAAATACCCCTCAGAGAACCACTGTAGGCAAAGATAGTAAATGCTGGTTTCATTTCTGCGCTTCTCTTTTGTTCTATACCTGGCACGAATTTAATGGGAATGTTGCATTCAGTGCATGTAAATACAGTGTGATATTTTGATGATGATGACTAAAATTCCTTACATTATTTAGGTAGCTAAAGATGCAGGCAAGTGCTTCTGAGAGCATCACTCTGTGCCTCACTCCATCAAAGCTCCAGCAAGAGGAGAGGTTCAAATGAACTCACACGTCCTAGCTGCAGCTTAAATTACTCCATCCTTCTCCTCTGCCTCTCCTGATACAGAAAACAGACTCCAATTCTGCCACAATTCTTTTCCCTTCAACAATACCACATCCTTTGCATGTATTCCTTTAATGATCAGCACTGAATTCAAACTGCTTGCATTCAGTCCCTGAATGGCACAACAGACCTATGCTCTTACAGCACACAAACAAATTTGAGTTCTCTGAAGCACAAAAGAGGCCTCAAAATGTTTTGAAAAACTTTTTTTCATGCTTCATTTTCTCAAAATGGCAGCACAGAACACTATTGATCTATTTAAGAACTAGCTCCCCATAGCAGAAAAATAACAAGCCACCCAGAACTAGAATAGGGTGACCCGAGCATAAGTTATTCAAGAAAATCATTAGTTAAAACTTTAAATTATTTTAGCAATCATTTTTTTCTTTGTAAGGAATTTCTGGGTCATGCTTTTAATTCTGACTAAAGCAGAGTCTGAGCTACCTCCAGCTCAGAGCTGTAACAGTGAGGAAAAATGTAATTTATAAGAGTGCCTGATTAAAAAAAAGAAAGGCATTGTGGCTGTATCTGTCATTAAAATAGTTTTAACTAGCTGCATTGCTAGTAAGAAATTCCTTTGCATGCTTACTTTTGCACTGAATTGAGAGAGAAAATATCAATGAAATGTAACAGGAGAAGAATGGCTGCCAATCTTTGAGATTTTGGTAAACGTTTGCTCGTGCCAAGTCCCCCAAAAATCATTCATGAGTAAGCCAAGAGCTGAAAAATAGACCTGACATAGATTACAGTGAGGAGAGGAAGAAATGCTGCTCACTCAAGTGACCTATGTGTGCATATTCTGGGATGAATATTATCTCCAGGGTCACGGAATATAGACCTGCCCGTTACTGTTCTGTACAGTCTGTTTGTTGTATGTGGTGTGTGCAGGGACCAGTCCACTGGTCTGGTTACAGAAAATCTAATGAAAGTCATCTCTGTGCCTCCCAAAAGAAGGAATATTTCTGTGTAATGCACAGCAGAAAGTTTATATTCATGTGGTTTCCCCACAGCTTCTGTGTTTGCTTTGGACCATTCTGAAATCTCTTTCTTTCGATGTGTAATTGTGGGTTGTTTGAAACTCCTTAGGTGAACTCCTTGTGTTGCCTTAATGTCTTTGTGGGGTGATGAGCTGGTCGTGGCCCATCAAAACTACTCTCAGAACAAAACTGGTAGAAGCAGGTGGAGGGAGGGAAGTGAGCAGATACCACTGGTTTAATGAAAAACCAATTCTCTCTGCCTCTCTGGATACAACCACCTGGCTTTTTGTATCGACTGCTGAAATGTTCTGTAATTGTGTAAAAGGGACCTCTAGACAGAAATCTATTTTTTGTTCCTCCTCTCCTTTGTATTAAGTGAGCTCTTTTGTAATGTTACTTTTTATAGCCTATAATCATGGTAATTATGTTTTGTTGAATCTTTCACAGTAGTCTAACATTTAGTAACATTTATCTCACTGTGCTGGGACTTGAAATCTTCCCTGCCATCAGATGCTAATACAGTTATATTGTTGTGGCAATATGGGAGCTCAGCCTAAGTGCAGTTGCTACTTGTTACTGCTGTTACCTTTGGCAAATTACTTGTGCTTATTACAAGCAGCTGAAATTGGAAGGTCAGTGTTAAGCAAACCGTGAAGAGGATACGGGAATTAGGTGTGTTTGAATATCCAAGTAAAACACATAGTTGTTGGGATTGCTAATGCATTGGTCAGCATCCAGCAATCAACAGGGCTTGCTTTCTGCTTTGTGCTCATTGCAATGATGATTTTTTTTTGTTGAAGATCCCCTTGTGTGCTTTTCAGCAGAATGTGTATGTGTCCAAAGCTAACTCAACCAAAGACATTCTCCTAAATGGTACTATTGGTATAGTGTTGCCAGCTTATTTCTATAAATGCTGATCTAGAAAGCATTCTGGTATCATCAGACCAATGAAAGAGGGTATCTCATAGGAAAGAAGTTTGGAGTATAAACACTGTGGTTTCTGTGACATACTCTGGGGGAGGGAAATGCATATCCCTTTCTCTCCCTGTCATCTGCTCACTTGCTCTCCCACTTTATGACTGGTATTGCACTCTGTGCTGTAAGCAATCACCATTAAACTCAATGGAGGCACTTCCAGATAACAGCAGAACTTACACCAACTGTTTATTTCTCGTTAGGTTTCTCCAGCCTGGCTTGCTGCCATCATTCCAAGGCAACGTCCTCAGCTGGCAAAAATCAGCTGAGTAAATTTGTGTCAGTTAGGATGTGCCCTGTAATAAATGTACGCTTATGAAATGCCTGTCGACTTGTCAGGTGCTCGAGCTGGTTGCTGAGAAATCACAGATCCTGCGTTGTCAGTGGGAAAGATGTGATAGACCCCAGACCATATCTGCTACTCATAGCTCAGTAAGTTCCATCATTGGACCTTAGTGGTTTTATGTTCTCATAAGGCTGGAATAAGCTGGAGTAAGACTGATCAAATGCCTGATATTTGGCTGAAAGCATTGCTGCTCCTTGTTTTGCTCTTCCTGGTACAACCTTTTCTGAGGTGCTCAATAGCTGGGAAATGCAGTCACTGCAGCCTCTGCCCTGAGGTGAATCCTGTGACACACCCTGTGCACTTGAGAGGGAGAGATTGCCTCAGCAGGAGAGCAAAGTGAGTGGTGATGCTCCTGACTTCCACACAACAATGGTTCAAAGCAGTATAATTTTGAGCTTTTGTGGGTTTGGTGTGACAGAACTGAAAGCCCTTTGAAATCTTCTATCTGTACTTCCACGTGGACCCACCAAGTCCACGTTGCACCCAGGAGGGGTGGCTGGGGGGCAGCTCCTCTCAGCTTTGCAGAGTAGGGCACCCAGAGCAGCACAAAAACTCAGAGAGGGCTGACCTGACATCTTGTGTAATTGTAAATTGTATTTTAAACTACTGGAAAGGTAAATGGGTTTCAATGAAGGCAGGTTGCCATGGGTGGCATGTGCTGTGCCATGAGTGTTTAACTTGATGATCCTTGTGGGTCCCTTCCAGCTTGGCATATTCTGTGAGAAGTCTCATCACCTTTTGCAGCTCCTCCAGGCATCAACTGGTGTCTCTCCACCAAGAGGTTGTTCCTCCTCCAGGCTTTAGGCTCTTAGGAACTTGTCATCCTTTCTGTCTGGAGACACCACCACTTCTCCCTATAGATTTTGGTTTTGACTCAGTGAGAGGAAAACCGAATTTCATGTTCCCTGTAGCTGCTGTGGGGAGCATGAGAATTGGTGACATGCTGGCAGCAAGATGATCTTTGGAGTAGAGCTCTAAGGAAACACAACAGAGGGAGCCCTGAGATGCAGTGTAACCATGGTAAATGATTTTTTTGTTGTTGTTAGGACATTGTTCAGATGTCTTTGATGCTGTTGCTGACGCTTTCAAGAAGTGCCTGGTGGTGCTCTGGGATACACAACTTTCTTTCCCCCAGAATATCTGGCTTGGCATGAAATCTCCCAGTGCTCTGTTCACCAATAGATCCCCCATGCCTACAAATTTATAAAAAAGAGCAATAATGTGTGCAGCATCTGATTGCAGAGCTTTGTGCTGCAACAAACTTGTAATATAAGAAAAGTCATTATTGATTTCTAGTGCTATTCAAGTTTCTTTGCCTTCCCACCACTGTGCTTCAGTGCTTCTGACAAGCAATTGGCTCTCAGGTCCCGGAGTAGGAATGAAAAAGACAAATTCAGTACAGGATTTGAGCATCAGTGTAGAGACTGGGCAAAATTCAGGTACCTGTGTCTGAAACTGCGACTCTGGAAGCTCATCCAGCTACCCACTCTGGGGAGACTTAAATGCTTTGGTTTAACAGCATGCCTCACGTGACTGGATAAAACGTGCCAGTATTTCTGGAAGCAGGGTCCAGAATCCAGGGCTTCTGCATTTCCAGAGGTAGTTATCAGCTTTCTTGTTATCTCCACCCCCCAGCAGCACTGGGCTGCTCTGCCTGTGGTTTAGTGACCAGGGTGCTCAGCAGAGGTGGGTGATGAGGACACCCGGGCCTCTGCTTTGCTGGTTGAATGCTTGAGCTACAAAACTTCTGTGCAATGAGAAGGAAAGCTCCAGCAGCATCAGCTTGAGCTTTTTAGCCTTAAAAGCTGAAGGACTGATTGGAGTCCATGTTCTTGAAGAAGGGCTATAGATATACGTGTTCAGAGAGGGCCCTGCATGAGACCTTCCCACAGGAAAGAGCTGGGAGTGGGGGATTTGGCAAGTGGGGATTAAGTCTTGCATCTAATCTGCATCTGCTGATGTCTGGATGGACAAAAGTACTGATTTCAGATGCTCCAAGCATGGCATGTTTCATACTCCTTTGAGTGTGTAAGTGTAGGAGCTGTAGCACCAAAATACCTTCTTGCATTTTATCTGTCCAAGAAACTCTTCCTCCTTTCATGCTTTCTAACGGTTCTTTTAAAAACATCTGAAAAATGTTATCTACCTATTTATCATTGTAGGACAAATGCAAGTTGCAGTGTCAGCCGTAATTATTCACTTGTGTTTCTTGAACTGCCATTTTTAGCCAGTTTTGCACATTTTACAAATGCCTTCCGTGCCAAATCATCCATGGAAATACAAATCATCTCAATTGTTAAATTCATTAACCTAACAAACTGTGGACTGAAAGCCACATTTAAAGCCTGCATCCTAAATAGTATTCTCATTATGTGGAATCAGATTAGTCCCTAATCAAATTTGACTTGGAGCAAAAGGTAATGGAGTATGACCCCTGATGTAAAACAAGGATAGGTAAAGTAAGTGTCTAACACTGTGATACCTCCATTTTGTGCTGTGCCAACTAATTCCATCCTTTCTGAGCATTTTCAACATTTTGTAAACAGCTTTGTACTTGTTTAGCTTCTTACCTCAGCTTCTGACACACACATGACATCTGCTAAGAAATTTGCAGATATTTGTCCCAGCAGTGTAATATTTTTGCACATTCATGTCACTGATGTAACTTTAATAGCATGGACCAATAATAATTATCAAGTCTGTTATTGTTGTGCCAACAGACTGAGCATTGATGGGACACCCTGGTTTGAGACAGAACAGGAGAACATCTCTGCTTCAGAAAGTTTGCTGTATAAATAACAAAGGCAGGACAGGGTAGAACATGCAACAGAAGGAGGAAAAAAGACTAAATAGAGACAAATGTTCCAGTCAATTATTTCCCTCCCAGAAAACTGCAGAGAGATGAGGACAGAGATTCACAATAGAAAGGAGAGAAAGGACAGAGAATAGAATGTACCATGAAGAGGCTTTCACCAGAGCCAGGAGTGGGATGTTGCAGTCTGAGTTAACCCACTCCAATGTCCTATTTATTTCACACACAAGTATTCAGTGTTTTTTTTTTTTAAATCAACATTTGTCCTATAATTATTGTAAATCACCTACATACAAATGACAAACAAAGGTTTGCGTTGAGGTTTTCTATTTTCTTTTAAATCCTTCCTTTTTGAAAAACTGAGGTTTTCTTCAAAGGATGCTTTCTTAGAACATCCTTTGAAACTGTCCCATTTCTTGCACTGCCATTTGTAATTCTTTCATCTGTCGACTACTCATTGACTAATTAAAACTGTAACTATTCATGTGGTAAATAAATAAAAATAACCAAAAGAAAGATAGTCCTTCTGATGCTCAGAAGCTCCAAACAAGGACTGTCAGCTCTTTGGAAAGCAAGAGGCAAATACTTCTAAAAGTGTGGTCAAGGACATGACGTGAGGTTATGGCAAAGCAATTTAGCAGATAAGAGCGTGTGTGACGGTGCTGAGGTCATTGCAAGCCTGTCCATGTGCTGTTACCAGGCTGATTTGTGATGGAGTTTCAGATACCTAAGATTTGTGGCTGTCTGTCTGCAGCAGTTAGTGCTCTACCAAGGTCCTGTGCATATTGTCCTGCAGCAGGGCAATCTACAGCCCCTTATTTCACCTGCTCTCTGCAGTGGACTTGACTGACTGTAACACCCTCATTGTGTGACTCTAAAAACAATCTCAGCGAGACGTTTGGTGGCGATTTGTGTGTCACAGACACCTCAAATCCATCGTTAGTAATCTGGTGCAGACCAGTCTTAGTTAATGAAAGGGTGAGGACTGAGCTAGTACGAATTACAGTGGGTTTTCATAACTTGCACCTGAAACTAAGATCACTTTTTCTTTGTTCCCCTGCAGAATTAAAAAAGACATCCATCTGCTTTTCCTCTTTGCGGGTAGTTTCTTTTCTTCAATCTTCTTAAAAAAAATTATAAGTTAAAAAAAGCTACTCAGACCAGACTCTTCAGATAGACCCAGTAAATGAATGGGATGCCAGGCTCTCTCATGATTCTCCTTTTAAAGATACCAAAGTTTTAGATTTTTAACTTTTTGCCCCTTTTAAGTAAACGGGAGTTTTGATTTTTGACTTCAATAAGGTCTGTCTTTCTTCCTCTGGAAGAAAATGTGGTTATGTAATTTGAACTGTACCTAAACCTTTCTGCTTGCTAAAAAAGAAGACCCTGTTTCTGCCAGTTTAGCACTCACCCACAAGTATTCTTTGTGGTGACTTTTCCAGTGTTATTGGTTATCAGCATCCAGGCAAGAACTTGGCTTCAATAAATTGCTTTGAGTTGAGAACCAGAACACAACACAAGTATGGAAAAATGGTGGGGATAGAAAATAGTGCAAAACCTGAGTGAACACACCTCAGCAGCTGCTCTGCAGTTCGTTCACAGCTCCTGATCAAAATCCAGGTTGCACCTGGAGGCTCTGGTTCAGTTGACATATCTGCTGGGAGAAAACTCAAATGACTTTCATATCCCACACCGCTGTGTCTTTTGCCATTGGAATACGGTCATTCCCACCCAAGTCTTCATCCAATCCATGAGAAATTGCTGTTTCAACACACAATAATTCTTGGGAATTACCTACCTGTGCTGCAAAGGAGGATGCACAGCTCCAAACCCAGGATCACCACATGCACGAGACACAAAAACTGTCCATGCAGGCAGGCACAGGGTAATATGTCATCAAATAAGAGGAGCTGCATTTTGAAGACACAGTTTGCTTATTGTGGGGGCCACTTCTTAGGAAATCTTTTGAAAAATTGAAGTGTAATAAGGAAAGTCTTCTCCTCCCGTTCCTCTGCCTCTTCAAGGTGTTAAGAGGTGTTTTACTGCTTTCTTTAGATAACTGAACTGATGGTACCTTCAGGTCTTGGCCACTGCTTTACTGGACAACTAATAAATTAGTTGAAAAATAGGAGCTAGCTGGGGAGAAAAGAATTTGGGTCAAATCTTATAAATAGCTCCTGATGAAAAATAGAGGAACAAGCGAGAATTGAAAACCAGTTCATGGGAAATGCCAAAATGTTTCATTTCAGCGCTTTAATGATCCAACTTCTGAACTTTTTGCTTCAAATCAGCATTTTTAGTTTAAAAAAAAAAAAAAAAAGCTCTACGTACTAAAAATTGCATCAGTGCTTTGTTCAGGAGTTAAACAAAACCGAAAACATAATAAAATATTTTTTTTAGGTTCAATGAAGCATTTTAGATTTTGCCTATGCTAAATGCAGAGGTTTTGTTGATGTTGAAATAGCATATATATTTTGACCTAAACCAATTTCCTTCTCAAGCTGGGAAACCAAAGAAGCTATTTTTTCTCTCTCCTTCTCCCTGTTCCAGCATTCTTGAAGCCCTACATTTCTTTAGCAGACTTTTTGAGAGTGGACAGGCTTTCCTGGAAGCAAATCTATCTGCCTGGGATTAGAAACAGAATTTTTTCTGCTGAAATATTTTGCATGTGTGTTCTTCCTGGGGCAGACTGGAAATGCTGTGCAGAACACTTTCCTTGGATATGCACTCAATGAACAGTTATCCCACGGATATTTTTGTTAAAGCTTTGATTATTATGGCAAATGTAGGATTTAAATTCCTGTAATATTCTGTGAGGAGTGGAAGCATAACCTTTGCCTTTGAACTGCAGACTTGGGAGTCAAATAGTGTGTGTTTGCAAACCACCAAAGCTCTCAGGTTAGCACTGGTTAATCAGGATTATAGCGGAACCCCTGCAATCACATCCATGTCTTTTCCAGCTAAGTTGGCTCCTGGTTGGAGAATACACCTCTAAAAGCTGCACTGATGCTTTCAGTGATGTCCAAACACTCTAAGAGTTTAGTGCCACACTGTGGTATCCTTATCTCTAGTATTCTTATCTCTTTCAATAGTATTGAAAAATACTTCAGGACTGTGAAGAGCAAGGAGTTGCATGGAAGGAGAAGGCAAAAATTGAATGTTTTTGCTTGGCATTCGGCTGTTCAAGTGTGTGTCACATCTATTGCTTTGTTTCCTCTGTGCAACTTGCACGCTCTGAAAATGGAAAAAAACCCCAATACGCCTCTTAAGGTCCTCTTATGATGGCTGAGAGCGAGAGGTGGAAAGGAAGGCTAGATAACCAGAAAGAGGGCAGCTGCTGCTGTCCTAGTTACAATATTTGCCTTTTAGATTTCCCATATGAGCTGGGACTGGGTGTACTGGGGGATGTGATGCAGGGAGGCTGAAGTCACCTGGGGTCCAGCATCGAGCTCACAGCCCCCCCTGGCTCAGGCTCTCACCCAGGTGGTCTGGCATGAAGAAGGATTAGCCCCAAAAGTCTAAGTCATGTCAGTGATGTTGTCTCTGCTGCTCTTCTCCAGCATGTCTGAGCTCTAAAAGGCAGCCCCGGTCACACAGATGGGTGCTGTGGCTCTGGTGAGCCTTTCCTGGGTGTTCATGTGCCTTCACAGCACAGCATTCCTTTTAATTCGGTCTTTGTACCATCTTGCCATTTTTCTGTTTGGGAAGAGGCAGCTCCACAGCTGAAATCAAGTTTCTGCCTGCTCTTTGCTGCTCTGCTGATGTTGTGAGTATAGGGAGGAAAATGGAGCAGAGAAGAATCTAGACCTTTGTGCTATTATGGGGGAAGAAAATAGATTAAGCAAAGAAATAAGATTTGTGTGAATTTACTGTAAGTTAGGGTGAAACATTTCATAGATGTATGAATGTTATTATCTAGATCAAGAGTGTTATATGGAAATATCATTTAAGTTTCATGTCCAAGTCCCAGTTTAACTTCTGCTAAGTCAATAGAAAAGATTGCAGAGTGTTGAATGAAAGGGAGATGTAGGGCTATAAAAGAGGTTTTCTTTTCACAGGGGACATTGCTTTGCTGCTTGTACTCTTTGTTTCTTAGGAATGTCTCTCAGAGGTACTCCCTTTCTCATTTCTCTCGTCAGAGACATGTGATTAATGATCTCTTTTTAAGCTTTATTATTCAATTCAGCTCACTAATCCAGTACACATGTGCATAGTTCTGAAAACCTGAATTGTCACCACATTCATCCAAGGTGGTGTATGTAGACTTGCAACTATCCTGGAATCTGACAAATCAAATCATTTTAATGAACCACAGCAAACAGTTCATGTTGAAACAGCTGTAAGCACAATATGCAAATCATGTTTACTGGTAGCTTATGCTCCAGAGAAATAATCTTTATATGACTGCTTTATTATTTACAGTAGTTCCAAAATTTAATTTTAGTCAACATTGACAGATGCCATCCATGTTAATAGTTGGGCTGCTATATATGGAAAATGCTAAGCATATGCAGAGATCTCATGTTTGTGAGTTGATAATGTGGTTGACAAATGGGTTTAACAATATCCACTCATTTCTGAGCAGTTGGCTAAAATTCACCTGAGGTCTGTGGCAACAGAGTGAGGAGGAAGGTCAGAGGAATATGAATGAAGATGAAATAAAAGAATTACTCCAGAGAGCAGTGGGTATAATAAAAGCATGACAGAGGATGATTAATTATATTTTAGAGTCAGATAATTCCCAGAGAATATGCGTGCATGATAAAACTTTCTAACCTTTCGAGTTGTAATTAAATGAGAGATACACTAATCTGACCAAGTAGAGACTATTCTATTCCTAAAACAGCACTAATGCATATATTAAAAATGTGTTATTTTGAATAAGCTGTCCTACCTGGCGTGAATAAAGTCATAGACAATAAATGAAAAAGACAGAACTGAGAGTAAGAAAACTAAATTAAAAGAGAACTAAATGAGATTTTGAGATGTGATTTGCATTGTGTAAGATCCAAGGAACAGAACTAATAGGAACAACTATGGCTGGAAAATAAGGATGAAATCCTCCAAAAATTTGCTCTACTTTTCATCCTGTATCCTTTGTTTTGAAGATGCCCGCTTAAGTCTTTGCATACTTGCTGTCAGTTGAATTTGATGGCTCTATCAGAAGGAATCCAGATCTTGAATGGTTGGCAGGTTGATTTAGACAAAAACCCTAAAAAGAGTTGAGTGTAAACTGTAAAAGTAAACACGGATCATAAAGAGCATGGCTTCTCTTCAAAAAGTACCTGAAACTCTTTCTGGATCTTGACATCAACAGAACTGCTTCAAGTGAAATCTTAGAGCAGGTAGGCAGGAGCTGTTCTGGATTGCATGGGGATGGGCCTTAAGATTGCAATTATTTTCCACTTAACTCTCTTCCTTAGTAGCAATTACTGAGGTGCTGGAATCTCAGGTACAAAACCACAGTGCTTTAACTTTTAATTAAGCCAAAAGGAAGAGCTTAAGGGCAATGAGCCGTGTCCCCCTGTTAAGTGAACTTCCCTTTGGTAGGAGTCAGTATGTTCATCTATAGTTAATTCCACAAGAGCTATTACAACCCTCCCTTTCCCTACCTTGCTTTTAAGTGCACACTCTTGAGTGCCATCACATGACCAGGGCTCAGTACTGGAGCCAGACCTGTTTAATATATTAACTGGTGATCAGGAGAAGGCACTTGAAGGCACCCTCAGCAGCTTTGCAGATGACACCAAGTTGGGAGGGAGTGTCAATCTGCTTGAGGGCAGGAAGGCTCTGCAAAGGCATCTGCACAGGCTATATCCATGGCCAGTGTGAAATTTAACAGGGCCAAGTTCCAGGTCCTGCACTTGGGTCACAACAACACCCTGCATGGCTGGAAAGCTGCCTGGTGGAAATGGACCTGGGGGTGCTCATGATAGAACCTGAACGTGACTCAGCATGTGCCCAGGTGGGCAAGAAAGCCAGTGACCCCTGGCTTGGATCAGGAATAGTGTGGCCAGCAGGGCTAGGACAGTGATTGACCCCCTGGCCTGAGGAAAAACAGGCTGCCCAGAGAAGTGAGTCACCATCCCTGGTGGTATTTAGATTTGTAGGCATGGCACTTAGGGACATGGATAGTGGTTTGGCAGTGCAGGGCTGATCTTAGAGGCCTTCTCCAACTAGAAAAATTCTAGGATTTTATAATACAGGGGCTTTGTAAACTACGTTGTCAGTGGGCTGCACTGGTCATTAAGCAGGTCTATCTGCCTACTGAAGCAGCTTGTTCCCAGGGGAAGGCTGGTTTCAACTTTCATGTTCTCTACTGTACTTCATGCTGATTTTTGAAGGGGGAGACTATGAAACTGAGGTCATGGGATTTTGAGATGGATGTGCTAGTGATCTTGACCTGCCTTCATCAGAAACTGGTACCAAATGGGTACAGTGATGATCTTTTGTCTTGTTTATCTTCCGTGCAAAGTTTCCTGGAAGCTCAAAGCTGTTCCACCCCTCTCTTGTGGTTATGGCTGCAGGTCAGATAAAGCAGAGATGCTCCTTTGGATGAAATGCAGAGTGTTATCTTGGGGCTGGTCTTCTTATCAAATGCTTGGATCACTTCATTAAGAAATCAGGGTGACCTCTGGAAGCAAATTTGCATAGTGAATTACGGATTCTTATCAAAAGAAGTAGTTCAGTTATGTCCGGTCTTCAATTCATCTTTGAAATTAATATATGAATAACTATATAATTTGCAATTGACTCTTTTTGAAGCATATCAAAATAGGAAGCAATATATGGAGGTGGTTGGTCACATCATAAAAAAACCAACCAAACAAACAAAACAAAGCCCTCCCAAAAAACATGAGGGATTGAATTTAAGCAGGAAAATTTCCTTTTTAATAGGTTTGGATGTATCACAGAAGCCCGAGCATACAGCAAGGCTTTATATTCATGACCTGCTTAATGGCAGCCTATCATTTGGCATTAAGATTGGAATCTGTGAAATGGTTAAGTGCACATTTAATCAAAATGCATTGTGGACCTACTCATGTATATCATTCTAACATTTTTTCAGCTTTCTGAGGTACATTTTCCCTTAAGTTTTAAAATAATGCAGTGAATTATGCTGATCTCACCCTGATCTCACATTTTTTACTTTGCAGGCTTGATCAGCAAATTTTAAATCAAAGCATTTCCTGTGGCTTCTTAGATTAAACCAAAAATAAATAAAAAAATGCAGCTCAGCTGTTTATATACAAACATGCAACAGTTATAATGAAAGAATTACCCACAATGCAAGTGTAACTATAGTAACCAGCATTCACAAAAACAGTATCATTCTTGCAAGAGAACACAACAGCAAAAAAAAGGGTCTACAGATGCAAACATTAGTTAGGTGTGGAGTTTCCTATGAAATAAACTCTGCCTTTGCTTACGGTGTGTGTACTCCCAGGCTTCTCCAAGCCGTCAGAAGATAGAGGCATTCAAAGTGTTATCTCAGCACAAAGTCAGCTGGAAACCCAATTTCCTAAACCCCCATCCCCAGCAGTGGCCACTGGCAGAGGTCCCGCTCTGCAGTCCCACTGCCTTCAGCAGGATGGGGAGGGACAGACACCCTCTAACCTGCAGCAGCTCCTGCACCCTCAGCTCTGCTATAAATACAAAAACATGAGGCATTTGACTGTGGCAGAGCTCTTATTGATTCTGAGCAATGGAAAAAGAGAATAGTAGAAAACAAACAGAAGGCAGCTAGAGTTAAAAATAATGAGTGGATGTGCACTGTAATCAAAGGTCCTTTCGAGTTTTGATACACTTTATGATGATGCTCTGTTAAGCAGAGGTTGTGGGGGGTTTTTTCAAATCTATGGCTGATTGCAAGCAAAAATAACTACTGATCAATAGAAACCTCCACTGGGAATGGAACATTGCCTGGAAATGATCTTAGCAAAACTATCTGGCTTACTGCCCTGCAGGTTTATGTAACTACTCCTTCATAGTTGTTTTAATTCTTGTATGCAGAAAAGTCACAGCTGGCCTGCATCCACCTTTGTTGCCTGGCAGTTTCAGGGAATGTGAGCGTACAAAAGATGACTATTTTCTTTACTTTGACTGCTCTTAAACACTGTGATTTTGGTTTTGTCCAAATATCCCTCACTGAGACTGCAAAGCATTCGGGGCAGCACCAGTGTGTGGTGGGCAAAGGACAGGGGAGAGTTGGGAATCCAGGCACTTGGATGATCCCAGGTGATGATCCAGATACCCAGGTACCTGGATGATCCCAGCAAGAAAGACTCACCTCTCCTAAAGAGAAAGGCACAACCATCCTGCAAGCCCTGTAGATCTGACACAGAGGGGGAAAAAAAAAATTATTAATCCCAGCTCCAGACCTTGTGAGTAGGGAAAGCACAACAGGCAAGTGGATGTTTTCTGTGCCCCCTCCTTTGTTAGTCCCCAGCAGCCACTCTTCACAGCATGGCTCTCCACTGGTCCTTCAGAGAAAGATGGGAGAAAACCCTCAGATGTTCTCTAGGCAGTTGTTTGCTTTATAGAAAGAAAGCAAAATGAATATGCCCAGGTTTGTCTGAGATGAGTGTTTTCAAGTCTGGAAATATAATACAATACTGGTCAAGGATTCTCAGGGTTCAGAATAGTTCTGAACCAGTGTTTGTTCCAGTAAAACTTAAAGCATACTGTGTTTTTCACAGGACCCAGCTGTTATAATATCATATAAATAATGACTGCTGTCAGATTTGTGTGTGCACATCCCTTTGTCCCCAGAGACTGGCTTCCTCTTCCCAAATCCATGTAGGAAATGTTAGGGTGTAAAATGGGTACCTGAAAGTTTCAAATCAAGCCCCCGGACTGTGGGCTAGCCCATGAATTTTCCAGGGTTTGGCGTGTCAGCCTGGAAGGTTAAAACAGCTTCCACTGTGGAGCAGCACGTGGGATCCTGGTAGCTGGTACCTTATCCATCTCCCTGGTCTGACTGATGTGGTGCCCAGTTTCTGCTGCCTTGGCTGCTGCTATCACCTGGTGCAAGGAGGCTTTACCTGCAGTGAGGAGCTGTGTCCACATTGTGACTTTGAAGTAAAAAGCAACAGAAAGCAGCTTGAAATCAGCTGATGAAGGAAAAGGAGTGAAAGTAAATGTGGGTATGTGCAGGGAAAGCTAAGGGTTGGAGGTGGAAGGAGCCAGTTCATTAGTGCATTTCCATCAGATCTGAAGTAAAATTGAGGCAAGGAGTAAAAACACAAATGACACATAGAGAATTGAAAATAGAGAAGCAGGCAACAGTAGAGGCGGGATGGAATACTTATAATGACATCTTTACAACATAAGACAGAAGTTTAAGATCTAGTTCCTAAATCAATAAAGAATTAAAAGATGGCATACTTTACTCTGGTCAAATGGCTCTTTGAACTTCAATTTCAAATAAAATGAAAGCGGGTTGCCATGACTACTGAGTGTTACTGAGTGTCTTCATATCTGTAATAATTGCTGAATATTTGTAGACAAACAGTTGACATGCATCTTTCTCTTAGAAACTCAGAAGCTAACTAGTTGTTGCTGTGAGTCCCCTGATGTCTTTATTAATAATTGCCTCAACATTAAGCTGCATTTATCTCTGTCCATACAAAAAGAGGGCTATTCAAACATCCAGCATACACAGATCAGGCCCAAATGTCATTGTGTGTTAACACACAGTGTAACTTAATGTTACAGGGTTTCCCCATTTAGATAAATCAGGGCTGCTGACATGGTTGACATGATTTTACGAAGCTTGTCTTTGGGTTGTTTGATCTTTGCTTCCTAAACTGAATAGCTTTTCACAGGGAAGTGGATGTTTGCAGCACAGCTGTGGAGTGCATGGAGAGTGTTGACTTTCTTGGGCTTGTCAAGGACCCGTCATGGGGCTGTTTTGTACAGACTTTGCCCACAGTGTCTTCCCACAGTGTCTTCTTTCGTCTGGTGGGTGGGAGATCAGATCTAACTGGCCTTGATTGTGATTTTTTTTTTTCCTCTTACATTTGTACTGACAATTCCAGTTAAACTGTTCACATGAGATATGGAATTTCTACTGTCTTCATATATTATGCATATATCCTCTATTCCATTTGCCTGCTAAATGCAGCACTTCCCACTGTCATAGAACTAAATGATGTTTAATCCTGCATAAGCAAGTGATGCCCCCAGTGAGACTAATTCAGACACCCATAACTTTCAAACACATTACAAAATTCAAATTTTTATTAACTTGTAATCCTCTTTCAGTGACCTAACAGTTTTTTGTTTGTTTGTTTGTTTTGGAGTTTTAGTTGGTTGATTGGTTGGTTGGGTTTTTTTGCCTGTGGCATGGCCTTGAGAAGATCTGGTCCTAAAACTGTATGGAAAATATTTGAAAGGAAAAAAAATCCTTAATAATTTCTCTACTTTTCATCCAATTTAGAAATACAGTTAAATGTTAGGGAAACCAAAAGCACTATTACTTCTCTCTTTCTTTTCTTTTAACTGCGTCTCCAGTAACACAGACATGGCAGTAAATAGCAGGAAAGTGGTCCAGAAAAACAGATTTTGTGTTGTTGGACTTGTTTGGACAGTTCTCTCTGTCACAAAGCATCTGAAAAAGAATTAAGAAAGCCCAGGATAACAGGGCACAGTTCAGTAAAGTGCCAAGAGCTTTAAGCTCGAAGTCATGCAAGTAAAGCCCTGAGAAATAAATGTATATGGAAAGCAAACTCTGAAGGAACAAGGAAAGTGATCAAATGTTCTAGGGTACTATATCCCCTTCACTCCAGCAGTGCATGTCCTGTTCTAGAAACCATGTTATTCCTCATATGAGATTTTCAATCCTGTACACACGTGTTGCTCACCAGCAGTGGAAGCAGTAGAGTTCTTGGTGCCTAGCTGTTATTAGCAAAATTACAGAACTCCAAATCAGAGATCTCTTAAAACTCCTGGCAGTACCTAACAGTACAGATCTGGATCAAATTTTACAGCAACTCTTTTGATTCACAATTACCCACATTCCAACTTAGACTGTACTTAGTTCTGGAAGATAATTTAACCATCTACTGAAACCTCGTAGTAGTGCGATTATTACCTGCAGCTTGCTAGTTTAAAGTCAGAAAACTTATTTTATTTCCACCATCTGTACTAGGATGGGTCCAATTTATTTATTCAGGACTTGAGGTCTATATATAAACCAAGCTTACACCTTACTCTATTTGCATAATTCCAATCAAGTAGTAGTAGAAAAGAAGAGCTGCATGAAAGTCTTTTGCCTTCCTACCCAAGCTCATTATGCCTCTGAAGGGCACTCAGTTACTCCTCTAATCACTTGGACATTTTCTGTCAAGCTGTGTTAGTCTCTGTTCAGGTTCCACTAGATTTCAGGTTCTCTTTCTTTGAGTTTGCTTAATTGCACGAGTAGAGTTTCCTTTCCCTTGCACAGCCTTTGGAGAAAGCTCCACACCTTCAGCCTCAGCATAAAATAGCCCAGTTGTCCCAAAGTGATACATATTTTATTGGTTTTCTGTCTGGAATTCTCTGCTCTTTCTATTTACAACCTCTTCTCTTTCTTCATCGAGCCCATCACACCTCTGAGGTGAGACAAACAGTTCTTTTGAAGAAGAAGAATTTATGCAAACAATGTTCATTTTCCTGCATTTTCTTCATAATCCTGGGTTTTCCCTTGTGAACCTGCAGAAGCTCCATGGATATCTCCATGTATACTGTGCTTTCCACAGGCTCCCATCATCCCCTTTTACCTCTGAAGACCACTGGAGAACTTTTGTTGGCTTTCTTTAGGCCGAGAGAAACTCAATCCACTGTGCTCAGAGCTGAGCCATGAAACTGTGGCACCAATATGTGCCAACGCCAGTGTTTCATATGTGTGACTGGTGTAACCACGGGGAAAAAAATTTTTTTCCCAGTTACTGCCAAAAATGTCCTACACCTTTCCCTTTTCATAATAAATGGCCTCTGCTGTATCATTTTAATGAGCACAATTTATGGTATCCTGAAGTTTTTTCTTGTATTATATATTGACCCCAGTGAATTAGATGGCGATACAATTACATCAAATTCTAGACTTTGTCTCCAATGTATATGAATAATGGAAAAAGGAAATAAGCTGAAGAAGGGAATACATGGAATTAATTCTTTGAAGGTCCACAGACTTAGCATTTCAAAGATGTGTAAATCTTCTCTTTTTTTTACAGAGTTATTCCATTGTCTCAAAGCTTTTTGAGGTCAGAAAGTGCCACTAGAATCCCATTCTCTTGTGTAGCAAAGGTCACAGGATTTCATCCAGCTGTTACAGTGCTGAGCCTTGTAAACTCTGTTGAATAAGCGTATTTACTGAGGCAAAAGTGAATGAACTGAAGAAATGAACTGAGTCTGCCCCTCTCAACCCAGTAAATCCCCTCAGTCCTGTTCCATTTTTACTCAAAATGCCAATCTTTTTATGAAGAAAAGTATTTACATACATAGAGATTATGTCACTTCTTGGGAACTAGAATCTACTGTGTTCTTTGTAGGGAAAAAAATACATATGATGTACTCCTCTGAATACACATGTGCACACGTTTGTCTCACCCTACTTTCTCTACTTGCCAAAGCGTCTCTGAGAATAAACAGTGTTAGTTCTGCAAACATTTGTAATCCCTCTGTCATGATCATCTCTACATCTATAATCAAATTGTTTTAGGCAATGGAAAATCTTCAGAAGCTTCATAAAAGCTTTATAGATCAAATTTACAAGGTGGAGAAAATTCTAAGTTACATTTTTCCTTTTGTCCAGAAGTGCTACTTCTGTGTGTGGTTTGTGCTTATTTGTATCATTTTCTGGGAACAAACCTTTGGTAAACTTTTTAGGATGTCTGCTAGCCTGAAACACTGCAGTGAAATGCAAATGCTTGAGGTGGGAGTTTGGACTTCCAAACTTACCCCTTCTCTGATTCTGTGAAGTCCTTGGGCCCAGGGGGACTCCTTCCCAACTGGGGAGGTCGTTGTCATTTGGTAGGGGCCAGGCTGGGATTTGAATGGTGTCAGGTGAGGGGCTTTTTCTGTAACCAAGAAGAGCAGAAGCTCCAGTGTGCCTGTCCTGTGATCAGTACCGTGCTCATGTGCTGCTGCAGAAGAGCTCACAAAGGAACACAATTTAATTTTGATGCAGAAGGGATGACAGAAAACTCGAAAAAAAATGCAGTGTAGCAGCTATGCTGCCAAATTTATCAGTTGTGCATAGAGAAACACACACAAAAAAAAAAAAGAGGAATTCTAGACCCTGAACCTATGTCTGCAGAAACTCCTGATAAAACTCTAATTTTCATACTTCTCATACTCATCCTGGAAATAGGGATGGGCTCCCACATCGAGCAGGCGTGGTGCCAGTTCAGAGGATGATATTTGTGTTGGCATTTTGGACTGAAGCTGCATTGCAAAGGCTGTCAGAGTGCTGCCAGTAGCGACCCAGCACGGTCAGGAGGAGGGCTTCTGTGTTGGAATGGCTTTCAGAAGAGTTAAGATTGAAAAAGACCTCTTAGAGCATCAAGTCCAACTGTCAACCCATTCCCACCACCACAGACACCATTAAACCATGTCCTCAAGTGGCACATCCACAGCTTTTTTGAACACTCCACCAGTGCCCTGGGCAGCCTGTGCCAGCGCTTGACAACCCTTTCTGTGAAGGAATTTTTCCTAATATCCAATCTAAACCTTCCCTGGCACAACTTGAGGCCACTTCCTCTCATGCTGTCACTCGTTCCCTGGGAGAGGAACTGCAGTGGTGTGATTGTCTACAGAACTGGCTGCAGTGGGCGAGAGGGGAACCAGATCATTCTGTGAATGCACAGGCTAAGTTTAGCTACTGCTGCAGAAGCTGACGTCAAGGCTAAGCACTATTAAAAAAAAAAAAATCTTCCCTTATTTTAAGCATAAAATCTTGTTGAAAATAAGATTTTCCATGTCTTAATTGTAATACAGAAAGTGTCTTTTATTCTTCCTATGCTTGAGATAGCAAGGTAATTTCAGAACTGAAACTGATTGTCTCAGACATTCATGACTCAAATATTTAATCTAAAGGGTAAAATTCCCAGAGTACTTCTCTCATCATTCCTCAGTTCTATAGAGAATAAAAGCTTCAACCTTATATGATGTGATATTATTTCCATTATTGGTATTATGCTGGAGGCAAATATCCTTCAAAAAGCAAAATCCACTTCCCCAGCGTGCAGTAAGTTGAGCACCACAAAGGCCCAATCTCTCCTTTGCACTGTGTTCTGGAGATGCCTTGTAATCTGCTGACAATTTAATAACAATTATTTTACTTCTTGTAGTGGAGAGCCTTTAAGATGTAATATAAAATATTCATCTGAAATCCGACGTCTCCAAATTTCAGGGGTGATTTAGGACTGAAGGATGAATTTTCCAGCTAACTGAAGAGTTTTAGTGGTATTTTGCCTCTCTGTATGTGCATCTGTTTACCTCCCCACATGGGTGTGCAAGGACTTCCTTTGGCACCACTCTGATTTATTGTTCTAATATATGCAAAGGCCATGATAAGTAATAGCTTACTCCTAAGTAGTTCATACATTTTTGGAGCTCTGCCTCAGGAATTCAGAATAAAAGTAAGCATTTGCCTGTGTGGTAAGCAAAGACATGGAATTAATTTTTTCCAATAACCCCTCAACTTCTTCATCTCCTTAATAACACCTCCAAGACTTTCACATGGTCTGAGTCCA
>JAYRBT010000023.1:5385804-5408155 GCA_036023395.1 Myiotriccus ornatus | reverse complement strand
GTTCTTACTGAGTAGAAATCCCATTGACTTTATCACCTTAGTGGGGCCTGCAGGGCTTTATCCGTCCTGTCTGATACCACAACAACATGAATATGGATCACTTTCTGTATTTAGTGTAATACGAGGGAATATGCCTTGTAATTATGCGTAATGAGGCCTGTAAGGCTGAGAGCTGTGTGTGCCTGAGCCTCAGCCACACTTGTGCAGGCAGGAGATGGATGCAATTTCTCTCCTATCGATCATTTCTAAACATCAGAGGAGATGGTGGGGAAGATTGTAACTGCAGCTGCACAAAGCAGATGCTGCTCCTACAGAAGGAACTTGTGCAAATACGTGTTTTCATGAGGGGAAGGGTGAGGACTAGAATAAATACATGAGAATTCAGGGACACATGGGTGATAATTGTATAATGGTTCATCCATGGAGCAACAAGATCAAAGATTAGACTGAAACACTGAATTAGACAAGGTCTTTGCATCACTAAAAAATGGTAGCTTTCTGTATCCAAAATATCTTTGAAAAACATTATATCTTGCATCTGAGTGTCACAACTAATTTGTAGATGACACATTTAGGCTTTGACCAAACAGAGAAACAAGGGAATTGAAGACCAAGAATAAGCAATCATGACTCAGGACTGTGCAAGAGAATGAAAAAAGAGAAATCACAACCTGTGCCAAAGAATACAAGCATTAATGTGTGCTTAGTCTGAATTTTCCATGGCAGTCCAAACCAGGAAAATGAGAAGAATTCAGGCTTGATGCTGAGCGGTTGCACAAAAATAGGCCTGTTATGACACAAAAAGGGGGCTTTGTTTCACAGTGGTTTGAAGGGTTATAATACAAAAGTTTACACCTTAGCTGAAATATCCCCTTACAGTCAAAGCTTGGCATGATATAATGCACAGAGTGCTGGTGCCAGGCGGCAGATGCTTGAAAATATTGAAAAAGTCATGGAGATAACACATGACAACCCAATAAGCTGCGTAAGTTTTATATATATATATATATAGACATGCTAAGATGAAGATTAAAAGACATCAATAAATAAGAGAAACACCACATTGTGTTAGAACAGGGAATACTTTTGCAGGAGATGGTGCATCTAATTTATGGCAATGTTAGTTTTGGGAACTAGATTTTAAAACATTGAATTTAGATCAACTGGACGTATCAAGCAGTAGTAGATGGGATGATCCACGTAAGTTATGGATCCATTTCAGGATTCTCATTTTGGTATTTTCAACCAGTAGAGAACAGAAAAATAATACAAATATTTATTAATTCTGATAAAGAGCACAACTTCAATAAATTATCACAACAGATCAGTTCTACTATCTGGATGTAAGTGAAGTCAGAAGTCAGTGGGTGAACCCGGATTAGCAGCAAAGTGTGATATTTCATCGTAGAAAACGATCTGTATATGTAATTTTTTACCTAACTTGCAAATAGCTAGTAAATGTCAGAATATGCCAGATGACATTACGAAACTTATTCAAGCAAAGATGGTTTAAAACACTTACTAGTGCCTGTGGTGCTTTTAGATGGAGAGTAGAAGACATCAGTCACTTTCCTCTTGTTTTTTTGAAAATAACAGCAGGTAGAGGCAGAGCAGTTGTTCAAATGTACCTCCAGCTATCTGCTAACTACACGTATCTTTCAAGATAGTCAGAGACTCCTGAGGAAAATACAACTGAATTTTAAATTCTAAGCTAGCTGAACTTCTATGCATATATATGTTTAACAATGAGAATGTGTTTATACACATGCACACAGATTTTAGAGGTATTCACTCTGAGTATGTGCAAATACATTCTTAAATGACATTATAATCTCCACTTAAGTACAGCATATGCCCTGCTTCAAAGTCAATTCATAACATTTCTCTCATTCTCCTTTATTTGCTTATTTCAAAGTATATTGTAGGAGAGAAGTCACACTCAGTCTCTGATTTTTTTAGATGAAAATAGATAATATAATTTAGTATTAATTGGTGACCCTTTTATTATCTATTGCTTGGTCTTTTGAACAAACATGATGCTGGCTACTGTTGCATGAAAGTCATAATAGTAATTGCTGTTTGGTGACTGGAAATGGGTTTCCTCAGCTTCAGAGAGCTGGTATTTTACTTAGCATTTAGTTAAATATTTTATTTTGCATTTATAGCATTTACTTTCTGCACTATCTGGCTTTTCCAGAGACAAAGACTCTAGGAGACATCAGCATTCAGGAACAATTGTAGGACAGTGCAAAGATTTAAAAAGAATTAGAGGAACAGCAAGAAAGCAGCAGATAAGTAGTAAGAGGCATAGTCACAAAGTGAGATTGCCACCTGTGATGGCAAGAATGGCTAAATGGTGTGCTCCATCTGAAAAAACACCTCTCAACCACAAACAGAAGGGTGAGTTCTGATTTTATTTGGTGAATAGTCTACACCTTGCAAATAAAGTTGATGAATCAAAAATATCTAATTAGAGCGACTGCAGGATAATCTGACGGAGTTCCTGGGGATGGATTATATCAGTTGTGTGCCTGTTGCCATTAAAAATCTTTAATATTTTGGTGGAGGCAATATCTCTTGCCCCCTGGACCATTTCAGAAGGCACTTATGGGGAGTTTCTGGGGCTGGGGAAGCAGCTTATCCATACTGGGAAACTCTAACAGCTAAAGAAGGTCCCAGCCCCAGCAGGAGAAGTTCCTGCAGGATTATTTGAGGATTGCAGGAAACCTTTCAAGGGATGTGGAGCATCAGTCACCTTGGATGAGACAGGTCTCTTCATCTGGGCTTAAAATAGCAAATGGGTGAGACATTATCAAGCTTCTTGTTTCTCTTAGTTAGCAATACAATTAGTACTTTATTATAATAAAGACTACTTTTTGGGCATGTCCTGCATGAACTTTAAAAGTCATTTGCTAAATCTGGAAAGCAGAGAAACCAGCTGAAAAACATCCACTTTTTAAACATTTTGAATTATTGCCCAGCTCTTGTAGTAAAAAGGGAAAATTTCAGCCAGACAAGGTAAATGCAGGAATCCAAGAATCAAGTGCTTTCTGAAGCTCTGTTTTCATTCCAAATAAAAGAAGCTGCCAAGTAACTTCCAGTCATTCTTGCTGTGGCAATAGCCCTTCTCAAATAAATTGATGCACTATAATTTATTGACTCATCCAGGTAGAAAACTGTCTCCAGCCAAAGAACCTCTCCTTTAAGAAAATACAGTGATTTTAAGCATAGAACAGGGAGTTATTTGGCACTATGTTGTCCACAGTAGATCACTAGGAAGAGGTGATACAGTTGTTCATAAAGCAGTTAGTGCTGGGTTAGTGTGGGATCCACACTGCCCAAAATGCTCTTTCCCAGGAATGATCATTGCTTGTTCTTTGTGTAGGGACGAGTACAACTCTAGAATGGGAACTCTAGATGATTACATAACATTGTTTCTAACGAAAATCAGATTTTAGGGGTCTAAGGAGAAATGTCTCTGGTTGTTCATGATGTTTTATTCAAAACACTTTGGGAATTATGGCTGTATAATTTCGTCCAACTATGTAAATACATCATACAGGACCAAGGGGTTTCAACATTTTATAAGGGATGCCTATGAATTTCTTTAGGAAAACCGTGGAACACTGCCTTTATTAGAGAAGGCTTTTTGTCTGGATCCCTTTGGCTTCAGCAGCCAGAGGCATTGATCTGGTGCTGCACGTTCCTTTGAACGTTTTATTTCATCCTTTCTTTCTCTTCCTTGAACAATTTTGCTAGAAAATGAAAAGAATAAACCCATCCAATCTTGGAGGTTAACACATATGGAAAGATATTTCTATATGATAACTTTAACTAAGGAAAGACCTGGATTCCTGGGTGTGTGGTGGATACACTTTAGAGACTTTTTGATTATGTCCTAGTGATGGAATAATTTACAGTCCAGAACAGGGGGCAAAGGAACAAATCCACAAAATGAACTTTTAAATTCTACTCATCCTCTTTCATTTCGAGGTTGGAATCCTTCACCAGAGGCTGAAAAAAAGGCTGCACAGAGAAAATGAAGGCAACTTAACATCCCATAAACAGAGTGGGTTTCAGTTTGAATAATTAAACCAGATGGAGTGAAGTGCTGTCCACATTTGCCAGTTTCTTCAGTGGGACCAGGATTTTGCCTTGAGATTTCATGTGGCAGACAAGGACCAAATCTCCTGTCAGCCTTTGCACTGTGAGCTGTCCCCAGGAGATAGGTGTCTTTTCAGCTACATTAATTCCTGAGAAGCATCTTAGAAAGGTACTTTGTGGATTTTTCTACATATACTCAGAATAGCTGGGGAAATACAAAGTGAGCCAGAGACAGAAATGTCTATTTTCTTCAAATTCATGATGCTACTGTACCTGAATTTCAGCTTTAATTGTTTTTTCTGTTCCGCTTCTGTCTGTTATTGCCATCTAATCAGTTAATTACTGCTATTGATTCTACTGTATTATCAAAGAGACAGCTATTCCCTTCTGCTTTACCTGTGAATTATGTTTAGACACCCAATAATTATTTTGATAATAGTGGGTATAACGATGAAGTACCTCCTCACTCCATCTGCAACACGGAGCCTGAGACTGAGAAATTGAAGCTGAGTTGAGCTACAGATGCTTATTGGGGTTGCTGTTCAGTGAAACTGGTGTGTGTGTGACCTGCTGCAATCAAAGGAAAAATCACAGTGGACAGAAGCTTGTTTGTGAAAAAAATCCAAGCACAGGGGCATTAACCTCTTGCCATATTTGGGAAAGGGAATCAGCATCTCTTATCCGCAGTCTGAGGCTTTAAAAGCTGTATACAAGGGCGATAGCATTTTGCCTTTTCTCCAAATGCTCTTTGATGACTGGCATCAAGAATCAGGCAGTGTGGTAGAAAGACCTTGACATATCCCTCAGCGACACACAACACCTTGCAGGCATGGATGGCGTTCAGCAAAATTGGCTTTCCATGAATAAAATTCTAACACTTCCACACAGGGCTCCTGGTATCAAGTACGTGCCCTCCACCACCCTCAGCTGTAACACACAGCCTTCCAACAACAGCCTCAATTCACAGCTCACTCTGAAATATTGTCACTGTGGCAATTAAGTCTGTGAAGCTCAGGGCAGTAATACTAAAACACAAAGTAAGCAGTACACAGTCTTTAATATTACTGAGGGAAACTGTAAGAGTAGCCTGTAGGAGTTTTAGATATGTGGGGATGCTTGTGCATGCATTTAATGAACTGAGCTAAAAATATGCTATGAAACATATTTTAATGCTCAGAAAAAATACAGAAAGAGGTACTGCTCATCCATAATGAACACAGATTTTCTGTAATAAGCTGTGTGAGTATAACATGGAAAACTCTCTGTATCTGCACACAGACCACAGTCAGGCATGCTCAGCACAGGTAATTGTGGACTTGGAGGGATGCTGATGTGGACAATTACTGATGTGCACAATTGCCCCCACCCCTGCATGTGCATCCAGAGTTTTTACAGGCTGACATGCACAACCACTGCTAAAAAGTGTGTGTATTTTGTGGTTGGTCCCCGCTGTAATATGAAATTCTTTCTCAGTGCATTCAGACCAGTCTTAAAGTTAAGACCTCCTTATATTTAGGGAGTCAAGACAAAGTAAAGTTAAATAAATCTTGTGTAACAGTGTGTGTACATGTGGGGGCTGTACGTGCAAATAATGGAATTATCATCAGTAAAGCCTCTGAAGAGCTAACACTATTTTCAGGTATTCCTAGAGGTACACAGAAATGCTTCTTACAGTTATCTCTTATTTTTAATGTTAATCAATTAGCACTAAGAGATGTATTTACCATAAATCACATTTATTAAAGGTTTGGTCAGTGATCTGGCACATTTGGAGAAGTATGGAGTAAAAGATTTTCATGAAGCACTCGTAAAGACTTGACTTAGAAAGGCTGATACGGTCGTGGGTGATGGAGAACATACAATAGTGCAGAGTTTTAGCCTTGGGGCCTTACTCTGTCTGTATATTCAATGAAGGAAGACGACCATTCAGAGTGCCATTTTAAAGTATCATATCAGGGCTACAGGTAGCCCTTGTGGATGTCCCTCAGTACAGGGCTCTAATTAAATCCCAACTCCTCGATTCAAAGCCCCGACTCATCTCCTGAGCAGAACATCTGCTCGCGCTGCACTGCAGCGAGCACGACCCAACGTGTGATGTGTTAGCAACGCTGTGCTCTGAGAATGAATAATGGATCTGTAAAGGATCATGTAAGTGAAGAACTAGGGAAGGTGATGTTGTCAAGATGTAAACTGTAGAGAGACAAGAGCACCCAGGGGAACGTGTGCTGAATTGTTTCTGGGGACGAGCAAAGACTGCAGAGTAGTGTAACAGGAGCTCAAGCCCAAGAGGAAAGGAAGAAAATGGAGAAAGAGGCCACGAATGATTAGAAAGCAGAGCTAGAGCAGTCCCAGGGGTGAGTCACCTGGTGACACCTCCTGCCCTTGTAGCGCTGAGGGAAAAATCACCTCTCTGGTGAAGCAGCAGAGGGTGATTTATTATAAAAACGTTGGTTATAGGGAAAAATAGAGCGAAATAGGTGTGCCCAAACTGGTGACTACTGCAAATCCAGCACACCAGGATAAAAATGGGGTGGGATAGACTGTATTGAATACTGAACTCTTGAATGTCATTGTGAATACTTAAGATGTGTCCACTGACAGATTTACATCACCCCTTCTATCATCAATGCAAAAGGACAAGTGAAATCTGAAATAGGAGCCACATAAAAGGTTTGAGAGACAGGGAAATAGTTTTATATGAGCATGTCGGTGACCATGTACAGTAGAGAAAAACTCATGAAAAGGCAAAAAATGGAACATGGAGTAACAGTTACATTTGCAGCTCTTTTGATGAATGAGTGCAGATACCAAATAAATTTGTAAAATTGATGCAGGGAACCAGGTTTAAAATATTTATTAATACAGTGTGTAATGTATGTGAAATGTATGGCAACCCAATAGCAAAAGGGACATAAAATACTACGGGTGTTTTTCTGGATCATTTGAACATCATGAATTTGCTTACGATTAAAAATGCTCCCGAAGGAATAGGAGCTCCTATTCCCCAGAAAATCAGTGTGCAAGCAGCCTATGTTGTAGTTGTCCCATTTATGTGTCTCTTTAATGTTCCTTTGAAGCCCTTTGTGTTTCATCTGTCAGAACGAGTGCGGAACAGATGACGGACAATTGTTCTGATCTGGTTTGGCAGTATTTATGTTCCAGGTTTGTACATGTTTAAGGGCCATTTAGCAGTGAATCTGGGACGCTCCCAGGGTCTCTCAGATGCATGGGAGATTCATTTTTAGTTTGAAACCTAAGAACAAAGAAGTTTTGGAGAAGGTGTGGCTGGCAGCAGAAATCAAAGAACTGGGGAATGTGCATGACAACTTTGACATTTCCTGGCTTGTTCTGCCCTGTAGCAGTGACTCTGGACAAGGCTCTGCAAGGCAGGCTGTCAGGGGCTGATGGAATAAATAAAACTGTGAGTGTGTACTTGTGAAGGTATTTCATAGCACCAGTTATAGAGAGAACGTCAAAACTGATGTGATTTGACTATAAAGAGAATACAGATGGAGATTTGCTCTGGATAAGAGCAGAAAGGAATGGAAATTCAAGACCTGCAAAGGGATATGGAAGTCCCAACATGTGATTTATGTTAGACACATGTGTCCTAAATAGCTTGGCGATTCTTTACAGTGGGTTACTATTTTCAGATGACTAGAAGAATGACCTCTGGGACACTGGGACCATCTTTGGGAATTTAAAAACAGGCATACTGGGTCAGGTCAGGAATCTAGTATCCTGTCTTCAGTAGCAGTTGCAGCACATGCTAAGGCAGAGAACAGGAGTGATAAACCAATAGGGAGAATTTCCCCCTGGACCTTCCCAGTTTTCAGTAGTTTGTGATTCGGAGATTGTGTTTAATAACCCTTAAAGGAATTTTCTTCCATTTGTTTTTCTAACCACTTTGTGAGCTCCCAGAAAACTTTCAGCTCATGTGCCTTGTGTGACTTATTTATTTGACCCTTCCATGCGTGTTCTGTTGTAACTCCTGGATTTGTTGCTCGAAGACACACCAAAAATTCATATTTTTCTGACGTGGATCAGTACCCTGATTACACATCGACTCAAGCACACCTCTTGTTCAGCACTCCTGAATAATATTCTTTTCCAGAAAGTAAGTCTTACTTTGGTTAGAAATTTGGCTTAAATTTTGTTCTTAACTGACATTGGTCACCACCAGTTTAAAATTTACATTTTGGGCAAACCTAATCTCCTCACTGGGGGCTCTGGGTGTTGCATCAATGAGTTGTAGTTGACTTTTTTGGTTCTCTTCTATTCACTTTATATTGCTATTTTACTGAGGTTTTTTTAACAAGTATTTATTGGCTTCATTATGAATATGTTTCCTTTAAATCAACAGCCAAAAGTGTTGGGGGGGGGAGCTTAAGCATTCATCTTAAACCTGAATTTCTTCAAGAAGCTTAAATGCAGTTTTGCAGTTTTCTCTTTTGCTTTGTTCTGATGCCCAAGTGTTTACTCTCCCTCTCTTGAGGATCAGAAACAAAGCCATAAAACCAAGAGCAGTTGACTGGAAAGCTGTATGTCAGACAACTGGCCAGAGGGGAGCAGAGCCATCATCACTCCATCATGCTGATGACCATCTGATGAAATTCACAGCAGGATAAAAAGAATTTCTTACTGAGTGAGGGTCAGTGAGTGAGCAACAGCAGCTAAGAGCTTGTTTGTCTCGGCCATTGATCAGTGCACATTTTCAATCATCTCAAATATCATCCCTTTTGAAGCACTCACAGTTAGGAATTTATTTAGGACACAAAACCTCAAACATAAACAAGGATTAATCTTGGAAGAAAACTCGCAGAGACAGCAGCTTTGTGCCATTTCTTTTGTTTGTATAATTAATGTTCAACATTCAGTGTTCACTCAGCTGACACATGCATGGCACCAGAAAAGTAAATTCATTCAAATGCAAACAGTTTCTCGTGAATTGTTTTGGAGCTATACGGTACATTTGTTCAGCTCCTTGGTAATACTCTAAAAGCTAATTACTTACAAGTACACAAATATACATCAAGAAGTGCCAGCTGGGGTTTTTTGATGCTTTGGGTTGAAAGAGCCCAAGAAGAGAGAACCATGACTTTGCTGAATTACTGACCGTGCTGTGGTTTTTTATTTCCTGTTGTAGCTCTCTGCAGTAGCTTTTCTGTTGTCAGTCTCTACAATACTTTCTTTATCCAGCCTAGTTTTAAAAGAATGGGAATCAACACTTCAAGTTCATGCACATTTTCAGCTGAAACAAGTCACCAAAACAGTGATAGTGGGGAGGAGACCACAGATGCCCAGGAGATTTGATATGTTCAGAAAGCAGCAATTGGTGGAATATTTGTACATAGCAGACCCACAGACAGCTTATCTACATCAGCTGGGGATGACACACTTTGGATTCCTGCAGTGAGAACAGGAATGAAGAAAGCAGGAATGGAGAATGGGAAACCTGGGGCAACTCTGTCCCACTGTGCCTCCTCCCAGCACACCTTTCTCTTTTGCTGTGCACTGAGCTGAGAAGTGTTGGGGTTAAGGATTCCCTCCCTGGCTGTCTCTGCTGCAGCTCAGGTCCAGGAGCTCAAATCTTACAGGTCAATGTCCTCTCTGCTCCATGTCCTCTCCACTGACTCCATCATCCCAGATGTAAACAGGAAGGTACAGAAATTTGCCCTTCAGTTCTGGTTAGTTATGCCAGACATCTTGGTATTCAACTGTGCCAGGGAAATATCTGCACTCAGGGGCTCTCACCAATCTTGTCTGAGTGCAAAAAACCTTGAGCTCAACTTTGCTCCTTGCAGGTGTTCAACAGGAGGATGGGAATGAGAGTTATTTCTGGATGCCACACTGCTGGTACTCCATCAGGCTGTTCCCTGAGCATAACCAGTGAGCAGGAGGACAAAGCTGAAGCCTTCCAGATCTAGCCAGAACCTTAGATTTTTCAGTGATAAATCCATACACTTAACACTTAGACTGGACAACGTCCAGTGACTTATCAAAGCCAGATAATTAATAATAATAATAGTAATAGGAGTAGGAGTAGTAGTAATGATGGTAATAATAATAGTAATAGATAAAAATTCGTTGTCTTTATACAAGGGAACTCTTGGTTTATGTTTTTAAGGGAGCAGATTATTAAATCCCTCAGTCAAAACTTGTGCCCAGCAACCTCAGTATCCTCTGACATGACAATTATTTAGGCTCTAATGCTACCTCACTGAGTTGGAAAATTTCTCACAAGACCATCTCCTGGTCTGAGAAAGTCCTGCCATTAGATTTCTGTTCCAGCATCATTAATTCACTAGTCTGTCTCTCAGCAGGAACCTGTGCTTGCATATCAATCCCTCAGAATGGTCTTTTAGTCTAAAATTCTGGTTCCAGCATGGCTGAATACTGTTTATTGATGGGACAAAAACCCTGATCCTGAAAGAATTAACATATATATTCAGGTATTGGAGATGTGATTTGTCCCACAGAGAGATTTATGATTTCTAAATAAGGGCTGCAATGCATGAGACTGTGAGAAGGCGATTGCAATATCAAAGGAGGCAAAGAAATAAATGAACTTTCCTAATAATTTCAGTAACTTGACTTGTTTGATAAAGTGTGTAAATTATTGTAATTTATTTAGATGAAATTCAGGTATTTTTCTAGGAACACTAATTTATCAGAAAAAGAATTTTTGTGATGCTTTCTGTGGTTTTCTTTTAGTGGTGATTGAAATAAAACCCACGTCCTAAAGCTATTATTGTAGCAACATGGATTTTCTGGCTGCATTACTTGTTCACAGATGGTTAGCCTTTGACATGGCAATGAGATTGTTCACTTCTGCAAGATGTTAGCACAGATCAATAAGAAAACTGTCTTACAGAGAGAACACCTGTTTGTCAACCAAGCCTGCCTTAAAGGTATTTCTGATATTACAGTTCTGTTTGTTCAGTGGAAAGTCAGTAGTTTTCCTGGCTGCAGGGTTAAATTCCCTCTTTTTTAGTTTGCACTTTGGTAGGAGAAGGCTCACAATGGAAAAACAGGGAAACCCACACCTTTTCAGAGCCAGATTGGGCTGAAAACTCTGTTCCCCTTATTTCATTTTGGGCCATAGGTATTGCAAGTGCTATTTTGGTTTTATTGCAAGAAAAAACCACATCTTTCAAGTTTTAAAATAAATATTTGGCAATGGCTCTATCCAGGTTGGGACTTAAAAGAAACAAGGCCTCCAACAATTTACCAGTGATAATAAAATATTTGTTACAACAAATGTCACTGAAGTCCAAGACTCATAATAACAAGGATCAGAAAAATTTGCAGGCCCAGGAAATAATATGAATGGAACTAGAAAAAATCTGAGCTCATATATCTGGGGAAAAGAAGTATTGAAGTACTAATGCTAGAAAATCTCAAGTTGCTACAGCAGGGATGAAAAAAAAGGAAAGCTATGGCATTTTCCCCAAGCCCAGGAGGTAATAGTCTCTGTCCTTGCTGGGAACACTGCTGGAAAGCACAGAGAGCCATTTCAATTAGATATGGCATTCCTCTTCCATCTCAGACTGTTGGCTGGATTTTCTGTTGCATAGCATCTGTCCCTGTTTCTACCCCTTTTTTCCATTCCTTGTCTACTTCCACAGTGCCAGCGTGTCTAAACAGTGATAAATACCAAGGTATCTGGTAGTTTATACACTGATGCTTAAGTATTCTTGAAACCTGATTAATTTATGTTGGTTGTCTATGGTTTAGTTAACAGTACTGAAGAGCAGAGTGTAGCTAAATGCTGGATTGGGAAAATAGGACAGATTTCCTCTCAAATGGAGATAATAATACTCATCAACTTAAGCACTCAGAATTTTTATCACTGTTAATAACAGTGTAATTGTTACATTACTAAGTGGAATTTTAAAAACATCAGTGTTGTCAATATGCTGAGGAGAGCTGTGGACATCATTAAGGTGAAGGAGGCAGGATGATGAGGAAAGATGAGGAGAAGCAGCAAATGCACAGCTTGTCTAAGTGGTGATAATGATGATGGGGGATGTGATGACCATCTGAAACATATCTGACATCTGTAACCGTGGAACAGGGAGTAGTTGTGTTCAGTTGGTCACAGCATTACAATTAGGGTTAATGAGGAAAACTGAGCAAAAGAAAACAGAACATTCTTGTGATGTTCAGCCCAATGGCAGATCGCATTAAACGATGGAATGGTATCTTCAGAGGATCCCCTGATACAGCAGCAGAAGTCCACTTGCTTAAATAATGGGAAAATAAATTGAGCAAGATGCTCACGAGTGTGTGGAGGAAAACATTTCAATACTGGGAAAGAACTGGGCAAGATGGCCTCTTCTGCTTGTAATTACCAGCACACTGTTAGAAAGAGCTGGCAGAGAGGTCCTATTTCTAGTTTGCAGGCTTTTCTAATTTTTTTTTTTTTATTTGTAATGAGAGGCCAGTTTATAATCAACACTACCCAAAACTTTCAAGACTGGAAGTGCAGGCAGCTGAGCTGAGGGTTCAGAGCATTAGGGTAGTTTCTCTGGTGGGGCTCACCTGGAGCTGCACACCTTGGATGCACTTGAACCCCGTGGGGTGGCACTTAAACCAGAGCCCTCCAAAGCAAAACCTTCGGGGTTGAGTGAAATGGTGTTTTTCCAGCAAGCTCAAAAGTGGACAAAGCTGGACTTGAATCAGGACAAGTCTATGAAGAGTGGAGGGAAGGAGAAGTGTTTTCATCCAGTGCTGTGATTAGCACAGCATCTGCAGCACATCAGACTGGCTCCTTCTCCTCGGAAGCTGCAGTGTGTGGATAAGGACATGTACATGTATCTTCTGTTTGCATGGTTGCTTTGAAATGTATCACTTGCTTTATTTTGGACTAAAAGTTGAATTTATTTTTATCTTAATATAAAATGGTTCCTTTGTGATCATACGAGACTTCATCCTTCAAGATACTTTCCCCTTTTTGATGAGCATGGGAGCACAGCATAAAGTTTATTGGCTCTATATAGGAAAGAAACTGGAAATCACTAACTAAAAGTAGTTGCATTACATGAATTATAAAGCACTCTGAAACAGGGATTTTATCTTAAATTGAAATTTGTTGATGTTGGCCAATGAAGTGTCAATGTTCTTCATCAAAAAGGTTTTAGTTTTTTAAAAAAATCTATTTTAAAGGCAACTTTTAATTGAAAAATCTGATTCCAAATTCTCAGAGATAGTGTTTGGATTAATACTGATCATCACTAAGGGTAAACAGGGCAGAGAAAAATAAATGTGTTTTCTGCCTGGCCTCTTGGGTTCTACTTAACTGCAGAGCTCCCTGCATGCTGCTACTGCTTAGCTAATAAAAAATAAATTAATACGAATTTCGAGCCAATGCTGTAATGTGTCACATGTTGCTTTCAAAGTAGGAAATTATTTGCTCACCAGATTTCATGTATTTCCACTCAAGTATGCAGCCCTTTTTATTCACATTATAAGGCAACAGAGTGAACTGAATTGCACATGTATTCAAAGGAGCAGTACAAATCTGAACAAGAGCCAGGTGATCAATTATTAGGAGGTAGTTACTGCATTGTGTTGTTCACCAGGAGCTTCCAGAGAGAAGAGAAAGAAATTGTCAGAGAGAGAAACATTCAATGCAGTTACAAAAAAGGTAAAGGGAGAAAGATTGGGGAACCAGAATAAATCAGGGTTACAATTGTATGCAGGGAGCTGGAGTGGAAAGACAGAGCAAATCAAGGTGACAGGAAATAAAATATTGCCCATCAACAAAAACAGGGAGGAGAGACATCAGAACGTGGGGACTCCTGCAAAATAATAATTAAAAAAAAACAAGATAGTGACTGTGGGGAAATATAGGGGAAAGGAGGTTTGGGAAATGTTTAAAGTAATATGGAAAAAGAGAAAATCAGTCAGACTTGCTTTATTTGAGATGAAGGTCTCCAGAACAAAACAAACAAACAAAAGAAAATAAAAGGAACCAAAGGTTATCACGAAATAAAATATTGCCATTGTCCTCTCCCTTAAATTTCAGTGAGGAGAAGGCAACCACCCTTCCACTCAGGCTTCCCACAGAAGTGGCTGCACTGACGAGTTAAAATTTGAGAACAGTACGGTCCAAATCCCACGTCGTCCTCTGCTTCCCCCCCTCTCCCTCAGCAGTGGTTTGGTCCTTACCAGAGGTAAACCAGCTCAGTCATGCTTAGGTCGGAATAGAATAGATCATTTTGAGAGAGGATTTTTTAACTTGTTAATTCGTAACCACAGTATAGTACTCTAAAAGTTAAAATATTGCTGTTCACATACCCAGTCCCTAACATTTACTGAAGTGTTTGACTTGTGCTGGAAGCTAAATAAGGTTCAGTAATGAGTGTGCTATAAATTCCTTAGGCTGGAGACTACCAGCTTCTTCTGCTATGGATAATGTATGCAGTGTAAAATGCTTTCCATGCAAAAACAACTGATTGCTTCTGTGCCTTTGGTTCCATCCTCTGTCCTTCTGTACCATTGTGCAGCCAACTCCTGGCAAAGGAATCCTTTTGTACTCAAAGGCAGGACCAGCTGCTGGTGGTCACGGTGTGAATGACTCTAGAAATATATGGGGTGGGATAATGGGCTCACTTGTCCAAGGAAAAATGACTGGGAAATGATTGCTTGGCATTGCTCAGCTGCTGCAGAGGACAGGATTTACTGCTGCTGCTCGTAGCACTCAGCACCTTACAGTGACATTTGCTTACATGTGCTGGAACTTACACTCCTTTGTTTTCCTTTTCATGGATTTTGTAAGACGTGGTCAACCCCATTGATGAAAATGTTGCTGCCACTACAGCAAGGCAACTCATGTGTAAGAGATCCCAGTCAAAAAACCTCCACTTTGATGCCACCCCAACATCTCAGTTTTATGCATTGGCCAAATTCGTTTAGAACAGTTCCTTCTTGTTATTTTATTTATTGCCATTCTTTGGCAGATTAATGCAGCCCCTGCACTGGTTATAATTCTCTCTATCAGTCTGTCTACAGTGTCTCTGCAATCCCAGCTCTTCATCACTGTACATTCTTTATGGATCACATTACTTTCACCACCCCTTATCTAACCACTTCATAAAAACCACCTCACACATTTATAAAGCATGACAAGAGCATTACCATAAACTATGTTACTGTGCTCAGTAAACACGTCATAGACTCTCCATAGGCTAATCACCTTAGTGGATAAAATTACCTGGGGATGAATTTATCTGCAGCCATCACCTCAAAGGATGAACTGTATAGAACAACACTGTTCTGCTTTTCCACAAGAATTTAAGGTCCCTGCGTCATTTTGCCATGACTGAAAGGCTGGATTTGAAAGTTGGTTGTTGCCAGGCGTCTCTGTAATCAGTGGATTAATTTATGAATATTTAAAAGAAATCCTAAAAGTGTGAGATTTTCACATATCATCTGAAAAAAATGAAGGGTGTGTCTTATGAGTGTAATAAGCAATTTTGTGCCTCTTTTGAGCTGATGGGAAAATTAATGCAGTTTCCCAGTTTGAAGAGTAGTCTGAAAATAAAGGCATTTAATGAAAGTATTAGAGAGTTTTAGATATCTCTAAACATTAATGTGCTTGGGGAAAGCCTGTTGGGCAAAAGCAAGGCTCAGTCAGGACCAAACAGTGCTTGCAATGTTGACATAGAATAATTTCTAAATCCTTTCTTAGTAGCTACTTCTCATGCCCATTTCTGTAGTAATTTCTCATCAGCAGCTGAGACTAAATCACTTCTTTCTTATCGACTTAATTATTCCATCCAAAGGGAGAGTTGTCCTGTTCTCCTTTCATTGTATGTCTTTTCTGAAACTCATTTAACTTAACTTCAGTTCTTCTGATGCCTTTTGCTGGCAGCATTTAAAAGAACAACATTTTGAGGCCACAAGAACAATATTCTGTGGTTCACTCAAATTTTATTGTTAGGCTGTTTTCAGGTTTAATTCCACTTTGGATTTTTACTGTTCTCTGGCAAGGAACTAGAGATGTCAATATTGGAAATGTTCATTTCTGTTCAGCAGCAGAAATGTTCATTTCTCCACAGCTTTGATACCTAGAAAATTTGTTCTGGGCAAGAATTGTGTGGCTGCAAAGCAATGATCAGAATAGCACAGCAGGTCTTTTTAATCTCTAGTTTATACTGCTGCCTGCAGTTTAAGTTATAGGAGGAGCACTGCTTGAATGCAGACATATTACATCTATTTTGTCCAAATTTTTTTTTTCATCTTCTCTGACATGTCAAATATTAAATTTTCCAAACCACCCAAGTGACTGAGAGCAAGATTTTTTAAAAGATACTTACAGTTTTTATGCTCCACCGTGCTAGCATGCATCATTTAGATCAAGACATCCTATTTACAAGTGATATAGACCTCTAGGAGTGTCATATCTCACTGAAGTCCATTAAATTTAGAATCATAATGCTTATTACTTTTTGATATGGGACTTATTTCTCAAAAATAACATTCTTCTCTTTTTGAATTAAGTCCTGCCTCTTCATACACATCTCTTAATGGCATTCCAGAGCTGTAAATCCCACCAAGACTTCTAATTTCTAACCTCCATTTCTCGGAGTTGCTGCAAGTTGATCTCCCTTTGAAGCAAAAAAATCTCATTAAGAGACTGAAGAGCCCCACTAAGAGAACATTGGATTCTTTCCTGCCCTGTGAGTTACATATCTGCTTTTTGTAGTTCATCAATGCAAGAATGCTGATAGCACTTATTCCAACTCACTTGCCACGGTCCCCGTGACTAAAGGAAGCCATCAGACCCGCGGGGCGAGGGGCTGGCCCTGGCAGGGAGCTCTGACAGGGGACCCACACAACAGGTGGCGTTTCCTCGTGCATTCTGTCATTTTTGTGTACGCTGTGCACGTGCAAAATCACGATTAAAACAACCCAGAGCTCTGCTTCGGTAACAGCCAGGAGCAAACTCCTCATCAGCATCCCTGCCCAGCCCCTCTTGCCCCGTTGTCCCCTCGCCTTCCTCCGCTGCCGTAGGAGCTGCAAAGTGCCAGAGGCAGGAGCTGTTACGAGGCTGCCTTGTTGTTCTGGATACCATTTTTCCTTTGATTCATCTGGAAGAGATTTTTATATTTTTTTTTTATTTATTTTTTTTTTAATACGCATAAGAATAAGGTCCTGTGCAAATTCCTCAGGAGATCAATTTGCAAGGCTCTTTAGTAGAAAAATCTGTCCTCTGGTGTGTATATTGGTTTGATATGGAAATCCACCGGCCAGCCCTAGATCCAATCACATCCCGTACATTGGTGTGCTCTGAGTTTTTTTTGTGAATTCAATCCACGCCATTTCTCCTTTACAAAAAACCCAGTATTTTTAATTTCTGTGAATCAACCAGTTCGTGAGGATGAGAGTCTATTCTCGGTGTAAGTATAAGAATCTGTAAATCTCTCAGATAAAAAGCCTCCTGTGGCTGATGGCAGAGAACATTAGTAGAAAATTTTAAAAGACTACAAATCCATGTGCTAATTAGAGCTTTGCATATCCCTGCTTCCCCTATTATACTGAATGGGAAATAAAATAGAAATGGAAAAAAAAAAAAAAAAGAAGTTACTATTCAACTGAAATATTAAAATTCTTCTGAACAAAATATTTTAAAGATACTGTTTTCTTCCAGAAGTTCCTTTGGTATGGACTTCTGTAGAAAAGCTTGATTTCAAGAAAATGGTTTTTTCTGTCAAAACTGCTCTTAGAAAGTTATCTCACAGCACAATAAACAACCAGAGATGCCTGTGCTGAATGCACATTGCCCCCCTTACTCATCAATTCTGACTCCAAAACAAGAACTTTGGCTTAGTATGAAATGAATTTCCAGGTGTAACTGAGCTGCTCTGTCCAGCAGCTCTTCTGCAGCCTCTGACCATGGGTGCAGTAACATCACTGTCTTACTCGAAACAGGGGTGTTGCACCAAAGATATGGAAATTGGGGCCTGAACCTACAGGATATTGCACCACCCACCTGGAGGGAGTCCTGTGGGCTCTCAGCTGAGCTGTGACCTCCATGAGTCACTCTTTTAAGTGACCTAAACATCAATAGAAGAACCTCAATATGGTTCTGAAGTTTAACACAAGGTACCTTTCCCAGGGAAAACAAATTTCAGCAGTCACTGAACTACTTGTTCTGGTCTTTTGTAAAAAATTAGCAATTTCTTTAGAGGAGATACCCTGTGTCTCCAGAACCCTCTCATAGCAACAACATTTGAGAAAATAATTTCCCAGACTAAAACTTAATGACCCACAGTGGGAGTCACATTGTTGCTGTTGCATATAGTCTTCCCAAAATGAAAATAATATATATCTTGCATAATGAACAATGAAAATGCTGAATATTAATGAAAATATAAATAGAAATTTAGGAAACAGACCACTGTAGTCTATTCTGATCCACTTGGGGGAAAAAAATCCCATATATAACCAGGAAGCTTGCAGAGAATGTGTGGAGCATCACAAATTCTCACAGTTAGGGTAATTCCACACATAATGAGTATTCCATTAATCTGTTTGCATCAGTTATCATCATGGGAAAGAATTAAGTATGGTGCAATGCTAACATGCATTACTTAAGTCAATTTTTTGGATGATACCTTTGTGTTACATCAAGTTCACGGGCCAAATTCAGCTGTTTTGTGGCTTCACTGGAACTCTGGGCACTCTGGCAGGTGAGGTGCAGTTAGCCTTGACCTCATAAAGACGAGTGAAAACCATAAGCCCTCTCTGATTGCTCTGCCAATGCATCCTGTAAGCTCCATCCTTTTCCTTCTGGAGCAGACACAGAAAGTCAGTGGATTATATGTAAAAGAAAAATTGGAGTGTAATTGCACTGTGGCTGTGAGGAGCCTTTTATTTGTTCGCTTATGAAGCGGCTCGTGGAGTATCATGGGACTTTGTTTTTCCATTTGTTACGTATTCCTGTCAGAAGCAAAAACGTTATTTTGTAAGTACCATAGTAGTGGCTTATTATTTCTTAAAGTAAAAGATAGTATTTTCCCCTGTGCACAGTGTAGTCTGTAGTTCTGGCACATTAGCTGGCATAAACATTTTGATTAAGGCTTATGAATGTATTAATTACACCTGGGAAGTTTCCAAAGCTTATTCAAACTGAAAACTGCAGCCCCCAAACCTGAATTCTTTATAGTAAATGTACAAATGGCTGTCACAGAGTTGTTTTTTCTTTCTCTTGGATGTTTGTATAAAGACACGAGGTGGCAAGGGGGCAAATTCTTTTTACCCATTAGTTTCTGTAAGCACTTCTTCAGAAAGTCTGGAAGTGTCTGAAGAATTTTTACTGTCACGCTGTTCAACGTTTGCTTGAAGTCTATAGAACTTCAATTCCCTCTTAAATTTGCTCTGATCCCCCACTTCTAGCAGCATCTGCATACACTTAGGCATTTATGAGAATAACATATGGGTGTATGACCTTAACACGGTGGTAGCACTGGCACATAGACTGGCTAGCTGAAGCTGTATAAATAAATGGTGATCATAAACCAGTTATGGTCCTAATGAACTGTCTGGAAGTGTTGATAAAAATATGATTTCTTTTGCTTGTATTCCCATAGAGTAGCAGAGTCAGAATTGGCCAGCAAAGCCTATGAAGTTGTTTGGGTATCACTGTTGTTTCACAAGTAATGTAAGTTCTTACAACAACCTTCATCTGGACTAGGCTGTGAGGTGCATTGACAACGAGCCAGAAGCCAACGTAGCAGAGGATCTGAATTCTAAAATCACTGGGCATATGACCCCGAAAAGAAAGGCATATCTTATCTACCAACCTCCTGTGCCACGGCCAAACAGCGCAAGAAGTCTCAGCTCGGTGCTGCTTTGCTCATGCATTCATGCACACACACATTCATTAGGATTGACCTGCCCTAGGAAGGTCCATTAAGTGGAACTCATTTCAAGCACAGATGGTCCTGAATAGCTTAATGTCTGTCTGGTGGCCAGAATAAGTGAATTCTTGATGGCCTTAGACTTCTGATCACATACATGCAGCCAAGGAGGAAATGAAAACATGTTTATCATTTTGATAAACAACCTCTCTCATTGCTGCAGGATGCTCCATGTAACTCAGCAGAGTCAAATACTATTAAATTGTCATCACTGTCAAAGAGAGAACGTATAAGTTTTGCTACCTGAGTCGTAGTTAATGACTTCCACAATGTATAACACAAATCAGTAGTGCTGTTTGCCTTTTTTATGTTTGTTTACTGATAAGTTCAGGCTTGGCTAGAATACAGAGGCAAGTTATAATTTTGAAGTGCAAAATATGCTTTTATTATTACCCCTCAGCTAGAGATATAAAAACCAGAGATGACTAGAAGATGGCTTTTTGGCTTCTGCCAGGCATGTACTCAGACCTTATAGGTGATTAGATATTTTAAATCACAGCCTCCCACAGCAGGCTTATACTTATGATAAAATATTTCACTCTGCAGTGTGTAAACTCAAGGTGGCTTTATAACAGAGACAAAAAAGAACACAATTTCAGGAGTTTAGTGTCCTCCAATTAGAATTAAACCATTAGCAGGGGTGACAAATGGTTGTCCCTGTTTTGCAATAAGAATGATGTATTATTTCCACAATTTTGTATTTTAAGCCTATGCAGAACAAAGATTTCTGGAAGGCCTGGAAATACGAGCAGAGTTGCAATGACGCAGATAGTTGCCATCTGCAACATTCCAGAATCCTTCCTGGCAGCCAGTTCTGTCCCTCTTGCTTTGGTAGGTGTCACATTTTCTTCATGCAAAGTTGAGGGCATCCTGTGCACTGAGTGCTCAGAAAGGATCAGGTGTTCTTACTATTAAGTCCTGCTGATGTTTGGTGTGAAGAGGATATAAGTCATGTAAGGACGTTTCCATTCATCTCTGAAGCTTCTTGAAGGAAGATCAAAGCTCTTCCTGATCTGCAAGTTCCTATTGCATTTCTAATCTTTTTCTGATTTTCTTGGGGCAGGAGGGAATTATTAAAAAAAAAAAAAAAAGATATTTTTCTTGTCAGGTGGATAAAGCAGCCACTTCATGAAATGTAGCTGTCAACAAAACATTTAGAAGACACTTACTTAGAGGATTTTAGGCCCTTTCCTCTCTTTTTAAGTTCAACAGCAAAATCCCCTATTGACTTGAATGAGTTGGATGAGGCTGTTACTGTGGAATCAAAGCCAGAAGCTACCATAGCTCAATAGACCATAAACTTCAAAAAAACCAAAAAGACATTTCTGGGTTTTGTGACAAGGATCCAGACTTTTGCAGCATTCACAGCCTATCAGGTCAATAATTCACTTTTTTTTTTTTCAAGACTCCCAGCACTGTAATATCTCACCAGGTCTTCCCATAATCCAGATGAACCACTGAGAAAAAAAACCCAAACACTGGCTCAGGAGCTGAAGTTCTCAGATATTGGTATTAGAGCATTTCTTGGTGCTCTCCTTCCCCTCCCCCCAAAGAAGAAGTAGGAAATAAAAAATTAAGATCACAGAATAAAGAGGCACTTTGACTGTACATCTGAACACCTTGAATGTTTTTCAGCAGAAACTGAAGACTGATACATGTTCCTCTCCCCACTCTAATTAGTTTCCTCATTTATACAGCTGAAATAGAGCTTTAAGTTGAACGTCCCACCCCCAGTATATTTGTGGTATACACATTCCTGTGAATAATGTAGTCAAGGGTGTGCTTTTTCAATAAGGTCTTTTCCTAGTCTCACTGTGTCCATTTGTATCTGTCTGGGTACCTCTATTCCCATTTTGAATGTGGCTTTTTGGAAGTCTGACATGTATATGCATCACTGGTAAAACATATACCAGCAAAACACATTGCATGCAATGCTACCCAGCAGTCATTCACAGGCCAAACATGCCTTAATGGAAAAATCTGATCCCACAAATAAATTTTCCAGGAAAAACGGGGTGTGTAGCATGTAGAACTTTCTCCATGTGAGATGGATTTTTTCTTCTGTGTCAGTGCTGAGAAGGGTCTTTCTGTTATCATGATTATTATTATTTGTGCACAGTTATAATCTGTGCAGATAAAACTTTTAATTAATGTGCTTAACTGTCTAGCAGTAAAAAAAAAGGGGGGGTTTCATTGCTTTTATAGTTTCATTATGTTTTGCCCCTCCTAAACAGCTATATGCTTTGAGCTAAATTCTTTATTGCTTCAGCAACTTCAGCTTCCACATAACAATTAAAGGTGTTATAAAGCTCCTCCAC
>JAYRBT010000023.1:5355768-5370574 GCA_036023395.1 Myiotriccus ornatus | reverse complement strand
GACACATTTGCAGTTCCTCCTCTCAGAATACAACCTGTATACTCTGTAGGACCCAAACTCCTCAGCAGTTTGTCAGTCTGTAGTCTGTTTGGGGTGATTTTTATGCATCAACATTGCAGAATTGTCTTAAGCCAGCTAATTAACTCTCAATAGTGTATGTCTGAAATGTTATCACTGTAGCTGGAGACCAAACTCTCCCCTTTTACTTTTTTTCACTAAACAGTTCTAAAATAACCGAAGTGTAATCAACACACTCTGCTAGCAGATTGTGCATGGACACAAAATACAGTCCTAAATCAAATAAATTGCTAATTATAAAGCATTTTCTAGGCTCTGCTTTGCATAGTATGAGATAAGAAACAGATATAAAGCACTGGCCTCTATTACTAAATGCTGCTAAAAATGCAAAGTGATGTGTGTTCCTTTAATTTCAACAGTACATCATTAGTAGAAACCCTGTAATGACCACTTGGATCTTAATGACTTGTTACACTGCATCTTCACCACCACTGTGAGTGTCAGCTCTGTGTTGTTGGCAAATACCTCTATAAATTTAGGAAGTACTGATGTAATTTTGCTGAATCTTCCTGCATTTTTATTCTGGTGTTCTTATTTTTACTGTCTAATAGCGATGGACCTGGAAGAAATGTGTAACCAGGGACATCAGCAGTGCTGGCAGATCTGAGCAGGAGCAGAAGGGCCAGCCAGGGCCCTTCCTGGCTCTGCTGAATCTGCAGATTTTGGGTAGAATTATGGACAAGGCTTACTAGAGTGTCTCTGTGCTCAGGGCATGGACCGTGCTCTTGTTCTGCCAGCTCTTCCTGAAATATTAGGTTTTGTTACATGTAGCTTTCTGTAGAATACAAATCAGCCATGTTACTGTAGTGTCCTGCTTGTACAACATATTTTGGTTATCTCTACCTTTCTATTTGCTCACTTCATGGCATGCTACTATATGTCAAAGAATGCAGATGCTGCCGCTTCCTATATAATTTTTCAGCCAAAAATGACAGGTGCCTGGAATTATTATCTTATTATTTTTGTTTGGTTGGGTTTTTTTTGCTAAGAAAACAATGCCATAGATTTTGAGAGGTTCTTCCCAGGAGTTTTGCAGAAAGCAAGGGGTCTATACTTACACTCTGAAGTCTAACAGAAAAACACAACCTACTAGTTTATGCTGCAAAACAAGCAGGCATCCAGCAAGGGCAGGGGCACAGGCATTGTGAAGTGAAAAGAAGAAAAACGGTGCTGTGGGCAAGACAGGAATGAAGAGAAGTCACACTGCAGAGTGGGAGCAGATTTGTTGTGTAGGTAATACTGGATGGATACAGTAAATAACCTCAAAAATTTGGATTGTTTTTTTTCTTTCTCATAAACCTGAAAGAATGTGCAGTAAATAAATAGATTAAAGACGTGCAAAGTTCGGATCAGTGTTATTGTACCTGGGAAGGATGAGATAAAAACTCAGAACATGGGGGGCAGAACCACAGGGTTCTGTTAGACCGTCAGTCTGGGGAAACCCTAAGGTAAAAGGAGATATTCCTACAGCCTGCTTTTCATTCCCATCCAAAAACACTCTTCCTTCCAATTTCTCTTTGGTGTCAAAATAAATGAAAATGTTTCACAGTGATTAATGGTGTGCTGGCTACACAGTGAATGCCAGTAGGGGGATACAGCTGATCAGCCAGGAGGATATTTTCAGAAAACCTCATCATATTTTGTTTTGACTTTATGCTGACATGTTGAATTTTGGCAAAAAAAGTGATGAAATTCAGCCAGCTACATAGGCATGTGTGTGTGCAATTAGACACACACGGGGAGAGTCAGTCACTCCATGTCTCCGCTCTCTGGAGAAATGCTCTGTTGCTTGACACATGCTGGGCTGCTGGTGGCAATTTGCATCTGGATTGTCCTCTCCAGGGATTGTGTGTGCAGGACAGGCTTGCAGGAGCATCCCTGTGGCCTCCAAGACCACCCAATGTCGTGTGGCACTGTGAGACCCAGCAAGTTCTACCTCTGAGAATAAAAGGAGGTGGCAAATGCCACCATGCCCTTGTTTTCTTTAGGAAAGAGGCTTAATTATTTAAAAAGTGCTTACAGGGTTTTAGAGGAAGGACCAAAAACACCTGCAACCTAATGCAAATGAACTGGGTACTTCCAGGTTTTGATAGAGCTTGCTATACATAAGGCCCCTGCTGCATGTATTCACCTAGAGACCTTAACTGTTATGTAGAAAAAAAGAACAAAACCAGCACAATATTGTTTCTTTCCCTACCACTCATCTGTAGTTTCCCACTTCAATTTGCCTTCTAGATTAAGGGCGAATGTTTTGTACTACTGTGTGTGTGAGGTGTTTAAAACTTGCATGTGATTTCGATTTCCAGGGGGTTCTGTGAGGCTGAGGTTGTAGCTTATCTAAAATTTTGATAAAGTCCAAGCTCTGTGTTGCAAAAGTCAATTTAGTTTTAAACTGTTGTTTTCACTACTACAGCAAATAATCCAATTTTTAATTATGTTTTATGTCATTTTATTATTTTTTAAGTATTACTTGCTTAAAATTTAGTTGTTTGTCATGATTGTAATTTCAGTGGAAGGGACACTGGAGAAACCAAGCCCTCATGGAATAGATTGTTATCCAGTGTAACGTATTGATCAGGTCAGGCAGTAAATTAACAGGAGCAGAACACCATTAAATTTTGAACTTAATTGCCTTCTACTCTTAATTTCTATTGGATATAATCAATAGGTGCCAGAGGAAAGTTAAAAGAGTTATTTAGCAAGCTGCTATTTCCTGCAGCATAATGGAAAACTAATGTTTCATCCTCTAGTTGATGCAAATAATTTGTAGTTCAAGTGTGGCCACTTAAGCATTTTATCAAAGACTCACTTTTAGTTCTGTCTTGATTAATCTCCATCCCTCCAAAAAGGGAACATGATTTAGTGACACAAACTGTTTTGGTTTTGCTTTTGGTCTTTGCTCTTACACTGGTGCTGCAGCAGCACCGTTTCCCTCTGGGGTTTCTCCAGCCTGTATTCCCAACTCACACACTGAGTGTCTTCAGGGGGATATTCTCAGGCCAGTTCCTTTCAGCATCGTTTCCTTTTCCAAGAAAACGCAATGTTACAGCCAGTGGAAATGAAGACCACAGCCTTGGTCGTGACTTTTCTCCTTGGTTCTTTTCCCAGTTTGTTTGGGCAAGTTTCTCATCTCTCTTATTTTCCCTGCCTGCAAAACACCAACGTAATCAATCGCCTTCACCAAGGTCTAGTGTCAAGCTGATGTGTTGTACTCTCTTCCTGGATTCCCTGTGCTGATGATACACTTTGTTCTGTACTCCAGCCTGCTGTTCAGTTTGCTACTCCTTCTGTCTCACATTTCCCTCTGTAGTAATATTTCAGATACGTTTTTTAACTTGCTGCTGAATTTCAGTATTGCTTATCCTGCTGTAATCTAAACCCAGTCCCTTATAAATCAATATCTCAGTGCTATTATTATTATTTTTACACCTCTTGGAGCACTCTTTCCATTACCTTGCCTTTTGCTAATAAAATGCTGCAGAGGAAACCCCATGTTTCAGGTGGCCCCCTGCCAAAGCTGTGTGCCCTGTGTCACTGCTCTGTGGGATTACAGGGACATTAAAAATCCATTGAATGGCAGGTAGATATCTGATGCAAATTAGGGAATTACTGCAAATTTTGGTGGGCCTTGGAACCTGTATTACTGAAGCAGCACACGGAATAAAACAGGTCAGGGTAATCATATCTCATATTTTACAGTGGTGTCAGTTCTGTGCCAGTGGTGCTACTCCATATTTATAACTTTATATTGGCATGAGGCAATTCACATTCAAGCTAATGGGAGTTTTCCAGGAGTGTTGATTCAGATTCTTGATGAGAAATGACTATAGCCCCTTTTGCTCATCTTTACAGCAGAAATAGCAGTTAGAGTTGAGAAGGGTGTACTTGAGATTTTTATGAAGTGGAGCATAATGATGTACCAAATGAACCAACCTTCATAGAAGTTTCATTTTCTAAGAGAGTTGACCTATACTTGCTCTGAAAACCAAGTATCTTCAGGGAGTGGCAAGTTGCCCTCCTCAAAACAGTGTCATAGTTCGTGATACTTGCTCTGAAATCTTGACCCACATCTGTTCACAACTCTCTCCATTGTGAAATGTGGGTGACAGGTATTGTTCTGTGAACACATTTGTTTTTATTCAAGTCCTATATATTTAAAAAACATTGCTTGCTGCCTGTGCAAATTCAAAAACTGCCAAATCATCAAAAGAGCCGAGTATGAATTTACCTCTTTGACAATTATTCCTTGTCACATTATTCTGGTTAACAGGGAATTCATCACAGAGGAGAAGAAAAAAATAAAGCCTCTTGACAGTTACAAGAAATTAACTGTGCTTACAATAATATATTTTCCAAGGGGAGGTTGGAGGGCGGAGTTTGACAGTGCTGAAGCTGTACCACCTACAGTGACGTCCTGTGACCATCACTGGCCTGGACTTAACCTTTGCAGAGGGAAGAATTGTTCATCCGTGTTACCGATTAGCTGACTCGCAGTCCCAGCTTCCCAGTGAGGCTGAAATTCTCCTGTTTTAACTTTTCCACTGTTGCCCACCTCATCACTGGTCCTTGTAGTAGGAGGAGACAGAAGTGGTATTGTGCCTGTTGTGTATTTAGGGAACTGTATCACAAAGCCCAAGTGCCCATGGAAGCCTCTGGCCGAAAAAGAAATTGGACGTGGGGCTAATCGAGTATCTCTGGCCAGAATGGTGTCAGCAGTTAAAACAGCTCTCCCCATTTCCCACAAAGAGCTCCTCCATGTGTTTCGCACTTCTGCCAAGAAAAAGATAAAAGGAGATTTTTCTCTGTCTCACTGAGGAGAATCCCCTTTTCATCCAAATGAATTATGCTGTCTTGGAGGCGCCAGATTAATCTGTCTGTGATACCCCCTGTGTATTGCTTCTAGACTAACACATTATCTGTGTTTCTTCTTCCATGATCTGCTGGTACAAATGGAAGCTAACACACGTGGTAGGCTGGAAAGACTGCTACCCACTGCCACGAAAAACTCTACAGGGACAAATCTGCCCTGCTGAAGAAGAGAGGTGCATAATAAGACATTTGTGTTAAGGCTGATTATGAGGGTAGTTTGGCACAGTTCAAGCTCATTCTCTGACTTGCTGTCATCATGAAAACTTTGCGAACTATAGATTATTGTGTTATTGGTATGCACAGCAGGACAGGCAGACAAGGTAGGAAGTCTCAGAGACACACATGAATTAGGATTAAATGGAGCAAACTAATTGTCAATCAGATCTAGTCACCATTGAAATGAAGAAGATGGGAAGAGACAGGATAAAATTTAGTGAGGTAACAGATAGCATTTCTGGTTAGGAAGAAGTCCTGGGTTATGAAATGCTGGTGGATTTAATGTTCAATTCTACCCTTATTTGTCATGCACATTGTAAAGCATATTTTCAGTCATCACCTTCTGGTTGCATCGGGGCAGTGGATTTTTGTTTTTCTTAGAGTACTTGATGTTTTATAGCTTAGAACCTTGGCAGAAGTTTGTCTGTGGTAATATATGATTCATATCGTGGTAAGTCTGGGGACTGCAATTGGTGCTGCTCTGTCTACACTCTGCTGTGTTTGTGGAAGGATCAGGATTGGGGCTGTGAGGTTTTTCTTGTGATCCCTCAATCCAGAAGTGTATTTACACCATTTTTATCCCAAAAAGTTATCCACTGCTCACAACTCTCTTCCCTGAGAAATATTCAGATGAGACATTCTGGAAAGCAGATTTATTTTGTGTATGCTGGTATCTGGGATATGCTGTGTGTAGTACAAGACATTATACCAGACAATAACTCTAGTTATCACCCTAAACCTCCACAAACAACAACAACAAACCCCCCAAACCCAAAAGAAAGTAACATGCCAGCCCCTGCTCAGCGCTTCAGAGGCTTTGTAAGATAGTTCTGGGAGTTTCAGGTAAAGATAATATATTCTTGGCATAACTGTTCAAACTGAGTGTGCTGACTCTATGCATAAATTGTTTTCAATTCTGTCTTGTCATTCAGTCTAAAGTTTCAGTGGCACCTTGGTGGAGTTTCTCAAAACATTGGTACTGGCAGGTGTAACACCTCTGGCTTCCACTGAAGGGGAGCTGAAGGGAAGCTTCAACTTCCAGAAGCTTTGCCATTAGTTTCATGGCCAGCAGAACTAACAAATTATGGCTGCAGGAAAAGTGTATAACATGAAAGTGGAAAGGTCTTTATATTGCACCACTGGAATTACGGGTGTGAAACCCTGCCACATATATGGACATATTTTCCAGCAGTTTCAGCAAAACAAGGAGATTTCCAGATCTTTGTCCTGAATGATAAGCAAGCGCATTTTATATAGATATGCTCAACATTGCCATAAATAACAATTTCTCTTCTTGCCTTTGCAAGCCATCATCAGGAAGTGATGGCATCACCTCCTCATTCCTACCCTCCATCAACCCACAGAGCCGTAAGAGCATGCATGTAAAAATGCATAAAAATGTCAGCCTTGCAATTTAAATGTCAGGTCTTCAATCTTATTCCAGTACATTTAGACCCTCTTTTGCATACAGTGTGGCTGACTTCTTACAATTCTGTTTTCTTCAAAATTACAGAGGATGCTTTCATGGCCCATTCTGATCATCCCATTTGTTACTCTACCCCTGCAGAGCAAAAATGTAATGCAGTGAGCTGTGCTGAGGGACTGGTCCCAGACAATCCCTCAGGGATATTAAATACATGGTTATATTGTCTTTGTGGAGCTGATCTGGCTCCCTTTTGCTTCACTATATCTTAGCAAGCTCTTACTGAAATGCTGCTGGGATTTAGTTTCACTGTGATATATCCCAGCATCTCTGCATGGGGAGATGATACTGCAAAGGTGTGTCCCTGTTACCCATCTCTTCCAATGCCCTGAAAAAAAAGAAAACACAGATTTTTATATAGATAGATAGATAGATAGATTTGTGTGTGTGATCCATTTCACAGCTATCTGTTTGTCTGGATTGTTTTCTCTCCCATCCTTTATCATTTCCTCAGGTCTCTTATCAAGAGAGGCCATTTGGCCTCATGCTGAGTGATGATCTGGGGGTGTTGCAGAGTGCTGAGGGAAGACACAGAACACAAACCCTCTAGGCTGCATACTGAAGTTGCAGACATAGCCTGCTCCTCCCTCTCTCTCCTGGGTGCAAACTGATATTTTGGATCTCACTTTCGAAGGCTTAGGGAATTTAGTCATCTTAATTCCATGCTTGGGCACATAAATGACTTGCCCTCAGTAGTTTTCTAAATTAAAAATTACGATTTAAAACAAAAAGTACTACCAACTATACAATTCATTTTCTCCCATTCATTCCATTCGAAAGTAAGACCAAAAGCAGTGACTTGAAAGAATAAGTTTATATAACTCGTTAGCTTTGGAAGAATTTCCTTCCAAAAAATAATAATGAATGTACACGTGTAAATTAAGAACCCTTTGTAGAGTCAGATTTTTTTAGTATTAAGAAAACCTTACTTTTATAGTTCTATAAAATGTTCTGGGCATTCCTAAAGAATTCATTAACGCCTTTTTACTTCACTGCTCACAGAAACTGGAAAGGGTTGCCTCTACTTCTCTCTCTCTGAAAAAAAGAACACAAATACAACACTTCATTTCCACTGAAGTATCAGGGATATTTTTACCATTTTTGCCCACGTCCTTCAGAGCAACTTGTACAATCCATAGTGATCCAGGGACAAGAATGTACTTCCCCTTTTACCTTGGCAGGGTTTTACAATGCCAAGGTAGGGCTTGGAACTGCTTTGAAATCCTTGCAGTGGAAGTGTTGAAATGACACAGGAAACTACTATGGTGTGATGATGCAGCATGAGCCTCCCAGGCATACTAGAAACACCTCTGGATGTCAAAAGCTGTCCTAATTTGACCATTTCTACCTGCTTTTTAATGAAAGAAATGCTGACAGTGTTTGAATAGCTCATTCATATTAAAATACAAAATCTTGAAGCACATCAGCCATCAAAGACACTTCCTTGCAGAAACCGTTCTGCATTTCCCTGGCCGGGGCCGGTGCTCCCTGCGAGGCAGAGCTGGAAGGTCTCCCCATGAGCTCCCAACACAGAATTGAAGTCTTGAATGCTCCCTGGCCACGAATTGAGCCTCTGAATACACAGTGACTGAATATTCATTTTGTCCATTCTTCAAAAAAAAATGCTTACAATTTAAAGCACAAGAATAGCTCCATTCACGAGCCGCGGTGCGAGACAAGCCCCCGCCGCCGGAGCCGTATCTACGTTCCCTAATAAGAATACAACAAAGCCGATATATTACCACGCATAAAAATAATGAAAAGAAAGATATCCAGAGAGAGAAATTACCTTTCTGTCATGAAGTGATGTGGGTTGATTATAAGCATAAGGTATTATTTCTCTTTGTTGTTCACTTCTTTGTGCAGGCTGGGACAATCAGGACGCCGCGTGCTCCTGCTGCAGGGCTGGGTGATATCAGGGTTTCGACAGCAGATACTTAGGGGTGAAACTTTCCCCTGATTTGAGCTGAACTATTCATCACACACGTAGCTGTCATTAATCTTACATGCAGAGCCAGGCTTCTCATATTTCAAAATCTTTGGAGAGGCAGATTTTTAATCTATATTTGGTTCTTCTTTTCTCCCCCTCTGAGATTGATTTCTCTTTGCATATAATGCTGCAGTAGTTTCAATTTAAACAGAACCCTGAAATAAAATAGCTGAATATAAAACCCTGGCAAAGAGAAAAGAAACAATTATCTTGAAATCCTTTTTTTTATTTTTTGGAGGTAAAAAACTTCAATGACAGCACTGCTGACTGCAAAAATTGACATGTATTGTAACTTCTGTTTCAAGCAATGGATTATCTTAATCACAACAAGAGGGCACATACTCCAGGACGAGGCCATAAATTCAATTAATCTCAGTAGTAATTCTCAAAGCAACCCACTACAATATAATGAAGCACCTTGAAGTATCTAAATTACAGCAGCTAAAGCTGGTTAAAGACCAGGCAGGATGCAGAAGCTGCCCAGAAGCTCTTGGTGACCAGTTCTACCTTCCTCTGCTTCCTTTCTGACACACCATTCCAGCCAAAAGGCAGATCTACTCCTATGAGCCAGGAAAATGAAGAAAAAGGACAACAAACCAAAAATGTCAGGGAAAACAGGAGAAAGGACAGAATGGCTGGGAGGGCAGCAAGCGGCAGGGGGTTAAGGTCTAAACTTATTCTCAAAAATACATGAACTATGACAACTGCAGGTTATGAAGTATCTATCAAAAATTTCTCGTGACCAAGAGCAAAATTTTGAAGTGTTTTGCATATCTCTCTGGGTTCTTGAGATAACAATATAGCCCTCTGTTCCTTATTCTGCAGGTCATTTATACAGCTTATACTCTAAACCCTTCCCTGTTCTAACAATCAAAAAGGATGTTACTGGAACCCCAAACTCTTTGTCATTTTGCAGAACTGAATCTGGACACGTAACATTGTAAATTCAGCAAAGTTTGTCACTATGGGAACTGTTTCTCCTGCCAGACAGCGTTGGGAATGAGCTGGAAACTGGCTGTTTAGACACGTGTGTGTGTCTGTGTGTGTGGATGTGTGTCTGCCAGGCAGGCACATACATAAACATTCAAATGCAGATACGTAAATTTTGCCATTAAGTGTTTGCATTTCTTTGCTTCGCCATTTCTTCTTATTTTGCTTCATTTAGCACAGATCATCTCTGTAAGTCTGGCAACTACTCAATTACTGAATGCCTTTCAAAGCAAGGGAGAAGGAAGATTATAAAATTCATCAAACTAGCATAAATCACCATATCTTCCCCACCTGAGGATCTGACCCTCCAACAGTAGTTTCTTTCTTCCTTATAAAGGTAATTATTCTATTAAAATTAATAGCAAAATGAATACTGCTGCGACTGAATTACATGGGATAAGCGTGAAATGCTGTGATCTGTTCTGCTATGAATTAGTAATTACAGTGTGCCCAGTGAAATTTGCATACTTTCCTCTCCTTCCCTGCTATCTGCCTTGGTTTAGTTGCTAATGCTCTCTCCAGGGCTGGAGCTGGAGCTGGCTGGTGGTTTATGCAAAAAGGAGGTGTTTGCAGAACATAGCACCCCTGAGTTTTAAGATAGCAGAAGAAGTTACAAGATAAGCTTGAGTTTGTTTGGTATTTGAAATAGCTGTGATTGCCTTTCTAAATATGGTGGAGCTCTTTTTTTTTTTTTTTTTTTTTTGGTGTGCTTATATAGATGAGGTGAGAAGAAAAGAAAGTCTGTTTCCTTTCCACCTACTATTTCTGTGTGAAAAGTTTGGTTTTGTGGTATGACTTCGAGTCGACGCTGCCTGGAGCAGTGAAAGTAGATGGCATCTCAAAGGAATGGCACCTGGAATAACGGAGAATCCAGCACAGTAGGAGCTCTTGGACCTGCAATAGCTCCTGTTTTGGGCAGACCTGTTTGCACTTTAGGTGGTTTGTGGAAAGTTTAAAGTTAACCTTGAAGAGGGTAAATGATACGGGGACGAAAGGCAGCCTTTCCCAGCCACGTACTGAGAGACACGTCGTGGGTCAGGGATAGAAATTACTTATCAACTACAGGATGGCAGGAGACAATCCCTCTGTTTAGTGCTCTAAGGTCACAGGGCAGAATTCAGGCATCAGGCCCAGGCTGGTTTCTCAGGATGACAGAGAGCAGGGAAGGTTTTGCCTACAGCCTTACGGCCCTGCCATGCCTGGCTACCTGCTCAGCTCAGGGGGTGCTTCACCTGAGCAGGAGCTGAATACTCCACATTTTAATGGAAAGGGATAATATGGGAGAAAACTGAGCTGGAGAGAGCTGCTCCCCTTCAATCCTCAATGGCTGGAATCTGACATCCTACAAGAGCTCGACTTGGCTGCAGAGGTGGAGAAAGGAAATCACGGCTGCCCAGGGAGGCTGGGAAAGCTCCATCTGGCTGCATTCCTGTGAAGTAACTGCTTTTTTTAATAGTATTTTATTCTTATTAACCATATTAGGATGGTCACAGGCTAGTTTAGATAGCTAATGCTTGATGAAATAATGACCTGCTGTAGTGATAAATGAAAACTCACCTCAATGAATGAAAAATTTGTTTCTCTTTCCTGAGAATAGTATGCAGCAAAAATTGCTCAAAACAAGGAGAAAAAAAATAAGAGGGGGATAAAGAAAGACTTATGTTGACATTCTCAATTAATATATTTTGTTTCTTTGGATAGACCTTAATCTTGGCAATCTCCAAGTTAATAGAAGGTTGTTCTTTTTCCTCCCTAAAATAGCCTGTGCAGTGCACAGCTTAACCAGCTCAATAGAAGCATTTTTTCACCCCAAGGAAGCAGCCTCAGACAACTTGTAAAAAGGTCATATAAACTTTTGATACAAGCCATTATTTTTAATTCATGTAGTCTAGCCATGTTTCCTAGCACCTGAACTGTCCTTTCTGCAAATTACATTCCTTTTGTGAATATAAACAGTTTATTAAAACTCCTGTATTAATTATTTAAATGAGTTTATAAATATTTGAGGAAGCCCATGCAAAAGGTGTTCATAATAAATTATCATATTCTACCTTCATTGAAAGTTAAATTAAAGAACCCTGAAGATTGTCTTCTGTAAGAAAGCCATTTCTGCTGCCTGTGGTAAGAGCATTTTGTCTAAATAGCAGCAAAAAACCCATAAAAATCAGCATCTAAAGGTCAAAGTGAGATGGCAACATCTGTATCTTCGAGTTTGTACTAAACGTGACACACAGTTGGAATGTGGCCATTCCGTTTCCTGTGCTCAGTGGTTTATTGTGGGGGGAGACATCAGTTTCCAGCTTCCACTTTGGGATCACAGGTTTGGAGACTGAATTAATGAGCAGAAGGGGAAGGATTGGTGCTGAGGAGAAGCCTGGAGCAAGTGAAAGGAGAAATCACTCGCACAGATCGATTGATTGAATGAGAAGTCAGATACTGTAAGTGGCGCTGGAAAGAATATCAATCCTGCAACTCCAAGGGAGATCAACCTGAACATGCAAGGGGATTTCTTATATGAGAGAAAATGAAAGGGAAAAAAAAAATAAAATTAAATAAAACATGGAAGCAGCAGGATAGCAAAAACTTCCCTGGATAAACTTTTTCTGGAAATTCTTTTCCAGATGGAAGAAAGCTTCATTTGAGAGTTCTCAGTTCTTCAGTGTTGGTTGGCAAGGGGAAAAGTCACTTTGTGGACATTCGCATCTTTCGAGTCCCATTCTCCATGCACGTGGTCATTCATGCCTGGCTGTCAGGGACGTTGCACATCATAAATAACAGAATTAGGGATTTCAATAGCCAAACATCTTTCCTATTTGATCCAGTGGGTTTGGAGGTGAATAATTAGAAAGAAAACCCAGCTTGTGCTGGTTTAAAATGCTTTAAAACAATGAAAGGAGGGAGCACTGCAAAACCATAGAATTATAAAATTAAAAAAATTTATCTAGAACTTTCTTTTCGGTTTTCTGGTAACTATAGCAATTCTCAGTGTCTTTGTTTAGCTATTTGTCTTCGAAGGGCTTCTGCTTGCATACATTTTGCAACTGGCAGAGCTGAACCTGTTCTGCTAAGCATTTTACACTAATTCATGCTCAGACTCGTAAAAGAACTTGGGCTGGGCATGCTCAGGCTCCACTTCCATTCATTTTGTATGAGCATTAATGAGATCAAGCAGAACAAGGACAGATGTTTGTGAAAAACAAAATTTTAAGCTCCAGTTTGTAGTGATGAGAATAGAGCTTACAGCTTTCACAGCTAAGAATCACCTGACCGGAGTGGGCACGGAATTCCTGGAGTATCTGGAGTCTGCGACTCACAGCTCCTTCCATCTGCTTGTTTTTTCAAGAGCACATCTTGTGCATTACAATGGAAATAATGAACCTTGTCTAAATTCAGAATTATTCACTCTGAGGACAACAGGGTAAGGTTATTGTATAAATTATCAGTAGCGAGGACTTTCCTAGAAGCGAAATCCAGGGATGGTAAAACAGAGGAAAAATATCACTGTAGTGAGTTTTGATCTTTCAAAATAATGCAACTCAGAGTTAAATTGAATGGAGGCAAAAAGACATGAGCTGTGCCAATACCAACACGACCGTGAAATTTCAAGTGCCCATTAACAGATTTCTCGGCTCTGTAAAAGGTTTCAGAGTAAATAAGCATTATGAGCACTGAAGGAAAACATCATTTCAAAGGAAAGCTTGTCAGTTAAGGTCAGTTTAATACCCACTCACGAATTTCTCTGTTTGTAAGCCTCGCTGATAAGCTTTTATAATTGAGTTACTTCTCTTATTCCATGCATATTGAAGCAGTAATTAAGCTGTGACGTGAGATACAAAATATCGTGTGCTCAATTCATCAATTTTTGTTCAGTCTCGCAGTTCCTATTCCGATTGCACTGGCATCGTTGCACTGAAATATCTCCCAATCTATCATGTCAAGATTATGCATGATGTAATTTGTAATAGCAACTAGGGATTTGTTTACAAAAAACAAATGTTCCTTTAATCTTTAAAACAAAATTAGACTTGTCTTACACCACAGAACAAAGAGAGTTGAATGAATACAAGACTTTTAATAAATCAGTAATTACCTTGTGTAGTGGCAGTTGGATCATTTAACTTAACCTTTGAAAAACAGCTTCCTCCATACAGATTTTAAATTCTGCTCTTCTGGTCTGTGGAGACTTAAGTGCTCTACAGGTGTGTTATTTATACCACAGCAACCCCCAGTTCATGGAAGAGAATTTGGACCATATTGCCTTTTCCAGGAGAGGTAATTGCAAGTTAACTACCTCCTAAAGAAATCTGCAGGCACTGTCATTCAGTACCACTGTGCATAAAGTAGCACATACCCTGTGCAAGTTCACAGTACCATCATTAGGACAGTAAAACCCCTCTTAATTTTCAATTCACATGGAATCATCCCCACAACGAGAGCACAGGGCACCTGACCCCATGCAGTGAGAGTTTTGGTTGGTGGGGGTTTGAATAAACATGTTCCTGTAGTTCTAGTGGACTGAAAACAGCTGGTGGGTACAGACAGCAGCAAAGGGCTGCTCCCATCCTTTCCTGGAGCATTCTGGGTCATCCATGGTTTGTGTTATCAGGGCTTTGACCTGCATCACTTCACTCTGAAAATCAACCAGCTGGAGGACACAACAGGCAGTACATTTGGGAGGCAAGAGAACCTACCAAGAATGTATTATGAGACATCAGGTCAAGCACAGATGAACTTCAACTAAAACTGGCAAGTGTTTTAATCACCAGCTGTGGAGGAGTTAGGCAGCCTTACTGCGACTAGACAGGATGAAGACTTGGGTTGGTGGGTGTTTTGGACATGAGTTTGACCACACCAGCAAGGGTTTGCACTGAGGGGAGCCTTCTAGGATATTAGGTGCTTATAACAGCTCAAAATTAAGGGGTATTTTGCTTCAGGAATTTTCCAGCTCGGATTATTATCCTCTTTTGATCCTTTTTAACGAGAGAATAGCAGATGGCTGCATGTACTTCACACCTCTCAGCAGGCTCTTCTTCCAAAAATTCTTTGATAATTGAGATTTTAGGAGAAATATAGAATGGCAGAATCATAGAATGGTTTAGATTGGTTAAAGATCATCCAGTTCCACCCCCTGCCATGGGCAGGGACACCTTCCACTAGCCCAGGTTGCTCCAAGCCCCGTC
>JAYRBT010000023.1:5297118-5355668 GCA_036023395.1 Myiotriccus ornatus | reverse complement strand
CTTGGACACTTCCAGGGATCCAGGGGCAGCCACAGCTTCTCTGGGCAACCTGAGCCAGGGCCTCCCCACCCTCACAGGGAAGGATTTCTTCCTCATAGCTAATCTAAACCTGCCTTTTTCCACCCTTTTACTGCATTTTTGTGTTTTCCGTTCTTTTGCCACTTCACCCGTTCTCCCATGCTCCACTATTACAGAGACCCCTGGAACCCCAGCCACACATTTCAACATTTTCTAAGCTTAGACTTTCAGCCTTAAGTCTTTAGAGCACAGAGAACTTAGTATTTTTCACGGAGGAAAACAAGGACAATATAATAGCTTGCATTTCAAAAAGAACACTAAACAATATTTTTCACTGGAAAAACATACACAAACAAAAAAACCAAACAAAAAAAAGGTGTTTTTCATTGACTAATGACACATAGTCACATCATGTGCTATTAATGTCTGTAGATTCAATAAAGAATTTTCCACATTTATTTATTTACAGGAATCTTCTCTGTTGACAGGAAACAAGAGAGAAACACTCCACAATTTATACCTAAGCGGTACACCAGAATTTAATTTCATAACTGATAAGTCTCCAATATATTATGCATGCTTTGTTATGCCTTATAAATGCATTACAGTTATATAATTTATTCATTTCCAGTGTTCTTTCATAGAGTGTTTTTCTGCTAAGCTGTGATTCTGGCACCTCATTCGGTCAAAATTCCATAATAGACTTTCACCCTTCAGAGCCCAACTCGCAGCTTTTCCCTTCCACATCCCTAAACTCAACACCCACAGCAGAGGGAACTCACGTTTGGGCAAATGGCAACTTTTACAGGCACCAGATTTGGTCTGAAACCTGCAAAGACCAAGCAGGGTTTTCTTTCCTGGTTCTCCAGTAACTGCTGGATCACACACTAAACACAGATCGCTGGTTTCTCATGCAAAACCAGGCGATCACTGCTCCTCTTGGGTGCTGACTGCCACCATCACGAGGGACAAAGTCACAGCAATTGTACCTTTGGTTCATCACAGCCAATTCCCAGCAATGCTGGTTGTGTGAGCAAACATCTCCACAGCAGCACCAGCGTCACAGCCACTCATCATTCATACACACACATATATATATTTATATGTACACAAACATACATATATTTATATAAAGATGTATGACTCAGGGTCCCTTCAGCCACTGGAGGAATAGTATTGCAAGGCCACTCACAAACCTCTGTGTACCCCCCCACCTCATCCTCATCTCACAGCTTGGTTCTTCTCCATCTGCATTTCAATTCATTCATTTACTTCGTTAATGAATTATTATAAATGAAAGATTAACATTGCGTGGAGACATGTTTCTTCTTTGATGGACACCAGTCCTCAACCCTGGTCTGAAACATGTCTATGAATATTTATAACTAGCTGCCTATTGTCTTTCCAAAAATGTATAATTATGCTGCAGTTCCTTGGCATTTCACTCAACATATAAAAAAAGGATTAAATTTTCACTAGGTTATCTGAAGCCATTCAAATAGGGTGTAAATAACACTGCTTCACTGCACAAATATTTTATCAGCCTGCTCTCAGCTTTGTTCTGCAGCAAGGGGGTGGATTCAGTTCCAAACTTCAGTAATAAATAACAGCAATGGGTCTCCCTAACCTGCAAAAGATCAATTTTCCCCATACAGGCCAGGAGGGAATCCTCAGTCACCTGCATTCATTTCAGCTCCCTGAATGTGGCATTTCATGTTCTCATTAGTCTCATTAGCACTCGTTAATGTCAGCAGGTTGCTCTCAAATGACCCACTGTCTTTGCAGCGAGGTTATGTCAAACACCAAGAAACTCCCACACACAAAACTATAAATAAAGGTGGGTGGCTTGACGCCTGCCTTAGATGTGAGTTGCTGTGCATGAATTCAGGAAGTCCCAAGAAAAAAATAAAGGACTGTGTCCTAGCACTCTGGAAGGTCATAGAATACACTATGCACTTTTGGGGAGACAAGTTTATCATACATGATTTATTTTATCATTTCATGTCCTTTCTCTCTGCCACAGATATCTGCAAAAATCTGTTTTGTCGAGACTTGCTCTGCCTTTCACTGCAGAAATCAAGTTTCCCGATAGATAACGCAGTGGAGGTTCAGTTAGAATATCAACTATAATCCATGACTTTCAGAGGAAAAAATGTCAGGCACTGGTCCTTCTGAGCTCAGTGGAATGTGGAATAATTAAAGCTTAAAAAAAGCCTACAACACCTCCTGAGCACAGATTCATCAAATGGGAATGAGGTTGAGAGTCAGCTGCCAGCACGACTGACCTGGGACCTGCTGACACCTCTGGGAAGGAATGCCACAACCCACTGGCCTCCAAGCCTGACAGCTTCTTTTGGCTTCATTTTTTTTTATTACCTTAAAATCTTAGACTTTGAAAAGATCTCACAAGCTGAGCTGTGAGGGTCCCAGAAAAATTTTGGTTGCTGTTCCCTGTCCTACACATTGCTGCTGAGATCTATCCAACTCAGAAGATGACTATGCAAATTCTACAGCCCTTAAAATACGGGGGTTTTATCAGCGTACCTGACTAACAAAACGAGGGGGTTTTTACCCCTGAACAGCTGGGCACACTTTATAAGCACTCAGAGGACCTGAGTACTGTCACTGTTAATGGACTCATGGAAGTGCAGATGCACGTTCACTCACCATGAAGGTGCCACCCGTGAGAAATCGTGGTCCTATTTCAGCTATGGAGGCCCCTCAGCCATATGTCTAAGCAGCATTTGTTTCCAAAGGTGTAAAGAAAGAGACATGGAAAAATGACAAAGCTGCAGCAACTGACACTCCCAGGCTGAACAGGATTAAGGACTAGAAATTCCTTGGCAAGGTCTCAGCTATTTTGTGTGAAATCTGCTTTTTAACAGATCATCTCTATTCAGCTCAAAGTCAGGCATGTGCTTAAAAACCTTCTGGCAGCACAAAGACTTCACATAATTTTAATGTTATCATTTATTTTCATAGTACCTAGGAAAGCCAACCTCAGTCCAAGACACCATTCTTCAAGCTGTACAAATGCAGAAAACTGTTGCAATACAGTGTTAAAGTTCAGCAGGTCAGTAAAGACAGAGTGGAACATACAAGGAAATACAAGAATAACTCATTAGTTATTTAAGTAAATAAAGTTTAAGTAAATAAAATTACAAATGGAAAATTGGGATAGCAAGGAGATGATTTCCCTGTAGTAACAGAGAAAGTGAGAAGCGGAGCTGGGGTTAAAAAAGCTTTGAGAGTTTCTGCTTCTCAGGCCATTAGCCAACACCACCTCTATTAGTCATGTTGTTACGAGGGAAGTACACAACATACTCATGTCATTTTTCCTAATTTACCTAACAGTATGTCACAACTGCTAGGAAATGGCAGTGTAAGTGGTTTTTCACTAGTGAGTCTTCTCATGCTGTCGAATTAACACCCTTTTTTGCTGGTTTATGCAAATCTTAAAAGGAAATTGTTCGTGGATTCTTTGCATCTAATCTGCCCTTTCATATTTAATGGGTATATTTGAGTGCATCCCACAGCGTTGTTCAGACACGCATTACACCCTTTAAAACACCCTACTCTGGCTGCTTAATAGACTGCAATGAAAAATCAAAAAATCTGAACGGAAAAAAAAATTAAAATCTTCAATTCTTTTGAGTTTCTGCCAGTGAATTGATAAAACATTGTTCAAGAACCTGGAGAATATTGCAAATATCATCACATTTATAAAAAAAAAAGTTTAATATGCTGATCTCTTTTTAATGTTTACTACAATTAAAAAATATTAAATTAACACAGCAGGACTGAATGTGAGGCAATTAGGGATATGAGACACCACTTGCCAGACTGATTGCCCTGTGCTTGGGTTTTAAACTGGAGAAATGTCCATTTTCCCAGAGCTGTGAGAGGGCTGTTATCAAAGGCAGTAAAGCATTACGCTGCAGGAGCATTATATTGATACTTCTAAAACTAAGATTGAATTAAAGCAGAGAGTTTGATAACTTGGACTCCCTGTAGGAAACATCCTGTATTTCTCCTAGATAGCAATATTCAACCTGAAATCTTTTGTTTTGGATTTGTGTTCTTTAACTTATCAGATTACTGCTTTACAGCTCCCAGAGTGGCCGCTATCTCAGTCTGTTTATGAAATATATAGCTCTTCATATGACACTTTCTTTCAGCACTTTTCTCATCCTCCTCACCTCCATCCCGCTCCCCACGGCGTCCCAATAAAGTAAAAGAAACTACGTCTCATTCAGTTCTCTGGGATTTTGTTTTATAAGGAATAGGTGAGCACAGGGTTACAGTTTCTCCCATTCTAGTTTATATCCATTTATTCTGAAAAAAATAAAACTACCTGAAAGACTTTACCCACCTCTGCGCTGTTGCCGTTGCCAAAATCTCCATCAGATCAAGAGTCTCTCACAGGGAGTTTGAACTTTCCTTTAATCTAATCCATTTAGAAAATGACACACAATTTATCCAATAAAGTGGAGAAAATTGATATCTTTTCATTAAGCTGACAAAGTCTTTTTCACTTCTGACATCTGTGAAATGTGTTCTCTATTTAAATTTTATTTATATCAATCTTCGCTGGTGGAAACTAGATTTAAATGGAATGTTCTGCACTTACAGTGGAAACTTTCCCATCCTGCAATGAGTGTCATACTGGTTTTGAAAATGAACTCTGCTTCTTATTCCTTGGAGTAACATGATACCCATAATCAGGAGGAAGCACAATCTAATATCTCCATTCCTTTGTATTCTATTTCTATACAAACAAAACGTGTACACTTTATCACAGGCAAAAAGAGAGCTGCTGTGGCTTCATAATGGCAACTGCAGAAGCAATCTTGGAACATTTTAATACATAGCATGTTCCCCCTAAACTGCTGAAAAATGCATGATGATACTTTGCTCTGTTTTCATATTTCAGGTTATTCCATAAACATGAATTAAAGTTATCTATTACTCTGTGGGGACTGTCATATTGTTAGATTGTTAAATATAATGTCTTTATGCTTATTGTCATACGGAGTTTGTCACGTTGTTAAAGCAAATCTCCTAAATAGAAATGCAGAAAGGTGAAAGGAGAATTTTTATCTGGGAAAAAAAAGTCTTTGCATATTCTACACACACTGGGGTCACAAACATGACAAAAGCAAGTGCCTGTGAGTCTCTGGGCTGTGTGCACACTTCTTCTCTGTCCATGTCATGTTAATCACCTGTTAGAGGACTTTGAACAACTGTGTAGCTTCAGTTTAGTGCAAGAACTTGAAGACTGATAAATGTGCAACATGGCAAGTTCAGGAATTTCAACAGGCAGTTTTAATCGAAACTTTTGTGTATTTTTTCCAAATTTGTCTTGATCTGAGAGGAAGATTATGGAATGATTAGTGTTTCCATGTTGGTTTTGACCTTTTAGGTGTCAGTGTTTGAAGTTGTTCAGTGCATTTCTACTGCCCCTTAATAGAATACACAGTTACTGAAATTCAGGGGGAAAACATCCCCCTCCAGCTCTTTCATACATCAAACCTTTGTGCTCCAGGTGCTGCACAAGAGCAAGTCAAAACACGGTCACTACCCTTATGCAACCTGCAAAGGTTCTCATGAACTTTGAGGGCTGAAACCCACTGAGTCCAATCTAAACTGGCAGTTCCCTGCACTCACCTAAGGCTTTGGGCATTATGTTTGGGAACAAACGTATTTTAAAATGCAATAGAATTGTGTAAACACTAGAAAATATAAGCTGTTCTATTCCCCTTTCCCTATATTCAATCTGATCCTGATGTTTCTTATCTGTAGGTTGTTTCTCTGGAGCACATGATTAGCAAATGCCATTTCAACTGAATGCTTTTCTGTGTTAATCCATGCAGACTAAATACATCAAATACTCTGATCAATTTTTTTTCTATAGCTTTAAAAACAAAGATTAAAAAAAACCCAAAAAAACCAGCAAGCAGCGAAAAAGAAACCAACTAAAACAAAACACAAGAAAAGCAGGAGCAGTCAAGGCTTTTCTTTCCCCATGGCTGAGGGTATCTGTGTCAGTCAATTCAACCTTGCATAAAGAAACTCTGTGCTTCATGTATTCCCCAGACAGTGAGAAGAACACAATGAAAACCACTCCAAAATGTTACAAGTGTCTAATCCAGCATGATGTGAGCACTCGTAGCCTGTGCTGCCTGGTGACTTAGGGGAATCTGGAATTCTCATCCAGAATTAGCAGTTCAAGTCAGAAGCTCAGGTTCCTCAGGATCTGGGAGTTCTTGAGTGTAAACCAGCCTGAGGGAAAGCATCTTAACTTGAGCAATTCTCTCTCTCACACGACTGCCTCAGCACATCTCAGAGAGACATAACTTAAAAACTGAGAAGCTGCATCATATTCCTTGGGGAAAGTTCACCCCTCCTCGTACAGGTGGACCCAAATCTCAAATGCTGCAAACTGTGATTCATTTTAAAGCTTTTTCCCTCCTGCTTTGAACAGAGCTGGAGGTGTAAAACTTCGAAATCAAGTAGAACTCATCAACAGTGCCCAAGAAGGACAACTGGTCCTAAAGATTAAAAAGCTCTTAATAGAAGAGAAAACCTATTAACATAAGACTCAAAGGAAGTAATTTTTGTTGTGTTCTGGATGCCCCTGTCACAGCATGGGGCTGAGGACGAAACCACAGTAAGCTTTGTAGTCCTTCAGACTTACAAAGGATTTTGCCTACTTACATATTAGAGACAAATAAGAGCTTTTCATCTGCAAAGGGCCTTAGTTTCCCCCACTGTAAAAGGAGCCTGGTCTCCAGCCCAGGTGAGGGTACTCACTGAAGGACACTTGGGTGGGCTTCGTTGTGATTGCACTGCACTGTGCTCACAAATAAATAAATAAATAAATAAATAATATATGTATATATACTAAAACCTGCACACCATTACATGAAGCAGTTGCCATTAAAGTTCAGGACTGACTTTGCATTTGATTATTTTTCAAGGGCAAGATCTGAATACTTGGGCTGCATTTAACAGCATCAATAAGCAGTTAGATCATTTTAATTGCCATGAACAGCTTTGCTTCTCCATGCTGCCTCTCAGTCTGTATTCATGTCTGGTTTACATTGTAAACTCCCCAGGCTGGGACATTCAGGTTTGTGGTTTGTAGCACCCAGCACTGTAGGATCCTTCTCCATGGCTATTTAATCCCATGGCACTGCTACTAGTAAATAATGATGATCATCACTTTGGATTCCCCGGCACAGGATTCTTCTCATGCATCCTGAGGATGCTCTGCTCTGATGATTGCTGTGAAGGCCAGTATTTAGCAGGATGTGGTTTTTCAGTTTGCCCACTGCACAGTCTATTATTAGAGCACAGATTCAGCCCTCGTGCCTTTTCACGCACAGCAGAGAGAGACATCTCTTTTCTCTACTGTTAGCAGCATTAATGATACCCTTCTGAAAAAGGTGTGTGAATAGCATCATTAAACTGCCTTGCAAACACACAGGTGCAAAGAGCTTCTTTTTTATGTTGTATACATGGATAAATGATATATTACATGATAAAAATCAGGTATAATCTGTGAGAAGAACCAGGAAGACAACACGGAGAGACAGAGGATCATTTTAGGACCCCTTCAACTGAACTATTCTATTCAATTTTATATTCAAGAATTTAATTATAAACTCTGAAATGTCCTTAAATCAATGCATGCACAACCAGGTACTTTCTAGAGCTGAATGGTGTGTTATAAGGGTGTCAGCTGCTTCCAAGGTATTTTGTGAGCTTGAAGCAGCCATGTGAGGTGATATGAATGGGTTAAGCATTTCTAATTGAGTGACTGTGCAGAAAGCTTTGACAGGCTTCCCGAGTGCAACCATGAAATTAATTCTTGCCAGAGAAAACAAACCACAGACAGAGCCACTCACGCTCTAACTAGTCACAGTTGCAAGGTGAGCTAAAGTTTATCAACATCCCCAGACAAAAAATGTCATTAAGATACAGTTAAGGATGTAGTCAGATACCAATTCCCAGGCAAGAAACTTCATTAAGGTACACTCAAGGTTGTAAACATATGTGCCAATTAAATTCAAACAACAAGGTCCAAACACTGTCATTATTTACAACGTTAAATATTTGGAAATTAAAAGTTACTGCTAGAGATAATATGGTTCCTATAAAATTCATAATCAGGTTTCAACAAACAACTTCTGCCATTGTTCAGTATTACCTTGCCCTCTATTTCTAGTTGTGATGCTCCCTGCCATGGAATGCTGGGAAAGCTAAAAGTCTCCATGGGTTCAAAAGACTCTGGACAGATTTGTGGTTAAAAAAACAAAAACCAAAACAAAAACAAAACAAACAAACAAACAAACAAAAAAAAAACGAAAAAAAACCACAAACAGCTGCAAGTACTGAAAGCAAAGCAGACACAGTTTTATCTGGAGCAGCCTGAGCCACAAGTCCTGAAGACCCAGAGAATATTCTGAGGAAAATCTCTTTAGACTTGCCTTGTACTTCTACATGTCCACAAGGATCAGATTGGCACTCACAGAGATGGGCTGTTAGGGTGGGTGGTCCTTTGGTCTGCAGCAGCATTGCTGCCATCACAGCTTCCCCTGCAGTCACAGCATGATAACAGATTGGATCTCGTGTGTGAGGAGGCTGTGGAAAGCACTGCACTGTCTTAGGCAATGCAGGATGCCAAAGAAGTAATTAAATATGAAATCCTCACAACTAAACTTCAGTTGAAGGGACACCTGCCTTTAAAATGCAGTGTTAGACCCCTGAGACATTATTTAATTAGATTTGTTCATTGTAACGCAGTTGCAAGCATGGTCTTTTCTCTTTCAGCTTCTATAGTGATTGGGAAATGGTGGTGTGAGATGGAGCCCTGCCTAGAAGGAGAGGAATGTAAGACGTTGCCTGATAATTCCGGATGGATGTGTGCGACGGGCAATAAAATCAAGACCACCAGAGTAAGTTGTCTTTCTGTCTATACCCAGGAGGTCCTCTTAGGAAAGGGAATCACTAATGATTATTCGCCCATGTCTTTTCCATCATCATGTCTGCTGTAGAAATCTTAAGGATCACTGCACACCTCCCCAGTCACTCAATCCTTCTGGCCATAATTTGGTGAAAATTCAGATGGGTCAGGCTGGTCAGCTGAATTCAGGCTCGGTAACCAGCAGGTTGGAGCTGCTGAGTTGCCAGGCCACTTTCTAAAAGACATTTTCACCTCAAAGAAAACCCCTAGTGCCCCCCACTGAATCCCTTTCTGGTGGCTAAAGGGAAGAATATTATCCTACATCCGTTCCTTGCCTGTTCCAGGCCACATCTGTGTTAGCAGCTGCACAAGGGCTTTGTGACAGAGGACCTGACTCACTGTCTGCATTTCAGATCTTACTTCAGAGCAGCTCTAGCCCCACGAACCCATTAGTGACATGTTCTTGAGATGCTGAGGGTTCAGGTAACACAGGCCAACAGGAGATGACAGCTTTCACCACACAATGCCAGGGAAACAGAGAGGGGGCTGCAAAGAGAGAGAGTGTGAATGAGCTGCCTAAACTTCTCCCACTATGACATTGCCTTGGGAATGAAAGTGTTTTTCAAAAATAGACTTCAGCTTTTCTTTCTCAATGTGAGATTTTTTTTCACAACCATTTGCTTATAACTGACACATATACCTGTGTTTAACAATTTTAATTAACTTATTTTCATGCCACAATTAAATTTTTTTTTTCCCAAGATGTCAACTCAAAGTATTTCGTATAAATATATAAATTTTAATTTTCCATGAAGTGGAAAATATCTTTTGAAACCTGCCAAATAAATAAATAAATAAATAAATAAATAAATAAATAAAAAATTTTTTTTTTAAAAAAAGGCATATTTTCAAGACAATTTTCCCTGTTTATTCTACATACTCAAACCCAGCTGCTAACTCACAGGAACGTGCTTAGTGTTATGATTTTCTGACTTCTTCCTTTTTTTGCAATCCTAATGCTAGTCATTTTTCATGTCTTTTAGGCTTTTTGATGAAAGAGGAGATTTTACCCTAACTGATCCCCACGCCATCTGAATTCTTTTCTTTCCCTCCATATGATCTACACTAAGAGGAAGGATTTGTATTGCACTCCAGCTTCTTGAGCTGAGCCTCCTGGCATGGCTAATCACACCAACACATTAAATTATTAGGGTACCTGCTAATGTAGGGGATTTCCTTTGCAGAAGGCAGTAAGTGACCCCCGAAAGCAGGATCCATATTGTCTCTGTCACCTCCCAGAAATACGAAGAAAGCATGGAGGGACCTGTGATTTCATGACTCAGCTTCATTGTTGCTGCAAATCCTTCTGTGCTCTCAGCTGATCTGTCACAGCGCAGCACCTCTGGAAGGTTGTGCCCTAATGCAAGTGCCTTGCAGTGCAATCAAAAAATCCCCAAACAAACACAAACTTACTACTCATCCTTTCCATTGAGGAAACATTTTCTCACTGACTTGGGGACTTAAAATGGAAGAAAGTGATGTCTCAAAGAAGTAAGAAGCAATATGAAGGATCTTAGGCAATAATTCATTCCTTCTGCACTCTGTCTGCAAGTTATATAATTTAGGAATTGCATTTGCTTTTTTCAAGTCAAACTGTCCTACTCTTAACTCCCCCAGTCCTCATCACATAAACTAGTTTCAGGCGATAGAAGTGATTGCTGGGAATTTAGCAGCTTCATTAATATGCAGATGTATGGTCCAATCTATTCAGTATGCATTATTGTATTTCATTTAAATTAAATACTTGCAGAGTGAATGCTCAGAACTGAAAAGAAATATTTCTTCATTTACCCACAGGAGTTATTTTAATTAGCTTGTGAGGGGAGTACCTTATGGTGCTGCTTCCAGTAGAATTTTGCTTTGTTGCTTTAAAATATCATTACAGAACCCAATTGACAAAGGCAACATGACATGATGCACTGAGCAACTGTCTCTTGCATTTTCTGAGTAAAAATTCTACTTCTTAGTCCCCGAAACTTTGCTTGAATCTGTACCGCTGTGTCAAGTCTGGCAACATAAATGTAAAGTAATGGAAGCAATCAGATCCTGAAACAGACTTTTTTTCCTTAGTTTTGCCATTTCAGAGGGCAGCAGAGAAAGAGAGTACAATGTAATCTGTACTGACCACAGTCCAGGCTGCAAGATTGGGCCATGTGTGTCTAATTTATGTAGTTAAGGAAGTTAAGAAAGCAGAAAAAAGCAAGACAAGTCAGTCCACAACCTAGTTATATCTGTGGTGATGAGCCAAAAAGCTAGAGCAAGTCTGCACAGGCTGTAAACTGTTTTAATGAAGGCTTTTCCTTACACTAAATACATTTATGTTGGGCAGCTGCTGTCCTGACAAGGAAAACATTCACATTTGTGAATCTCAGGATTAAAATGCCCATTAATATATTCCTCCAGGCCCACAATAAATCACATATAAGCATGTGTGTGTATATATTTATGAATACATGTATATACACAATATGCATAATTTTCTAGAGTAATTAATACTGATTAATGTCAGAAGGAGGTGGACAACATATCCAGTGAAGTCTTTGCCAGCACATCCTCTTTCTGTGTTTAGTCCTTTTGCATAGCTCACTAATTAAGTGTTTAAGGCCAAAGATATAAAGCTCACAGCTTCTGTAAATCGATTTGTTTTGTACTGATGGTCAGGCAGGTGACAAACAACACTAAAGAAATCATTTTGTCATTCAATTTTTGGAGCAGTTTCAATGCTTTTTTTTTTTTTTAATCTCTAGTCACTCCTTTTGTTTGGTTGTTTTGTTTTGGTTTTGTTTTTTAAATGTCAGGACATAACTTTCAATGCTTTCCTTAAAAACATGGGGCCCTTGGAGCTGTACTAGGATCCGCCTGGAGATCACATCACCACATTTCACCAGAGCAACTGGCACCAGGGGAAATAGAAGAGCAGCATCTCGGGCTGGATGTTGCTGATAATCTGGAGGATGGATATTAAAGTGTTGAGCACCTGAGGACTCGCAGAGCAGCTCAGCTCAAAGCACCTCTCCAGCTTCACAGCCTGCACCCTGCACTACAGCCCACCCAGCCCCCAGTTTCCAGAGAAACACTTGGTTTTCCATACAATTTGCCATCAGAGAAATGCAGGGCATTTTATGGTTCCCCGAGGCACCTGAGCATCACATTTGCTCGTAGCCTCTGCTCATCTCATCCCGCAGCAAATAACGCCTTGGCACCGGGTCATTCCCTTCCCCTGCTCCGGGGGAATGGCTTCAAACAGAGAGACAGTAGGTTTAGATTACGTATCAGGAAGAAATTCTTCCCTGTGAGTGTGGGGAGGCCCTGGCACAGGTTGCCCAGAGAAGCTGTGACTGCCCCATCCCTGGAAGTGTCCAAGGCCAGGCTGGACAGGGCTTGGAGCAACCTGGGAGAGTGGAAGGTGTCCCTACCTGTGGCAGAGGGATTGGAATGAGATGATCTTTAAGCTCCCTTCCAAACCAAGGTGTTCTGGGATTCTATGATCTCCTGCACCACCCAACCAGGTGGTTGATGCACATCCAGCATCTCCCAAGGCACAGACAGGAGCTTGCTCAGGGTCTGCCTTTTCCGTGTCCATACATTCTTGCAGCCCTGAGAGAAAAGACACACCCACCCCCCCAGTACTGCAATTTAAACTCAGCTGTATCACTCACCCTTATACCACAGAGCCCGGGTCTTTCTTTCCCACAGGAATATATTAAAAAATAGCATATTTTACGTAACTGACTCTTTTGCACTTTCTCACTGCAGATCCACCCGAGGACTTAACAGAGCACCCACGTCTGCACGGAGACAGTGAAAGCCCTGCTGATGGATGAGGACAAAGTATTGAAAGTTTAAAACCATCTCAGCATTTACAAGCCAAATGGATTTCTTATTTGCACTTTGACTGTTTACCAGATAACAACAGTGGCTTTACTGTGTGAAAGAAAGGATTCGGTGGAAATATTGCCCCTGATTTTTGACAGCTGAAAATAAAAAATGAAGAAAATGGTTCCTTTGCTAAAGTTTCCGAAATTGCGAAGTACAAACAACAGTATAAGTTTGGATCTACAATTTACTTTATACCAGTTAAAGTATATATATATAGAAATATATATATATTAATATATGATATTTTGAAATAAAAGCCTCACTCTTCAAGAAATTGAATAGTACCACACTTTGCTGCAGCTGCTGTAATTTTTTTTTTTTCCCTTTTTTGTAATGGTCTGGAAGTTCCCTACCTGTTTGGGAGAGAAATGTGGCAGAGAAGAGGCAAAGCAAACCTGCTGCGTTACACGGACGCCTAAGAGCTACACGAATCCTACCGATGAGGCATCCAGAGCTTCCTGTTCCCTTTGGCAGAATTTTGAGGGCATTTGTTGTTTCACTTTGTGTTCTGGAGGCTTTTCCCCCTGTGCAATACTAGCATGCTGGCTTTGCTTCATTAACCATACTTGATTGATATATAACAATGATAATTCTATCCTCTTCTGAGAAAATATTTTTAGAGCTGTTAGATATTCCACGAAGAAGAGATGGACAACTATTGAGTGAAGTACAGTATGTATTAAAAGTTCATTTGGCAGAGTTTGGTAGACTGTGAGCTCCCTTCTTATTAAAGATGTACTGTACGTACAGTGTCTTCAGACTTTGTATAGCTCTTAGAGACTCCAGTAAAAACCCAGTAACCACCTCCAAAGCTTTGCATTGTTGGCTCACTAGTTCTTTGAAACAACAACAAAGCTATTTCTTTCCAGACCAACACATGAGGGGAATTTTGCATACGGTTTGCTTTGTCGGGAGCCCATTTGCTACTGGTGAACAAGCACCTCAGCTGGAGCAAATGCCTCTGTGGACACCCTGAATGCTCAGCACATCCCAACACAGGGGACTGCCTGGCTGTGTGCTCCTATCCCACAGCACACATGGAAGAACTACCTAAATTTAAGTTTCCCTCGTTGCGGGTCAGGCTAATTCTCATTGAGAGCGTTTGCCACCAGCTGAAAGCAGACGTGGGCAGTTGCACGGCACAGCAAACACACGGCAGTTTGTGGTAAGCACAAACTTGTGGCTGAGCCCTGCTTTCATCTCAGGAATAGTTTCCTTCAGTTTAATGTTTCCTACCAAGGAGAACTGAGCTAAGCTGAGATGCTCCCCAGCAAGGATGTGTCCACAGAGACATGGACCCACTCAGTGCGAGTGGTTCGAACTCCCGTTTCTAGCTGAGCTGTTGCTGTTCACCAGGCAGCCTGGCTTCTGCATTGCTGAAGAAAGATCAGATCCGAGGGTTGAAATGTGCAAGCCTAGTTCACATTCCCAGGCACTTCTGTGAGTGGTCCAATTAATTCCAGGGGGTTTATTCATGTGGAAAAGTGTCTTGCTGTCACGGATAAGTCTGCGCAATCTACCCTTGAGTCCACCTAATGCTACCAAATCAAAGAGGAATAGGGAATTGTAAAACTAGTTTTATCCAGTCTAGCTTCATTTCTTTAATATTTCCAATTTTCTTTCAGCCTGCTTACCTGTCTCTCACAGGACCCCTTTGGCCATGCTGATCACTTTTAATCCAATGCAGAGGAAGTGCTTGCACTTCCCAACCTAGATTTGGTTGCAATTCTCCCACTAACTTTCTTTCTCCTTCAGGGCAACCACTTCAATCCTGATGTGTCAAGAGGCAGAAATTGTCACTGTAATTACACTGTAGGTTAAAGCAGCTACATGACGTGTCACGCCATACTCCACGCCAGCTTTCCATGCTGGTCTTTGCCTGATGCTCACAGTGGAAGGGGATAAGCTGTTTCCAAGCAATTCTGTTATCTCCCCTTCAAAAAGAGATGAGTGAGAGGTATCCAGGGAAGAAACAGGCTACTCAGGAAAGAGGTAGAATCACCATCCCTGGACGTGTTGGAAAAAAGTCTCAGTGTGGCCCTTGGGGACACGGTCTAGTGGTGAAGATGGCAGGGTGAGGTTAACGCTTGGACTCGATGATTTTAGAGGTCATTTCCAACAAACATTCCGTGGTTCTTCTGTGCATGGAAAGAAGCATAAGCCTCACCACCAGTTGTAGATCTTAGCATGCAGAGACAAGCCTCCCTGCTGTCCCATCTGGACAGGCCATGTATTTTCTGGCTACAGCCTCCTGTCCAAACCACAGAAGACACCTGAACCCTAGTCTGTGTTTTAGACATAGTCTGCCATGGCCATGTGCCCCTAGTACCATCATCTCAATTCAGAGGGGAACATTGCCTGCCTGGTTACCCACAGGGATCATCAGACCCCCTCCAGGCTCACCTGCCACAAGGGGAAACTCCTTAAAATAAATCCTTAGCATTTCTGAATTTTACTTGAACAGCACTTCAAAAACCCTAAGAGCCTCTCAAGCTAGGAAGCCCTTGGTGCACTAGGAGATAGGCCCTGCCACCAGGAGGTAAGTCCATCCAAAGCCAGGATATGTTATCACCCCTTTACCCGCTGGAACTGAGGCACCCAAAGCTAAATGGCCACTCAAGGTCACACTGGAGGGCTGTGGAAAATTTGAGCAGAAATTAAACTTCAGTTCCTTATTCCCAGTCTCCTGATACTCCGTAAAAGGACACACAGAGAGCAAACTAACACATGGCCTCCTGTACCCTTTGCCAAAGCCTGAGGTGTCAGCACTGGGAGGTATTTACCCCAAAGCAGTGCATCCCACAGGGCTCAGATTGTGAGTAGGTAACACTGCCTGTGCCTATGAAATATGCCTGTTGAGATTGGGAAATATTAGACTTGCTAAAATATAAGAAGGAAATGTTGTCATTACCAAAGGAAAGTTTCTCAGAGATGTTTATGAATTTTTCCTTGCCAGTAGGCAGCCTCAAATATCACCCCACCAAATTCAGTAAACATCTGCGTCTCTTTGAAGCTGCTGCAAAATCTGCTCGTGTAGTGCTTCACTGAGAAACTGCTGTTTTAATTAAAATGTTTTAGAGGGGAATTAAGGCCTTTGCAAAAAAATAATGAGTAATAGAAAATGAAGTCAAATTAAGAGTCGGATGCAGCTAACCTTCGTTGTTTCTGGGAACCAAACTGAAAACAATAATCAAAAAGATTCAACCAGCCTGAAGTCACAAAGATTCTGTATTTCAGGGATATGCAGTGTGTAGCAGGAAGATGTCAGAGCTACTTATCTTGGTCGATGGAAAGCTGATGTGTTTCAGTGGGGGAGTGAACAGGTCCCAAATCCTCATGGGAAAGTGACAGTCATGCCATTCTCTGCATAATATTAAAAGGTATTTATGTCAGGAGAAGAAAGTTAAAGTTCCTGCTTTCTGGCAGAAGTCTAGACAGAGACATGTCAGGAAATTAGAAAAAGAAAAAAAAAAGAAAAATATTTGTGAGTGCATCGAAGATAAACTTAGATTTATGTCAGTGTTTCTTCAGATGTGTGAAACCAAGTTATGTAAATCTAAAATGTACAAGTTGGAAAAAAATACTGCAAAAAAAAAAAAAAAAGTAGCTACCATCTGCCTATTGATTCAGAAAACCTAGATTATGTGCTTCTGTCCAAAAATCTCTGGTAATAAAGAGCTCAGTGTGGTATGACTTGATATTGCTTTGAATATGCTATATGTTATATTTGAAAAAAAAAAAAAAAGAAGACGACTTATGGGGAAAGTCCACTGCTATGGGCAGCATTATGAACAGCATGATGTGCAGCCAGACTTGGCATTACCAGAGAAAGCACCATGAAAAATTACTGAAGGCGATGCAGTTTATGAAGAGTGATGTTCTTATCAAACCTATTGATTATTAGCAGAGTTTGCAGGTACTTTCAGTGGTGTATTGCTTGTATGTTTTCCTATTATAAAATGATTAGTTACGTTCCTAACTCTCCTCATTTGCCACTTTCCTGTTTCATTATATGGTCCCAATATAATTACAGATCATAGAGAAGTTGTGGAGGAGATAAACATACTTTGGCTTGGAAAGCACATCCATTTCAACTGAAGGTGGCAGGCTTTGTTTCTTCTTCAGTGGCACAATGAATATTGTAGCCTAAAATGAATTTCTCTTGTATCAATACCTCAGTCACATCCCAGTGAGCAGGGTTTAGAGCCTGACAGAGAAATGGGTCATGCTTCTTTGCTTGGTATTCTATTTTTTGTCAGAGAAAAATAGAAACACACTCCACAAATAATCTTTCAGGTAGACAGAAGGAGATGTGTGTTACAGGGCAGTTGGTTTCAGGCTGTCAACACTTTTTCTAGTTCACCAATTTGAATTCAGATCATAGACCTGACACATATTTATGGTTTCTTCTCTGAGAGGCTCACACAGTCAAAACACTTAACTTCACAAATATTTGTACTTTATAAAAATATGTGCTCTGAGAAAAAGAAACTGAATCCTCTGCTTTCCAGGCAGGAAAACGAAACTCATAAGAGCTGGGACCTGCCCAAGGTGATGCTAAAAATTTGCAGCAGACACAGCAGTAGAACTGAGGACTCCTGGATTTTAGGACATCATTGCAGATGGTTCATCTGCAGTTCACATCAGAGAAATTTGGCTGACAGCAGACTCTGGCTTTTAGCTCGTGTCACAGCAGAATTAGGGAGCCTGCAGTCAAGTGAGGACGATCATCTGCAAGCACCAACTGATCAGAGGTTGTGCACCTCCCTTCAGCTGGGATTTTCAAACCACTGATTCATGGAAGACCACCAGTAGATCAACATCTTTTGCTCCCACAGGGACACAGCCCTGCCCAAATTTGGTTTCGTGGCTCCGTAGTAGAAAGTGCTTTGAGCACAGAAATGTCTGTGTGGACACACTTGGCAGATCTTTGCTAAACCCTTTTGCTGTTGCTTGACATGAACCTCTAATTCCTCTGTGCAACTCAGAAATGTGCAGAGGAAACCCCATGACAGGCCTGGATACGGCATCTTTTCATCCAACACTCAAGGTCAGATTACTTTTATTTTCCCATCATGCAGCAATATGATCCAGTTTGTATGACCAAAAACAGTATACTTGTTTGAGCATCAGGTTACGGACCTGCTTCCCATTATTTGTCATCTGTTTTCTTTCTCATATAACTGTCCTTGATTCAGTTAGAATCTAGGAGGAGGCCCAACTAGATATGAAGCAAACTACCCACAGCCTAAAATATTGCTCAAGGGGAATATGCAAGTTCTTCCTCCCACCTGCCATTCCTCTTCATTTCCTATTTCATTTCATTTTCATCTCATCTCCTCCCCTCTCTTTCACACCACTCAAGTGCATTCATCCATCTCTATTAGTCTTTTATTACCACTACTGCCCCACAGACTAAACAAAAGACCTATTTCAGGGAGCTGTTCCCAACAACAGTGATTTATGTCATCTTCTTTCTTTTCCTTTTTCCTGTGTACTTTGGAAGGCAAGATGCCAAGCTGTGCCAGGAGCTCCCCATATTTCACTTCCCACACCAGCCATCCCCAGCTCAGGGCCACAGGGTCCATCTCAAGTGTGTCCTGTGTACAAAGGAGATACTCCTGGTGTTTGATTTGCAGCAGGGGAGTTAATTGTCAGCTCCTCACCTCACTGAACCCATTTGTTTGTTGATTTTCTGAAGGTCTCCTGTGCCTTGAACAGAACCAAGAACTCAGCACACTGACTATTGAGGGCTTGCCATAAGTTTATGCCTCTGCAAGAGGAAAATTCACCACTATTGATCTGATCGGACTTTTTTTGGACTTGAAATAGAGAGTGAAAAATGGGCCAAGTTGCTGTGAAATGCACAGTGTGGGATCCAAGCACAGACACATCATAGAATCATAAAGGTTGGAAAAGACCTCTAAGATCATCAAGACCAACTGTTAACCCAGCACTGTCAGGTCCACCACTAAACTAACTCTAAGCACAACATCTACATAGTTTTCGAAGCTTCCAGGGACAGTGATTCCACCACTTCCCTGGGAAGCCTGTTCCAATGCTTTTTTTCCTGAGCATTTTTTTCCTGGTGCCCTTTCAGTTATATTTTCTTTCTAAAAAGACTCTGCTATCTAGGTTAGTAGAGCCTACATGATATCCCATGGGCAATAGTCCAGAGTTTTTACAGATCTGGCCCCAAGTCCCTAAATCCCTACTAGTTTCTCACAGACATGATACAAAGCAGAGAAACAGTTAAGAAATGTTACAGTCTAAAGACAATGGTCTCTCTGTCCTTCTCTGTTAAAAGGAATATTCCCTGGAAGTGTCTTTGAAACAAAACATCAGCCTTCAAAGCATCCTGCAACCCAAAGAGCTTCAATACTGAATTAATGCCAAAGATCAACTAAAAATCTTAAAAGGAAAAATGCACTTGGCTCTTGAATTCAAGTCCTTGTCAAGATCTTCCACCAGCTTTGCTTCTGGAATAGGAACTGAGGGGTCACCTTGAGACCCCTTTAAGTCCTAGTAATGAACACCAGTGGGGAAGGAGACCTGTCAGAGAGATTTCGCTGCCTCTCAGTGAAACCTCCAGGCACTCTCCAGCTTTTCTTTCATTCTGCCAGTGTCAGGTTTAGCATTTAGCACCGGAGGGGCTTCACTGGATTCACTGTAAGCAGATTTGTATTCCACCAACTTTCCCTGATCTTCGTCTAGCCTGAATTCGACTGGTTGAGTAGGTGTGATAACAGCACTTATGACTTTGCAACACAGTACAACAGTCCAAATAAAGCTTTTCTGCTGAGGAAGGCCCAGAAGCTCATTATAATTTCCTGCTCTTTGAGCAGAGTTTGATAGCATAGCTACCAAAGCTGCTCACGAGCAATGACCAGGCTGGGATGTGTTTCCTCAGCATCTTGGCTGTTTTCCCCCAGTCTGGCCACCAGGCTCCAACACACATAAGTTAAGCAGCAACTATTGGTGCAACAGAGAAGTAACACAGTCTGGATATGTGTCTTTGAGAGGCAGCTTCAATGACTGCTTCACTCACTTGGCTTCATTTTCTTCTGGCCTTGAGTTCCAAGACCTTATGGCCTCAAAAGAGAAAAAAACAGTGACTAGGTGGAAAAAAAAAAGTTGGAAAATCACCATATCCCTAGTTGGTACATCCTAGCACTGCCTTCTCCTGAGCTGGTGCTGGAGGGAGGGAAGGCTCCTAAAGGCAAGGGCAGGGGGGAATTCTGGAACCCAAAGCCCAAAAACTCTTGCAAGCCTACTGTGGCCTTTTCTGCTCATCTGTGCTGAAATGTGATAGTTATAAGAATATCATGTTCTTTATCAGCTTTTCTACTCTCTCACCGTTTGATTTCCAGATGTTATTATAGCCTATCTCCTTTTCAGTTCATCTCCACCCTGGCTTTGTCCGAGGCAGAGAAAATGATACTGTGCTTACACAAAAGCCTATTCTTTTACTTGGCATACAAAACAAGACAAATGATAAGAGCTTGTTGGTTTTATTCAGCAAAGCTAATCTCAGCATTTGCTTCACTGTGGGATTATAAACAGTATTCCATCCTACTCCCCTAACTGAAACACCTTTTCTATATCACTTTTTTTTTTTTAAAATGTCAGAACACTTTGATTTGTTTACAGCTCTAGCTCCTTTAACTTGCTTCTATTTCTCTGATTTGAGCAGAATTGGAGATTTCCAAATAGTGGGCCCAATCCTATAATTTTTCCCTAGAGATGTTGTATCCATATAGTCTGTGACTTCCACCTTGCAATGCTCTTTCCAGCAGTGTCTTGTTACAGTGAGCACCAACCCTGGGCAACAGAAACTAAAAGATCCAACTCTGAACTGATATTTCAGGTATTCACGTATCAGACAAATTAAAATGCACGTTAGATGGTTTAATATTTGTTGCTAGCCTTTATCCTGACCTCAATGGAGAGTACAGCAAAAACTTCAGCAATGCCCAGCAAGGTGAGGAGAACAACAGGGACAAGAGCAAAACGTGAAAGAGTTACCTACACACACAGATGTACCTGCTGCCTAGAAAGATTCTCTAGGCTGAAGTCACTGAATTCACCCCCAAGGACTGGATAGCAAGGGTTGACATTTTTTGACAGTTTCTGCCAAACTACATCAGTTTCCCTCATCAGTGGATTTACCCACAGTATTTGCTGGTTCAGAATGTTGCTTTGCAGCCCCACAGCTGAGTTAAAAATGTTTTTTTCCCCCCAATAAGAATTTCTATTGTGACTTTTGTGACTGCTTGTTGCACGGGATCTGTGAGACCTTGGAGTTAAAGATGTCCCTCAAAAGCTCTCAAATGTGCCACAGGGGCTTTTCCCAACAATAACATCTCAGCTGTGAATCTAGCAGCAAACTACAACAAATACATGTGATGGGACCACAATATATCCCTTTTTCCACCGTGGAATAAAGCTGCAAATGAAAATAAGGATGACAGGATTTCTTACAGTCAGTGCTGTTGAAGATCTGGGGGCAAAATTAGGAATAGCAGCCTAAAACTGCCAAAATAGTTTAGTCCAAAACTAAAAGTAGTTTAACACATAGTTGTCATTGATTTCTAGTCCTCATGCTCTTCCCTTAATGTGCTCCACACATGTCCCTGGAGACTACAGTAACTCCACCTTTAAGCAACTCTTGTAGCTTTACCATTTGAAGACTTGACACGAGCAAAGGAACCCCTAAAACCCAACACCATCACCTGAAATGAGTGTAGACCTGGTCTGTGTTGCTGTCTTCAGCTTCCCTTTCACCTTCTCACACTCCTAACTCCAACTTACACCCTTACACTCCCAACTCCAACTTACACCCTTACACTCCCAACAGAATTTTACCAGAATTGCTGTGAGAGAGTTGTTCTTCACAAATTGCTGCCAGACATGAAAGTCATCTTATGCCTGAATAATTGAGGCACTCATCTCTTCCAACAGCCAGTACCTTTCTGTAGCCCTCATTAACCCCCAGCAGCCCTTTTAAAACTGATCTGATTAGTCTCTTGCAATCAAGGTGGTGGTTTGGGCAGAAGACTTGAAAAATGGGAGTTCACAACTGGTAAAGTTCTTGATCGGGATTATTATTATTTCTTCAAGTCAAACCCAAAGTTTGCATAACGAGGATTTCTGGGAAGACACGGTCTATTACACAGGGAAACCAGCTGTTCACCATTAATTGACACCATCCTTCTCAGACACCTTTTCACAGACACCCTAAAATCAGGATTTCTGAGCACACACACGCCTAGCATTAAGCTAAATGAAAATTGAAGAACTGACCTGAAAGCAAAGATTACCAACCTTAACTTTCAATTTGTCAGGACCTCGCCATGATTTAAACACCAGCTGCTCTGCTTGAAATACGGTTTCTACCTGCAGCTCTTGATTTTCTTCACTGCTCTGCAGTGCAGAGGCTAAACTGGGTGTAGCCATGAAAAATACCCTGGAGACATTAGAGGTAACTTTCCTCAGCATTTAGCACTCAGTGCCCTCAGACACATCTGAGCCCACCAAACATGACCCACCAAAGAATCAGTAAGGCTGGATAAGACCTCTAAGATCCTGGAGTCCCACCATTAACCCAGCACTGCCAAGGCCACCCCTAAACCATGTCCCTAAGTGTCACATCCACACACTTAAACACTTCCAGGGCCGGTGGTTCCACCACTTCCCTGGGCAGGCAGTTCCAGGGCTTGATCAGTGTGAATTATACCAGCTATCCAGTTTCAAGTTAAGCAGTACAGAGACAAACCAGACTCACAGGAGGAGCAAATTGATATTAAAACCCCTGTCTGGACAGCAGAAGATCCACATCTCACTCATGACTTACATATAAAGTGAGTTTATACAATGGCTATGCTGATCACTTCCTTAGGATTTAGAGAAATGAGCAACTTTAACTTTACAGACTTCATGGTTGCTTGATCTCACTACAGTAAACAGCTCCATATTTTTCCTTTTCATGTTTTATCCTGAAGCAACAGAGCATTACATTAATTGACTTGTCTTATTAATTCAATAAGCTGCTTCCAAGATGAAATGCTTAGCTATGCTTGCTTGTTTTTGGCACTTTTTGGTTGTTGGAAGAAAAGCTTTAAGGCTAGAATTGCTCTGATGTTTTCCACAGTTCACTGAATAATTTTATGCACTACTGAAGATTTGCCACATGTGGAATTACTGCAAACTGCTACTTTTTCATCATATTATAATTTAATTCACACTTTTAGTATGATAAGAAAACATTTAACAGTTTGCATATTTGAAAAGTATATTTGTTCTGCCATAAAGTTGTGGTTAAGAATTCATTATGGGTCACTCCTTTCTAGGATTTATAATTTGGACTTAAGATACATTTAGAAGATTAAAGATGACATAGAAGCCACCCCATTCAAATGAATTATACACAAGAAAATTCAGGGAGAAAAAATTGACCTTGATGTAAATGCAGAGCAAAAATAATTTACTGTGAGCTTGAGTAAGATTGAGACTTTCTAACTATTTCAGCAAGTTATTGGAGGGGAGGTGAATGTATTTTAAGGTTTAAAACCCCACCATTCCTTAAGAGGAAAATATTCATGTAACTACGTGGATTCTTACATTTCAACTTCTTCAGGAAACATGAACTCTGGGTTTGCCTTTCAGCTCATGAAAATGCTGATACTTTTTTTGGTCTGTGAACTGGGTGAGAAAGAAGCCTGGCCTTGGGTGGTGGAGCCTGGCAGGGAGCAAGGGCTGCACACAAACACAGTGAAAATCAGAATGCTGCAAAAAGGAGTCACCGGACAAACAGGTCAGTTGTTCCTGCTCCTGGGGGTATGAAGGCATGACTGCAAAAAACGTCCTCTATACCCTCCCTTCATCTGCAGCAAGCAAAATTTTGCTCCCCAGCAATAAATCTGTCAGCTCTGTGCTCACAGGAGATGCTGGTGGCTGGGGCAGTGACTCCCACCAGCCCTGCTGTGGGTTGGTGCAATGGGTGACAAACCTTCTCACCCCAGGGCTGGCGTGCAGTCCCCGCTGCAGCAAACCCCATCTGGTAATCACAAGGGTCTGAGTCAAAATAAAGACTTTTGCCTGCAGTGAGGTCCTGCTTGCAAGTGAAGGTTATTGATCAGGTTTCTGCCCTTAAGATAAGAAATCAGAACACAATTTATGCTCAGAGTGACCTGTAGGTGTTTGCACAACAATTAATGCCCACAGTTACGGTAATGCAGCTGGACACACAACAACTGATCTTTTCCTTGAGACATTTTACTCTTACAGCCACTACCTCTAACTCTTCATTATGTCTCCCCATACTCGTGACTTTTCAAAATTATCATACTAAGCAAAGCTCAATGCACTGTTTGAATGAATAAGGAACATCTGGTGAGCTGAGACTACTGGGACTCCTCGGACGGATAAAGTTGTAGCACTTTTCCTCTGTATATGGAAATGCATTGTAAATTAAATCTGAAAATCATCTGGAAAGGCAGAGGTCAGAAAGGAAGTGGAGAAACCATCATTTGTGCCAAGGTCAAATTCCATGCAGCTCAGCTTAAAGTCAGCGTATTTTCATGTGTTCAGTGACAAAGTATAGCACTGTCCACTCACTATTTTGTATTTTAACAGTTTTCTAAAGGTGCTTGCAACACCATATTTTGGCCTTCACAAAATACATGCCAAATATAGTATAAAACTGACAAATCTTGTGACTATGAAAATATTTCTCTCCCAATTTTTTTTTTTTGCCTTCCATTTCTTTTAAGGAAATGTGGGATAATACTGAAATCTCATCCTTTATCTGCCTGAGACTGAACCAATGCCTGCTGGTCTACCTTACTTCAAAAAAAAAAAAAAAAGAAAAAAAAAAGAAAGAAAAAAAGAAAAAAAAGAAAGGAAAAAAGAACAAGTTGTGCAGTGGACCATCTGCCGTGAAACATAAATGTCTTGTAACAGCAACGAGCCGAGAGCCATGAACCACTTAGCCTGAGGGAGAAGATGTTTCAGCAAGGAAACCCTCAAAGAGACGGGTGATGCTCCCATTCAGCTCCAGCTGCTGTTGGAGCCCAGCTCTCCACAGCCTGCAGGACTCCTGCCCAGCCTGATGGCTCCTGCTGCATCACCCCTTCACCTTTGCATTCATGCAGAGAGATTGAAACCCTGGGAAGATCAGAGTCACTTCTGTTAGTGTTACCCTGTGGTCAGAGATCTTCCTCACACCGCTGTGCCAGGAGATGATGTTACCTGGAGGTTATCGCCACCTCCACGCCAGGGACATCCCTGACCTGCTGCAATTTGTCTGACACAGATTAGGAGTTCTCATATGCTGAGAGACCTGAGTTCCTTGTAGGAAGCAAGTAGAGGGCACCACAGGCTGGTGGGATCACGGTTTTGTTGATCAGAGCTTCTCCTGGCAGTGATGCCATAGATGTGCCAGTCTGCATTGAACCCGCCTTTATCCCCGTGGCGTAGGAGACCCTGAGTTTGCAGAACTTTCACACACATTTTGACTTTTGTCTTTGTATCACAAAAGGGCAAAAGGAGACTGGGAGAGCACAGCCTACATCTCTGAAAGAAATGTTACCACCATTTTCTGCCAACCCCCCAAAAACACCCTTTAATCTCTACATCAGGACTTAGACCAGCACATCTTACAAGCACAGCCCAAACGTGAAACATGACATTCATATGAACCATTCATTTGCAACTCTTTACTCCGAAACAGAGCTAATACCAAAAGACAAGCAGTTCTCAACACAAGATAGGGTTACCTTCTGTCACAGCAGCCAAGTAGTATCAGTTGAAAATACCAAAGGGAAAAATTAGGAAAACGTCTTTGAGAAAAATCCCTGCTCTTTTTACCATTTCAGGGATAAGCAGCAGGAACGTGACACGTTTGCCTTGTTGATGTAATAATGGTATTGAGTGTGTGGAAAGGTTGAATGCTAATTGTTTACTGGGTGATCAGTGATATTGCAAGGTGGATGCAAAGGAAGAGGCTGAAAGGGGGAAAATTATTCTTTGGATTTCTCCTTTCAAGAAATCATTTAAACACAGGCACAAATGGAAGGAGGGGCAAGACAAACTACAGATGGCTCCAGTGTCAGGGAACATTTATCTGAAAGCCAATAAAGATGTGACAGTCTACTGTTTTCCCAGGCCATGTAACTTCATCTGGATGAGTGTTTCGAGACAAGGCAACAGTAGATGTGGAAGAGCACATCTCCTGTGCCTCCCTGCCCTGTGTGCAAATTTATTTCCTGTAAAAATCCACCTCATCCACCAGGTGCCCATAGCCCTACTTTTGAAGGATGTGGCAAACAGCTCCACACCAGCTGCATCTCCCACTTTCATGGTTTGATAACCCATGCCCATGTCTCCCTCAAACTTATTCTCTGCAAGCTGAGGGCTTCCAGACCAGACCCTCCATTTATTGCTGTGTTTGGGGACATACTTAATTGAAGTTACTAGCCCAAAGTCCATCTGAGGATAATCCTCAGCTTTGTGCCTGCAGATTTATCTGCACCTGCCCCGTCTCAGGAGACCTTTGTCTCCCTGAGGAGGATGCACCCCTGAAGCCTCTTTTTTACCTACTCAGCATTCAGATCTGTGATATGGATCAACGAAGTTCCTACTCTTTTGAGCAGGGCTCAATGCAGCTGAGGAGAAAGGAGAGCAAAGATGCTGGACAAAATACAGCTGCTGGCTCAGGAATGTCTGACACTCAGTTGGTGCAGTGGTGGAGAATCACTCTGACAGTTCCTGTGCATGAAATTATCTGACATAGCTGATATTAATCGATGCCCAAGGGCAAAGTGACTCGTATTAACCTACCTGCCCTTTCAATGCTATGAAAAATAAGTCCATCCTTTGTATATTCCTAGGAGAAGGGAAAAAAGCTAGAAACAAAGTGCTTAAAAACCTGCATTTGTCAGACTGATCCTGTTTAATTAAACAGGAAATTGCAGGGCAACTAAATCAATCTTTACAAAGAAAAGCTGTTTCTCTGTTTACAGAAGAGAAACTTGTGGTGATTTATCTTAAAGAATGTAATTGCCTAATGATTAATAGTGACCAGAGATAGTCAGAGGGAGGAAATGAGGAACAGGAGTGACTTCTCTTGGTGCATGGTTGAATCATGGCAGAGCTATATGCTCCTGCCACAGAGAGTATTAAACAAACAAAATTTCCTGGTTTATACCAGAAAACTGCTGTTCTTCTTCTTGTTTCTTCTTTTAATACAGAAGTTATCACCACTGGAGAAAGTGACTTATTTTCCTTTGCCCTACTTAAGAGCAGACTTCAAGCTGCTGCAACACATGGTGAGTACATGAGGCTCTCCAAAGCAGAACAGATCTGATGTGCTGGTCTGCAGGCAACCTCTGTCTGTCCCCAGGCTACCTGTGCCTGCCTGTAGGCAACCTGCAGCTGTTTACAGGCTACCTATAGCTGCCTATGCTGTGTCAGTGCTCCAGGGACTGGAACCTGCAGGTGTGTGTTTACACACAGCTCTGTATATGCAGAGTGTCACTGGAGAGCCTTAAGTCTGGACATATTTTCTTTATCATGGAGACACTATGAAGAAGGCAGAAACAGCTCTTAGTGTTCTTAAAAACAGATAGGAATTAATACTTAAGGTACATGTGGCCTTCAGCTAAATCTATCATCTTGCTTTAGAGGACAGCATGTGCTGTTCATAATATGATCCAGGTCTTCTTATAGACATTCATCTCAGGATATCCTCAAAAATATAGATCACTGGTGACAGGATAGACAAATGAGCATGTCAGGATTATTTTTTCATTGTATTTATTTGCTTGTGTACTGAAGTACTGCAGCCTGACTAAAGCAGTGCGAGTAGGCAGTGGGATGATGTGATTGTTCAGAAAACAGCTCGTTCCTCTATAGTTTCTAACAAAGCTGATTTATTATACCACTAGTAGAGTACAACTTTCTGTCTTAGGAACCCTCACCTCTCACAAGGTCTCTTCAGAAGCTGCCATTCAGTTCTGTCTACCTGGTCTGTGGTTTCCAGGAATGACTGTTGGATGATATGACTGATTTCATTATAAATAAGGGTTATTTTCAGAGTCCAAGTCATAGACTTGTGGCCCTTCTCTCTCCTAGACTTGTCTGGACCATGTCAACACAAGTGGAGAGTGAGCAGGTGGTCTTCCATCCCTCTTCTGCAACCTGACATGGAAAACAGTAGGTTTCACAGCTATATGGTACCAAAGTGAGCACCACAGTGGAGTGAAGTGTCCTAAATACTTCTGCAGTCCCATCCTTCGGAATTGCATCCTGGTTCTGAATTGTGCCCTGTCTGCAGGACCCCTGTGATAGAAGCAGGAACTGAACCCAGATTAGCTGTACCTCAGTGCAGGGCCTCAGCTGCTAAGTACGACTTTCCATTCCAAAGCATGTCCACTCACAGCTTTGCAAGAGACAAATTAAATTTGCTGATCACTAATGATGGTTGGTGGGGCTCAGAAATATGGGTTTCTCACACAGACAATAACAGATGTCATGACTGCAGAGTCCTGGTAGCACAGTAAGACATCCCCCACCCCCAGGATTGCATTCAACAATTGATAAAGTAATACCCTTGAATTTAAATAGGAAGCAGATGTTGCCAGTACCTTCTGCAGGGAAGGCAAAAGGAGGCACTGACCACTTATCAAAGGAGCAGCACACCCTGGGCTGCTGAGCACAGAGCAGGGCTTCCTGAACAGCGCTGGGAGGAGGGCTCTGCTCAACTCTACACACACAACCCAGAATAAAATCCTCTCTCTTCACCAAGCAGATTAACAGATGGAAACAACTTGTATTCACTTGGAACCAGTAAAGCTGAGAATAAGACTGTAACTTTTTAACGAGCTGTAGCTTGTGAGGAAAGGCAGGCAGAAGTCTCACAAACCAGTGAGAAAGCCCTGAGTAGTGAAATCTCATGGTTTACAATACGAGGACTGTTTATCATTACTCCAAGGTGACTTGCACTGAGACGAAAGTTTAAAAGACCAGTGACAGCTTTGAAAGAGATGTCTTAAACTTGGCCAGAGTGCAAGTGAACTAATATTGCAAGTGTTTCACTGTTTTTCTGTTGTAGCTGAACCAAAGCAACATCCTGCTTGTTTTCTCAGCTCAGTCATGTTTCATCTGCACCTCCAGCGGGACAGTTCTGATCCCAACTGTTCAAGCTCTCTCCCAAGGAAACTGTTTTGCCAGCATTTCAGTCCCTCACATTAAAGTCACACATTATTCTCTAAGCTACACGTTTTTTCCCTGCTTCCTTTAGATGAGTCAAGGAAAATCCGCTCTCCATCTCTTGCAGAGAGGAATCCATCAGGCGTTAACCCATAACCTTTTTGTGCTTTACTGACCTAAAAACCCGCTGCCTAAGGCAGACTCACATTTTAGAGAATCTATCTCCATAATTTAGGGATGGTCACAGAACATTGTCCAAGCATATCCCTTCTTTATTTCCATAGATCATTTACTGATTATTTATAAGCAGCATCCCAGATACCTGTCTGATGAGTGCTTTCATTATTATGCCTCCTTATGCAGTAATTCAGGTAGACTAATGCCCACAGATTGCAGTATAAATTCCCTATTAAATCCTAACCCTTGTAATTACTCAATCCTAAATACTCTCATTTCTTCCTCTGTAGGGTCCAAAAATATCTAGCACATGAGGATCTCACAGCCACCCTCACTGATCCCCTGCCACCACTTAATTGAATTATAACACCATAAATAATCTGGAGGCTATCTCAGAGGCACCCCATACAATTTTCAGGGATGCTGCCTGGTGGGTGACCTATTTGGAGAGGTACAGACAGATTTCTCAGGATTTTCTTCAAGCTGATTATCTCCATATTCCCTGATGAGCCTTTGTTGCAAAAGCATTACCAAAAAAAAAAAAAGGTGCTATTTAATTTATTAACAGCTAGTCCCAAACCAAATTCCTAAGGGGGAGAAATACTGAGCAGATAAAGCTAAACTTCCAGAACTGAGAATGCCAGGACAGCGAAGTGGTTTAAGATAGGGATCTGAATTTTGCAGCTAAAGACCATCTTGAGGCAGTGAGTAGATTATGGAGGCTGTGCAGGGATACAAATGCACGAGGCACTTATTGCCAAGTACCTTCTGGCAACCACAGACATAATCTCCCAGAAAAGAAGATTTCCACCACAAAGAGATGTTTCACATACAAAGCCAGAAACAAGGTTGCTTATTTCAATTAAAACTTCCAGGGGCGCTAATGCTTAATCTGTTGGCAGCAGTAGGTCTGCACTTCAGGTAGATGGAGTGCTTGTGCTGTGTTGTAGCCCTGCATCCTGTCAGCAGAAGGCATTCAGAGAATTGCTCTTCTCTTTGCTGGCCCAGCCGCTGTGCGGGTGCTGCCACACTTGTCAGACAACTGGTGTCTCACACCTCACACCCACGAGTGCTGATGCACTGAACACAGCTCTGCAGGGCAGAGCTACACAACACACAACCCCTTCTGTCATCAGCCCGTGCCAGTCTGCAGGTGACACCAGGCTGAGTGGTGCAGCTGACACACCCGAGGGATGGGACACCATCCAGAGGGACCTGGACAACCTCAGGAAGTGGGCCCGTGGGAACCTCAGGAGGTTCAGCAAGGCAAAGTCCTGCATCTGAGCTGGAGCAAACTCCAGTGTCAACACAGGCTGGGGGATGAAGGGATTGAGAGCAGCCCTCATGATAGACTATAGACCTAAAATCAGACTCTCTGTAACCTGAGTGCATTCACACTAACTCAGATTAACATATCTACTGCCACCTTACACATTTGATATGGTTGCACACTGTGAGTGGTTACAGGACAGGTTAGAACACTTCCAGGATTAGTGCTGCCTCTCAGGAGACTGCCCACCATCACCACAGTGCTTTATCTGCTTAACCACACAAACCGCTGGGGCAGGTCTGCCACAGACCACCTTCCACCGTGTCCTCCAGCTGCTCCCGCTCGCATTTCTCCTACCTGTGCTCCAGGTATACGGCTCCAGCAGGAAGGGGTGCTCCTTGGCTTGCAGTGGTGTGGTGGCTCTTTCTGCCATGACATGTAGCTGAGGGGTTTGGGTTCCTCTCTTCTTTCTCCCTGGCCCTGTGTGTGCCTCTCTAAGTGCCCCACATGTGGAGACAGGAACACGTGTGTGTCCTTCCCGACGATCACAAAGGTGTTGAGACTCGATGTTTTCCCCAGCCCCTCTGCTGCTCTGTGTGTGTTTTTGGGTAACCAGGAGCTGCTGAAGCTTGATGTATTAATATATAATCCCTACACTGGGAAGCAGCTAGGTCTCCCCTGTCACTGCTCACAAGGTACCTTTACATCTTCCCTGCTTCCTAAGGAGGGGTGGGGGAAAAAAAGCCAAATCTCAGGCAGGGGTCTGCTCTTTCTGCCTTCTCATCAAGCAGAACTCTCTGCATGTGTGAGGTCTCACAAGGGGTGTGAGCCAAGCCTTATCCTCTTCCCAACTTTCAATTAAGGAAGAGTGAGCAGAGAGCCTCCCTGAGCACCAGCACCACACCAAAGCCCAGAGCTGTCAGTGTGGCTGTCTGCAGCAAGTTCTCAGGAGCTCACTACTAAGAAAGCAAGGGCAAAGAAACCCAAAACAAACCCCCAAGCCCGAATTTCTGATTAAATAACACTGAAGTGCTTAATGTAAACTGCTGCATGCCGAGGCACCTGGAAGGTGGGCAGTGCATCTGTGCTGGGAAGCCCCAGATGCAAAAGCATCCTCTGCTCTCGGCCAGCAGACAGGGAGAGGACTTCCTGCAGGAACAGATATTTTGGGCCCGAGAAGGCATCCAAACAGAGAAAACTCTGTTGGGAGACAACCTGGAGCAACAACACCGAGTGTTGATCCTCCCCAGCACCTAATGGGCTCCAGCTCACCTGTTTGAGTGACTTTCTGCTAACTCCCCCTGGGGGTTTTAGCCAGCCCATGGGGAAATGCCATACCATATCAGGGATTACAACAGACCAAAGTGTCCTTTTCAAGGCTTCAGGGACTCCTGGGGTGCAGCTGAGGCTCGATATAGAGCTGACCAGAGATGAGAAGACATTTTCAAGTGCAAATTCCACATACCCATCCACCCAGTGCTGAGCCGTGGAAGGGAGGGACAGGGGGATGCACAAAGCTCTGGGTACCTGCCTGGCTTTACCTCCCTGGGGTAGTAAAATCCCACCTCTGCCTCTGTGCTCTGCATCACCAAATTCCCAACAGCAATGGGGTCAGACACATCTGTCTCATAAAGGAAAATTAAACTAGGTTACCAATTTAAAAATACAGTCACCCTGTTAAAGAAAGTAAGTAAACACCTTCCACTGAGTGATTGATGTTCTGGGAAGTTACACAGCCTAATGAAGAGCACTATGAGCTGCTGGCATTATTACATTTGCTGTGACCTTAAAAAAGAATAGCTCCAGCTGTCTCCAGAGTACAGAGTTGTATGCTCTTGGATTTCTAATACTAACGGGAGTGCAAAATCCAGCACTGATTAAAATCATAGAGGCTTTTGCTTCTACACCAAGGAAAGAGTGAGAATGGATTGTATTACAGACATTTTGACAGAAAAAATATTTGCTTTCTCGGGGGGAGATATAGTGTGTCAGTCATCTAGTCAGAGAGGAGACAGGCTGGCTTCCACTCCCGCTCAGTCTCCGTGAAATCTGATTTGATCCTATTACACATCTCACAGTGCATGAGCCCAGGCTCTGGGCAAACACCTCCCAGAGCCCCTTTGGAGATCCTCCTGGTGCAGGTGGAATCAGTTGGACAGGGGAGAGTGGGCAGCATTCAACTAAAAAAGGACCTCTGGTAGCAAAGTGACCCAGGAAGGCCACATTGATGATGAGCAGCTCATGAACCATCCACGAGATTGCCAAGAGCCTCCTGTACCACCAGCCCTTCAAGCACCCTCAGCCCAGTTCCCTGGCACAGCCCTCATATCATAACTAACAACAGTTGTTGGGTTTGTGCCTCAGATCACCAGAAACCTGCCTGTGCAGCCATGCCTGTGTGAACATGGGTTACACTTCCATCAGGTTATTTAATCTCCCTGGTCTAAGAACATTTAGCAACAGGGTTGCTGTGAAAACAAACCAAATTCAACAAAAACAGCTTCAGAGACAGCAGCAAATTTCAATGGCATTTCCATTTCTGTAAAGAGGCTGAGGCTGGGTATTGTGCCTCTAACATCAGTATTCAACGATAGGTGACTAATTATAGCAGAAATGAAACACAGCCAATACATTTCCAACTTCACTGGCTACCAGTTGGGGATTTTCTAAACAAAACAAAACAAAACAAAAAAAATAAAGATGAGGTCTGTCTGTTTGAGATTGAACTAGAAGATTTAAATGCACATTTTCAGAATTTATCCTATTCCTTCATATTTAGTCTTTCTTTTTCAGGTCTGGTTATAAGCCTTCAAGTGATCACAATGCCTAACTCTTAAAATACTAATTTGTTTTAGAAGGTATCTGGGAAGATTTCAGGAAAGAGAAAGGTTTCACCTTCTTTCTCCTAGAGAAGACAAATACAACGTTATAATTAAATGTATTTATAGAATAGTGTCTGGTAAAGCGTATTTCTCCTGTTGTTGAGAAAACAATGGGGGTTTTTCCTCTTTTGTTATATTATCTAGAAAATTAATTATTTCCTTTATCCATTGTTTTTAACAAAATGTTTGTGTTTCTATCAATATGAAATGTCAGACTGAACCACACAGCTATTTACTTTGAAGTAAGCATAATATTACCCACAGCTCTATTCAAAGCACCACAGAACATAATAGTGTTAACTATAATTAGATTATTTTCCAGAGTTAGAAAGATTCATTGTAGAGCAGGGGTTTTCATAAGGAAACAGAAAGACTTACTTCACTGAAACCATCAAATAACTCTGCGCAAAATAGTTTTGGAGAATTAACTCCCTTTTGTGACTGGGCTTTAATTATTGTCTTTTTTTCCTTGGTAATGCATGGATTTTAATTATCACATTTTAACAACATAATAGATGACTCAACAGACAAATGTGGTTTCAGACTACAGTATTAGCTTATCCCCTTGCTGCTCCAAACCTCCTGGGCCCATAGCACATATTACAACTACTCTTGAGGACCACCCATTACCTTCTGCACGGCCCTGTAGCACCAGAGCAACACTTCCTCCCCATGACATCCTTGCCAGCACCACTCAGGGGTCAGCATTTCACTCCTACCCTGGACACAGATGGTACAACATCCTTGTTAAAACAGTTCTCTCTTTGCTCAGTGCTCCAGGCTTAAAAACATTTAGTGAGACGCTCCAAGGCTGCATCTTCCTGACACAAAACAGTCAGGCCATCACAAGAAATCATATCACCACTTTTACCAGTTATTTCTGAGCAAGCAGGGAATCCTGGCTTAAATTCCTTTATTTCAGAAAGTCTCTGTAGTTTTTTGTTGTCTTTTCCACACCTGATGTCTGTCTCCTAAGGAGGTTTCATGAACGACTCATCCGGCATCTGCATCAGAGACCGAAGCCTTTATTGACCTGTTTGGTAGGAAGTCAGTGCTGATCATCATTGTATCTGACAAGTTTTAAGAAATCCCAGATAAACAGAAGCTGATAAGCTACTTGCTGTTATACACCTGGCACTTTTGGACTTAGAGGATTTATAGCAGCTGTTTCATCTCCAGTTTCCCGGAAAATAAAAGAAACTCAGGAAATCTTGAAATGCGAGTTTAAACACAATTTGAACACAAACTTGAAGGACTCTGCACAGCTCAGTGGCCATTTTGCTATGCAAGCAGTACTGGTTTTTGTGAATTAAAATTATTTCCAGTCATAAAGACCTTTTAATTTCCAAGAATCCCTAAACTAAGGGATAGGCGAGTGCCACCTATGGGAATCCTCATCATGTGGTTCTGAACAGCTCATCTGGAAAGCAAGAAAATAAGCACATCTCTCATCCAGCTGGATATTGTAGCTGACTGAAATTCCCCAGTACTGGCCTGGGTCTCCAAACAAATTTCTTTTCAGCTCTGCTGAGCCTCCATATGTTTTAACTCTCCACGAACACTGAAAGGATCAAGCTCACACCTTAAAGGCTTGCAGGAAGGGAATTTTAAGTGAGAAAACACTAGTTATTGAGCCACAGAGTTGTGCATCCAGCTGGGTGGTTCCTGAGGGTAACAGTAGTCAAAAAAAAGGGAGAGGAAATTTCAAATTGTTTCTGTCAGACCAGTAAAAAAACTATGTCCAAAGCAGGAATTAATTTGCGAAACTCATCAACATGCCTTATGCTTCTGGTCTCCAGCACAGGTAAGTTAGTCTTGTAAGGTCTCTGGGGAAAGGCTGCATCTGCCCATGGGTTAGTAAAATATCCCTACTAGGCTGTGAAGTGCTACACCATCAACTACTAAGAGACCTTTGAGTTCTCTCTGTTCAAAGAGCTGAGGAAATCGATAACAAACCTGGTTAGCAACATGCCTTGTTTTGGAGAAGGTGTTCAATGGTCTCTGCTGATGTGTTTCATATCCATCCCTAGAGATGACATTGCTCAAAGCAGAGGAACCTGCCCTGAGACTTTGGACCAGCACTGAGAGCCACTTTATTGAATTATATGGTTGATTTTACCCATATCACAGGCTGTTCTTGGAGGTCTTCCATTCACAATGGACAAGGCCCAAATTAGCTTACCTTGCAGGACTTCTGTCCAAGCTTCTGTGGCTGCAGATATGTGAACATATTCGCCTCAGAGAGAGCTGAGACCAGCAGGAACTCTAATGATGCTGCTGCTGGCAGCGAGCTAAATTTCACGTATCAGCACCGGGACTTCACAGTAGCACTGGCGTGGAAATTGGATTAGTAGCTCCAACTAAACAGAGCTTAAGCCATTATAAAGTCAGTAGGAGGTTCTGATTGACCTCGGTGGGCTTTGGATCAACTCCCAGGAAGAATACGAGTGAACTTGACAGTGTTACTGAAACACATTGCTCCTGGAAGACTCCTTTGTCCAAAGCAGCACTGTTTTTAATGAACAACTTTCTAAGGGAGAGCCTGGGATACTGGGGGGATTGGCTGGCTGGTTTTTGAGGACAGCTTCTTGAGTTGCTGGCTCTTGAAGATGAATGCCAGACAGGGAGCAGACTATCTGGTCTAGTCCAATCCTCCTTTTACTATGATCCAGTCAACCCTAGGTATTATTAACCACATTTTCTCAGAATTGTTTTACCAGTCTTCAAGTCTCTGGATGGGGCCTCAGGAGAGTGGAGAGCTGGAGGGTATTTCTAAGCACTAAACAAGTTCTCCTGTTCCTTCTACTCTCTCTGTAAAAGCAGAATTTGATGCCACTTGAGATGGACAAGCGGAAACTGCCACCTAAACCTTGGGACAGGTTTCCTTCTTTCTGGAAAAAGGAATAAATATAATGAACACATTAACTTGAACCTTGACTCTCTTCTTCCAAACCTGTTATTAAGCTGGGGTTAAAAAGTGGTTTAAGGGTACCAGAAACCCTCACTCCTCGTACTATACAGAAAAAAAAGAAAGATGAGGTCCAAAGCCTGCCATTAAATGTTTCTCATGATTGCTTGTTATTAGAAGGGAGCTGCAGATATGCTAATACAGTGTGCTCACTACAAAAAACCCTGTAATTGGGACAAGGCAGCCACAAAGCTCCCCGCAGCTGGCAGGAATTGTGACTGTTCTCTTTGGCTTTAATCATGGCTTTTAAAGCAGATCAGTAACAGCAACAATTAGCCTTTTAGATTGGTCTCAGAAATTACCATTTTTAAAATATGGTGACTCTGCAGGCACAAACCAAAAAGCTCTGAGCTCTGCATAAAACCAGCAGCCGTACACTCCGACTTATTTGTCACTTGTTTTGTCACTTGCTTTGTCACTTGCTTTGTCCCTCCTTTGTTTCTGCTGAATTGTGGTTCTGAAAATCAGATAGGAAACTTGCACGGACTCTCAAAAGGAAATATCCTTAGTCGCCTCCTTTTCCTCAAGGAACCCACCCTTCCAGACAGCTTCTGCTCGGAAGGACTGCCTGGCACTCCAGCTGTGTGTGGACCAAAGGGAGGCACAGCCATGTGGTGATGCAGACAGATCTCCAGTCAGATTGCTGGTTCTTACTGGGCAGAATGACTTTGGTTTTTGACCTGGTAGGAAAGGACTGAAGCAAAGCCATTCAGAACAGAGACAGGAAAGAACAATGAAGAGAAAGAAATGGAAAAAATTTTCCATCCAACGAAGGACCCAGAAGATCCACATCCCTGGGGAAGATTTAGAAGGCAGTACAGGAATAAGAACAAGCATCTCATTAGAGCAGATGGTGGTGTGTGTAGTTGCTATTGAGAGGGTCCTTCAGTGCACCTCCATGAACAGCAGCAGGGTCTCAGCCTGCCTGCAAGGCTGGCAGGAGCACATTTTGCTCACACCTGCCTTTGCTAAGCCACTCAGAAGTTTTGCCTTCACAGCAAGGTTACTCAGTGACCCCAACATCTTTAGTGAACTCTCTGTGTTATCTGCACAAGTCCTGGCATACAAAACTGGGTATCCATATCTAAAATCTCTCTTCCTGCTCTGTGTGGGATTACAAATGCCTCATACCTTCTAGGAGGGTTTGCTAGCACAGCAACACAAAGGAGCTTTTTCAAGTACAGATCTGGCCTTTGTGCCTCAGGGCTTAATTCTCTGATGCTTGGACTGCTTTGTACCACTCCGGCTCACAGAGTCTTTAAAGTACAAGTGTAAGTGCACTTCGATGTATCTGCGTGTCAGGTGGTAACAGGATGTTTCTTGCCTACCTCAAAGAGCAGCAGAGCAGTGTTATCAACCAACACTTCCACGGGGCTTTGATTTCCCTCAAAAAAAAAAGCTCTGCAACATTGGCACTCAAGGCTCGGTCTTACTGAAGCCTGCTGCAAATCCCCCACGTGATCTTCACAGCATTGCATCCCTGCCAGGCCAGTGTGCCAGCTACTGGCCAACTCCTTTAGTCCCAAAACTTCTTTGCCTTTCTCAAGCTGCTCGTGCCCCAAGGCATGCAGAGGGTTTGGAAGTGAGACACAGCAAGGGAGACTCCGTGGCCGAGGTGAATAGAACACAGTCCGCTTATGACATCCTCTTTCTATGAAAACAACAGAAAGGTGATGTTCCCTGAGCCAAGTTTTCCAAGCAATGCAATTATAAAATGGCCAAATAATAAAATATGTGTATATAAGAAATACTGACAGACCCCCGTGCACATCCAGCTGAGGTAACCATAAACGATTCTGACATTTCCTTGCTTTATTTCTGTCACAAAATTGTTGGGAAATTTAGAAAAATCATTGTTTTTCAACATCATAACTCTCTCTATACTCACTATAGGCCTGGGCAGAAAAGGGTACAAGCTTCTATTACAGGAGGCTTTCAAAGAAGCAAAGGAAAATCAGCTTTATGGAGCAGTCCTGCATGATTAATAACAGGTGGAGCTTAGGCTGAGCCTTTCATCCCAGTGGGCTCCATGTACATGTGGACAGCAGTGCAAAATACCTATTTTTTACTTCAAGCCTGTCATTCACCACATACACTCAATCAAACAGCATTGAAAGGTGGAAGTTCTGATTTTGTCCATGATGGCTGATAATGGGTTTAACACCTCCCTGGGAAAGTGCAGGAGGAATTGGCAGGAATATCAACCTTAAATTTCCTGAGGTCATATTTTGCTTTTAAAATGAGAATTTTTTGCTGCTGTAAATAGGGTGAGTGCTGAGCCAGAGCCATCATTAAGTTTTGCATGTTCCACATTTCACATCACCACACTTGTCTACATCAAAATCTACACATAACAGGCACAGCAGGAGTCTGATAAACCAAATGCTTCTGAAAACAGTTTAACACTGGTCTTTCATTTATTTCCACCTTATGAAGTTATTCATTGAGGCAACGTGCAAAACCTACCTTCACCAATGGGAATGTGGCGAGGAGAAATGCTATTGTAATAACTGTGAATGATTCCTATTATAAATAGCAAAGCAAAGTGTTTGTTTCAAATGCCAAAATTGGAAGTATTTCCACTCCACAGGGGGCCAGGAAGCATCTTCTTTTTTTATCTATTTACAATAATTGACACTAGGATGGAGCACAAGCAAATGACTCAGAGCTGGCCCTTCCTCTTCCCTACTCACCAGCTCCCAAATGCCACATCTGAGGCAAACATCCTCTTCAGTGCTTTGTCTTCACGTCTTTCTCCTCTTCCAGTAGCGTCTCCTAGAAATGCAAGCACCAAACAGTAATGGAAGCGTTTTAACAGCAAATTCAGGAACACTCTCCTGTAACAAGAGCAGAGCCTCATTCAGAGCTGGGTGACGCTGATGGATGTGCAGTTGCTGAAAATGTATCAAGTGGGTGCTGTAGCCTTGATGTTCTCTTTTTATGTCATTCAACAAAATGCACTTATTTTAATTCAGCATTTCTGTCCTTGGGAAAAGAACAAGCTTTTCCTCTCTTTCCCGTCCCAAAATGGGATGGAAGACACCTTGAAAAGCTGAATTTTTGAGCCTAAAGTTTCAACCTGTTTTCGGGAACATCATGGTGTAGGTTGTGCAACAACTGTCCTTGCTGGCTCAAGGGAAGGTGAAGTTTTGTGTCTAGTTTAGCCTGTCAGTTCTGTTTCTCCATGTTGCACAGAGGATTTGTGGCTCTCAGAGCACACAGGCTGAAGGGCTTGGTGGGAAATTATCTGGTTTATTGGCAGGTTCTGTACCACCCACATTGTTTTTCCCATGGTTCACCCAGCACGTCCAACAGGCTGAGCTGCCACAAATCCAGCTGTTGCACCTGAAGTTCACCTGGGTTTGGATGCACATTTTCTCTTTCGAGAAACAGTTGTCCAGAAACCACACGTGCCCTAAGATGAAACCGGTATCAAAACTTTAAATTAGCCGTTTATATTACACCATCAACTCCTCACCCTTCAAGAAAAAAGAAATAGAGATAGAAGCGTCCTTGACACATAAAAAGAACGCCAATACAAAGATGCGTAGCTTTGTGGATGTCCTTTAGATCATCAAGATCTCATAAACATATTTTCTTTATCATGATTCAGGTTTTATAAGCAGCTCTTGGCTAAACTTTGCAAAGTTATTTTCCCAGAAAAACTTTTTTTCTTTCCCCCAGAAATAACTGATTAAAAATTTACCATCTTGTAAAAAATTCAAGAAAAACTGTTCCTTATAATTAAAATTTTAATTGATATCTGCTTGAATACGTTATCTGATTCATTATTGAAATTCTATTCTTGCTAAGCTTTTTTATTAAAAAAAAATGAGCGTTTTATTAAAAGAAATGTGACAGATCTGAATGTCTTCAAATGAAAATTATTTTGCTTAATGAATTGTGTGGCATTCAAGCCAATCTCATTGTCTGCCCTTGTATCTGATAATGCCATGTGGTACAGACAGCCACTCACATGTATTTTAATGTAGTATTTGACACACTGTTTTTACAATTGCTGTAAGGTGACAGCGTTTCCCAAGGTTTTGGGATGAGGATTATAGATTTGCCCAGGGGAGTACTATATATGATACCAACAAATCAAACAACTTGCCCACAACTAATCTTTGCAGGGAGCGATACTTAGTGATAATATCAACTCTGAAGAAAAATCTAGCAACATTTTTTGGTTGGAATGTGGAAGCCACTTCATTAATGGAGAATATTTAACTTGTTGATTGAACGAAAGAAAATGTTTTAGAAAAATATCTTGAAAAAAGAAAGACAATTGCCTATTTCTCCTTAAGATGCTCTGTAATTTCCAGACAGTGTCCTGCTAATTGCAAAAAAAAAAAATTGTATTCAAGTCATAAATCAGCATTTCTCAGCCAAAATAGCCTTTAAAATTCATTGGGGTAAGGCTGCTTCATTGCAGTGCTGAAACCACAGTTTCTCAGCAGCAGCTCCCTATTCAATGCAAATATCTCTGCCAATATTTGGTAAGACAAACACAAAAGCCAGGCCAGAAAAGAAGGAAATTATGAAAGCAAACTTTGCTGCAAATTAGTTACAAAATGGTTTTAAGACACCTCATTTCAAACATCTTTTGCCTCTCCCACATCTCACAGTAACTGTTCCAGGAGGGCTGGATTCTGGTCATGAATGATCAGCCTGGACACACACACTGCTTGAAGGAGGAAGCAGGACCTGACCACGGAGCAGTTTGCAGATGACAGCTCTCTTCCCGGCTATCTATCTTCCTCCTTACTATGTTTCGCCTCATTCTTTCTGTCCCATCTCTGATTTATGTCCCTTTTTCTTTCCTCAGTCACTCTCTCCCTCCTGCACATCATCTCCCTGCAATGTCTTCCCAACTGGGAGGAAAAAGTGATTATTCTGTGGCTGCTGCTGATCCTCACGCTGACACTCATGCTCCATCACTTGAAGGGTTTTTCAGGGTGATGATTTCCAGCCCTCCTGAAATTGAGTAAAAATTAACATGTAGAAATCCCAGGATCTGTGGTTGGCTGATCCGACCCCAGGCAAAACATGGCTCTGGCTGGGGCTGTTTTACATCTAATCACAGCAGAGGAGCAGCTCCCACCTGGTCTTATTTGTAGTTTTTTATCTCACTGTCCAGTTGAGTCAATCAATTGCTGCAAACTGTGTTGTGCTGCAGGGGAAAGAATAATACAGAAATATTCAGCCAAACTGTACAAAAATTTTTCCTACTGCTCTGTATATATGTTGGAACAGCAGCCTGGCCAGGTAATGTCACTGGTCCTTGATAAGACTGTCACAGCTCTTCCACTTTGGAGGAAAAAAAGTAATAAGAGACATCATTCACCTCACAAATTGCCCATGGAATAATTACTCCCTCCAAAACAATTATATCTGCAAAAAGCTCCTCTTCCTCAGAGGGAAAATCCTGATGGAGACTGTTCCCAATTAAGGTTTAATATATGCCTCTGTTTCTTCAGGAAAGGGGTTGTTCTAGTCCCCATTGGAACCACTCAGAAACGTTAATGGTCTTTGAACCAAGCCCAGTGACAATGCATCTTCATTAGTGATAAGAGTGCTCCCTTGTTTCCGGTTTGTTTCAGGTTTGGATGCTTATCCATCACACTGTGGCATGCTGGGGACAAGAAATTGGACATAAACTTGCACAGAGAACTGAGATTTCCTAAGACTTGGCCACTCCTCATGCCTGCTTCAAGGTTCTGTGTGGAGGATGGTATGTTTGGAAATGTTTGCTCTGGTGACACTGTTGGGACCAGTCCCTGCCTCCAATTTCAGCACGTCTGGGAATGGTTTGGGTTGGAATGGACCTTAAAAATCATCTAGTTCCAACCCCTCCACCATGGGCAGGGACCTTCCCACTATGGTAACTCCAAAATGAGCATGGCCAGCTCAGCACCAGCTCTGGATGTCCTCCAGTGTCCCCAGATGCCAACTGGTATCCTCTGGACCATCTGTGGAGGAGCAGGACATGTTCTCCTGAGCCACATGCCCACTCCAGCTCTGCAGTAGTCCTCACCATTGGGGGCTGGAAGTGCCAAGGGAGGGGAAGGAAATTAATAATTCTGCATCCATCTTCCTTGATTTGTACCTCTGCAAAACAGCATCAGAGTGACTTCCATGTCAACTGCCCCACAATGACTACATCTAAAGTTCCTGGGAGGAGTGTGGATTTTTTTTCTTAAATAGAACTATTGTTTAATTTCTGTGCCATATTAAGCAAACTACTGCCAAACTGCTACTCTGTGAGCTCTTTCCAGGGTTCCCTTTTACCAAATGCCTGGAAAAGCTGAAGAGAAATTCCCTCTGGTTCCCATGGGCTCTTCTATCAGCTCTTCCATACTTCTATTACCCCGCTTACATTTTCCTCTATATCCCTTTACTTTTCTCAACAAACAGGGTGCAGTTGTTAATATTGACCACCATTCTTTCTCTCACACACAAACTCACTTCTCTCCCTCTCCCTTTCATCATACAGTCTTCATACAGTCTTTTTTCTTACTCTCTTTTAGGTATTATATAAGCTTTGCTTTGTATTATCCCACTGCTGTTCAGCAAATGGCTCTTCTCAACTGTATCTGTGCTACAAAATCTCTGCAATGTGCTGCTTACCTGAAGCTCCCTCTAATTCTTCCAGTGTTGTGCTTTCCAAAGCTTTGTTTTCTTGCCATGGTCGTCTGTGCAGCATTTCACGCTGTTCCCTCACAGGATTTCTTTTCTCGGCTCCTCCAGCAGTGTAGGGTTTCCTTCCCAAATATCCGTGGTTCTCCTTGGCATCCAGGTGCCTGTAGCACCCTGAAAAGATGAGGGAAACTAAGTCAGTTGTGAGCTGCAGATAGACCCAGAATGAAGGGGTTGTGCCAGTCTTTAAATCACCAGAGCATATAAACGTTTGTTAAAAACAATAACAGACACTCTCTTATCAAATGTAGTAATCAAAAAAGTATTGGATTTTAATCAAATGTGAACAAATGCAGAATGGAATGGCTCCTATTCATCTCAAGGCACGCTAATTCTGATCCCAAATATTGCTGAAACTGAGATTAATGGGAGCTATTGGCACCACTGGCAGAGTCAGCTCTTGGCTACTGATCACTCTTGAAGCTCTGACTCTAAAGCCCACCCATCAGGGATTTTTAAGAGGAAGCCTGTTCCTTGGTGTAATAGAAACATTAACTTCTTAGCATAAACATGCAGAATTGAGCCCCCATCTTCCTCCAGTCTTAAAAACTGTTTTAGCCTGTGCTTCTATCCAATATTCTACAATACCTACCTGGCAGGGGAGACACCAAGATCAGTCAAGGTGGTTTTACCAGGACAAGGCTCATCCTCTGCTCTCCAGGTGTGCTGGGTTTTGTGCTGGGTTTTCTTGCAGTTGGACTAGATGAACACTGTAGGACCCTTCCAACTGAACTATTTCTATTCCATTCCATTGCAGATGACCCTGAACACCCAACCCAGACATGTCACACACTTCAAAGACAAGGATTCTTTCCTCCAGATCCACATCTACTGATTTTATTCCTAACAGCTTTGAGCTTTGGGTCTGCAGCCTGCTCTGAATTACATTTGGGAGATGGAGGGATGGTGGAACACTTACAATTTGGGATCCAGGTGAAACAACTTGAAGAGCAACCTGGTGAAAATAACCCTGAAGCTGCTTGGACCACACTGTGCAGCAGCACAAGAGACCCAGTCTAAGGGATCCCACTCAGCATCCCACCTGGCTGTACCAGGATAGAATCCCAACCAGCTCTACAGCTTACACACAGAGGGCTGCAGTCTGAGGGGTCATTTCCAAAACCACTGAGTTTCTCTTTGCTCAAAGGAAACAATACTTGTAGACTATAAGCCAGTAGCTGGGTTTTATGATATCTAAATTGCTTATCAAATTTCTGAACTCTGTGAGAAATATGAGGAACAGATGTGAGAGTTCCTTGTGAATATACAACGAAATGGTTCCATTCTGGGCAGCAGAGCTGCTTATCAAAAAAATGAATAAAACAAAGCATTCCTTCTTAACATGGAGCTTACATCTTTAATAAACATTAGTTTCATGTCCTCATGAGAATCCTATTACACAACTTCCTTCACTGATTCATGTATTAATACCATTTTGTATTAAGCTGGTACATAATTGATGATATGCAAGTGTTTTCATATAACAACTCCTTCACTGCATAATATAACCCACTTATCATATTTTCAGCTCAAAATTCAGAAAGTTCATGGATGCATTATACCCTGGAATGAACACATTAACTATATAAAAGTACAGTATATCATTTGCAAATTGCATGCAAACCGAAGTAAATACACAGTGCTAAATGCTGACTTTGATACAGATCAGGTTGAAAGGCATAAATCAGCTAATAGAAAAAAAATTTACATGCTCAGTAGAATGGAAAAAAATCCCCTGCAGGAAACAAGACCCAATCTAGTAATTTGGGTGCAATGTGTAGCCTATATGGCTGTGATTAGCACATACATTACCCGTTCAGGGACAAGGCTCTCCCCCAGAAACTCAGCCCTGTCTCGCAGTACCACTCACAAGAAGCAGGTGAATTCCCTTAAGAGATTAATTTGTCTTTTAGGTTTAGGGTGGGGTTTTTTTGTTTTGTTTTCTTTTGCCTGCAATTGCATAACAGGACTCAGCAATACTTCAACATCTAATATGGTGAGATTACAAAAGGCTCAGGAGGATGCTCTGTTTTATAAAATCTATTTAAAACTAAGCCCAGGAAGCCAGAAGGAAACCTTCTACCTGCCGAACAGTGAGTGCACCAGGGCATGACAACACAAAACCAACATTCCCTGTGTTGGCTTACAAGGTTTTCACCCTTTGGAGCTCATTTTACAGATGCTCAAGCAAAATGTTCACGGATGAAAAAGGTGATGGTTTGCAAGAGAAACGTGTGCAACTTCAGCCCTGTGCAAACAGAGGGTTCATTTCTCTGCTGTTGCTGTAGTCCAGGTGTCTGCCTCAGCCTAACAAAGCCTAGCAAAGGGACCATGTGAGGTGCCACTGCCTGTCATGGACATGTGCCAGCACAGAATTGGCTCCAAGTTTTCAGATGCTGTCCAATTCCAAGTTTTCTCCACAAGGGGAAATGGCTTTACAATGAAAGAGGGTGGATTTAGATCAGATAGAAGGAAGACATTCTACACTGTGAGGGTGGTGAGGTCCTGGCACAGGTTGTCCAGAAAAGCTGCACATGCCTCATCCCTGGAAGTGTTAAAGATCAGGTGGATGTGGCTTGCAGCAACTCAGTCTAGTGGAAGGTGTTCCTGCCCATGGCAGGGGAGTTGGAACGAGATGATCTTTCGGGTCCCTTCCAACCCAAACCTCTCTATAATTCTATGTTGAACCATTAAAACTGTATCACTGTTGAATCTCCTGCCTCTCCCCCCTCCACCACAATACTGACTCATCACTTCTATGCTGTTGGAAATGGTCCTCGAGACTCTGGGTTACCTTCCAGCACCCTTGGACAAGTGACAAGCCACACTACCTGACCTTTTACCTCCCTGCCCTCAAAATGACCTGTCACTTCCCAACCCCGTGGTTCCTCTGGGCAGTAAACAAGCCTTGCTCTAGGGACAGTATTATCCATTATTAATTTGGCATCAGTAATGCCTGGGACTTTCAGTCCAAGGCAGAAATAAAAAGACTGCAGCACAGGCAGACCAGAAGTGCAATCAGAACAACGTTTGTAATTTAATGGAGCTACCTGGAGTAATGCTATAATCTCAAACAGTCTTCATAAGTTGTTCAGAGAGAGATTCCCTAAATCCTCAAATCAGCTACAAATACATAGTTGCATTACTACCATGGATTTAAGTGCCTTTGAAGTCAATAGAGAAGTTCTTACGGATTTTTTACAGGCTTATGTGGTTTTTACATACATATACACACACATATAAATATATCTATATATGTATTTAAATCTCCCTAGGGGTTTAATCTGGATTGAGAGTCCCTGAAGAACTCATAGCTGAGACCCTAAGGAAAAGCACCATCTGAAAGCTCTCTGTCTGTAGAATTTTATTATAATGTCTTATGAAAAGAGTTTTTATTCCATCAACCACCCTTTTTCTTTTCTTTTCTTCTCCTTTTTGACAAAGCTAGAGTTCTCTCTATTTTGTAATGTAGACATCACTATCTCAGAGCATATTCCCAAGGAGGCCAATTTAAAGACTGACAAGAAAATCACCCATTCCATCTGGACAGAGAGAAATGATATTTTTCCAGCTGAAAAAAAAAAAAAATAAAAAAAAAGGAAATCCTGTTGTGTAATCCTAATCAGGTTTGCTAGACAAGTCAGGGAAAGACTGAGGTTTGTCAGCATGAGGATCACAAGGATGGGAAAGCTTACTGAGCTTTATTTTCTTGTAAAATTGTACTAGTTTCCCCAAAACTCTGCTTTTCCCCTGGTGCAGAAGCAGGGCCTGACCAAGGCCGGTTGGATGTTTGCAGTGACCTCATATCCTCACTGCTACCAGTGCCACTAAAGCTAGGCTGGGTCACCCATTTACTTTTCATTTCTGCCTTTATCCTGCCCATCTTGCCCCCTTTCTCACAGTCTCCCATCACACAGTCCCCTCCTCTTCCACCCTCTGTTGAGCAATGTTCCTCCTCCTGCCTTTTCTCAGCTCCTGCTGCAAGAGGCTGAGGGATGACACCAGGTCAGCGCCTCTCCAGCATCACCAACAGCTTTGAAAATGTGAGCTCTGAGGTAACAACAAGCAACAGTCCTGACAGTCAAAAACATCATGAAGCAGGATCAGACAAGACACCAAAAGACAGAGTTTTCAACCCCTTTCTGCTGGAGGGCTCGACAGAGCAGCTCCGAGAAGACAAAGAGAAACAAGGCGAGAGACAGGTTAAAAATAAACCCAGGTATCCTTCAGAGGGCACAGATCAGATCAAAAGCCTCTGACATTTAACTCGATCAACATCTGCAAAAGCATTTCCAAACCAGAGAGCAACTTGCTGTGGGAGGGGGAAGTGCTTCGATGAGGAAAAATCCATATTTTTTTTGATTCAGTAAATACGAAAGTATTACTATATATTTTTGTTTCATACTGATTTTGGGGTGGGGGATAAAAAAATAAATTAACAGCCTGTCTGACAGGCTAAGGGCTGGTTCTCACCTCAGTGGTCCTGCCAGTCTGTCAGCAAAGCTTTTCATACAGGTCCAGTAATGGGCTTGGCACACCAAGTCCTGCTGCCCACACTCAGCAATGGCCAAAAATCCCATGGAAAGCCCTGACATCAGCATGGACTTGGCCTGCTCTCAGTGAGCTCTGCCTGGGAATCAGACAAGGTTTAGCCCCCAGAACTAGGTGCTACTTCTGTACAAACACGGGGAAAGGTTAATAGAAAAAATTAGCTGAAAGCCCAGTCGCATTTCTGCAACCAAATAATTTACAATTTTGCTTTACATTTCTCAGTTTCAAAGCAGAAGCATGAAAAAAAAAAAAAAAACAACAGAAACTACAAATGTAGTCCAAGAATGAAAAGCTAAGTTAGAGGTGTGTAGTGGATGAGTAAGAAGTAAGGAACCTCAAGCTTTTTTAAATGCCTTTCTGTTGCTAATTAAAACGCAGGGCAGAATTTCCTATGGGAGGAATCATGGAAATTGAGCCTTGTGGCATGATTCTGATAGAGGGGTAGGATGGAAGCCCTTCCCTCTGAGATTAAATCCTCTCCCACACCTCCTTGCGCTGTCCTGTCTCACCTCAGCTTCCCACACCCCTCACCACACTGCTGCCCATCCCAGAGCTGAAACCCAAACAGGGGTTGTCCTGGCACCCCCAGGCTGCACCAAAACACGGATAAGGCAATCTGGGGACACACAATGGGTCAAATGTGGGTGATTTACTTCTCTCCATGGTAAATTTACCTTGTAGAATCGTAGAATCATTGAGGGTGTAAAAGACCTCTAGGATCATCGAGTCAGTGAGCACTAACCCAGCACTGCCACAGTCACGATTAAACCACATCCCCAAGTGCCATAGCCACATGTTTTTGGAACACTTCCAGGCATGGGGATTGCACCACTGCCCTTGGGCAGCCTGTTCCAATGCCTGTCCACCCTTTTAGTGATGAAATGTTTCCTAATATCCAATTTAAATCTCTCTGGCACAACTTGAGGCCATTTCCTCTTGTGCTATCACTTGTTACCTGGGAGAAGAAACCAAGCCCCACCTTGCTACAACCTCCTTTCAGAGACAGAAGAGGTTCCCCCTGGGTCTCCTTTTGTCCAGGCTGAACACCCCAAGCTCACTAAGCTGTTTCTCATAATACTTTGCGGGGCAATTTGTCCCAGAGCTATGTCATGTTCTGGTTTCTGCAGCTTTGCCACTGCAGCTCAGGTCCAGAGCAGGGGACACCTTTGGGAACGCCTTTGCAACCCTCTCTCTGGCCCCAAAACCCAGACCCAGTGCAGTCCCTGCCACCACAGCCCCTCTTTCCAGCCTCCTCCCTCCTCAGCCCTGCTCACCACCAGTTGCAGTGCACAAATCCCAGCCCCTGCACTTGCTGGAATAATCTTGTGTCGTGTTCACAGGGATCAGACAGGATTTATTTCTAGATGAAACCCGGCTGATAATATAAAGCAAGTTATTAATCCACTCAGACCGGCCACCTAACACCCAAAGCCTGCTACTCTTGCTGGCTGGAAGGAGGTATTTGATTGAATCAAAAGGGATTTTCTTTAGCTCTGTCTTCTTATTTAAGTTAGAAGCTACTTGAAATGTGTAGCTGGGTTTGTGTCCCTGCATCCACCACAAGACTGTTGGTTCTTCGTTACCAGTGACTGAACCTGTGAACTGGGACTTTGAAGTAAGAACAGGAAGAAAAATCAGGATTAACGTTCCCTATGTTACGCTTTCATTTGGTATCGAGATGCCAGCACTAGAAATAAGGCCAGCCCTGATTATGCATGTAATTTTTTTTGCCTTGAATACTCATTAAATAGCTCTTCCTTTCAGGCTTTAAGCTTGGTTTCCCTGCCCCTTCCCTGGTTATGGCTCACCAACTCTGTCTTCCCCTCTCCCATTGGTAGACTCAAGCTGATACCACCCAGTACCTCTCTCTGTTGCCCCATCTTTCAGCCTCACCCTCCCCTGACAGCCCCATTCCTGGGAACAGGACACGTCCCCACACCCCTGCCACAATCCCCAGGGAGAGCCCCACGCCCACAGGACGCTCTCTGGCACCCTGCTGGGGATGGGGAGCATGCAAGGCAACACCCTTGAGCATTTACTGCCGCTCCTGGTCACGAAAAATCCTGCACATTAAGAAATTCAGGGTGTGCAGGATGCTTGGAAGATTGGAGAAGTTTTTAGCAGCTGTGTTTTTGTACCTCTGTGCTGAAAAACTCTTATTTCTCCATAGAAGTGGTTTAGAACTGTCAAAACTCTGTGTTTAGCTGCTGTTGTAACCAGCAGGGACTGGATTTTCTCTCTTTTTCTGTCAGAGGGTTTGATGAGAGGACTGGTATCAAGAGGATCAGCCAAAGAGTGATGATAATGCTTTTAGTATCTGAGCCAAAGCCCACTGCCTTTAGCAAAAGCCTTTCCATTGACTTCAGCGGGGTTTGATCAGCCCTGTGCCTTGCACAGGACAGGGCAGGCTTTGCTTTGAACACGGCTTCAGTGTTAGACACCAAAGTTTCCAAAGGCCACTGTGTGGTCCAGTCACAGAAGTCTGAGAACAGGCAGAGCAACAAGGGAGAATAAAAGAATTTTTTCCCCCCAACACTTTCAGTTCCTTAAACGCCTTTCTCGCTCTGCTTCCCGTTACCTTTCCTTTTCAAGTATTCCTCAACATCCCCTAAAGCATTCAAACAGAAAAAGACATCAACTCATTTTTAACGGAGAGATGTAAAACCCAAAAGATCTTGTACAAATAAACAAATCAAAATGAGAGGAGTGAAGAAAGTAAACACAAAAAGATGACTAAACGTTTTGAGAGGCTGACAGGAAAGCATTAGTTTAACTCCTCTCTCACACAGCCTGAAATTGGCTAAATGCAAGGAACACAATTCTCCCTGTCTCCATTTATTGCATTATGCATAAACTCTGCTATCCGGGGAGACGAGCAGATCTTGACATGCTGTGACAAGCTGCCAAAGTTTCTGCAAGCAGGAGGTTCCTGAGCAGCCCCACCAAACGAGGGCAGCCCACACGTGCTCCTAACGAAGCGAGCGCGGAGCTGTGCAGGGCACCCGCAATCTGCCTCCCTCGGCTCCCGTGCGAGGCGCTCCAGAAATACAGGAACAAATGGTGTATGGAAATGCCTGGCAGTGGGAGCAGCGCTGGGGTAACCCATGTGAACTTCCACATCTCCCAACAGCCTTTGTTGCTGCTTTAAATCAGAATTAAACGAGCAGTCACGAGCCTGCGCCTGTGGCCGTCCGAGGGTTTAAGCAAACATACTCATTAAGATGTGCTTTTACTCCGTGCATTTTTTTGGAAGGGTAACACCATAGTCTCTCATTTCCTTCTTAGGTTTTCTGCCTTGTTACACACTGAAAACTGAAAGCTAATTAGCTGCTTGCATAAAATGCAGGAGGGATGAGGGAAGGTGTGACAGAGACAGGTGGCTGTCACGGGGGGATGTCTCTTCCCATAAATGTTGGTGTCCTTTCACAGGCTCCAGAAAACCTCGCCCCTCAGAAAATATATGCCAGCTGCAAAGCACCTGATACACCCTCTGCTCCTCTGCAGAGGCTTCCCCTCTGCACCCCCAGTTAATTATAACATTGAGGAATAGATGCCTACAATCATGTACGTGGAAACTCATTTCTCTTTAAATGAAACCTGGCTAACGCTTGCTTTTTACTGGAACAATTTCCAAATAAACAAGCTCTGAAACTTAAAAGGAATCCTAAACTCCATTAAATAATACAGTTCCTTCACAGGAATTTCTCCTGGGAGGGGATGTCTTCGATTCAAGTGCCATGTTATGACAAGCATGACAGACTTGATAGCGATCTGTTCCAACTCATGACATTGCTTAAATTAGGTTAGATAGAATCTGTACAGGCTTTTGAAGGAAAGCTCCTCTGGGTGAAAGCACTATTATTTTTGTTAATGGCTGTGAATTATGATTTTCTTCTCCTAGGACTCATAAACTATGTTGCTACACAGTAGTACATCATGTAATGTATGTAATACATGATTCCTTAGTAGGGGAGGAAACTACTACATTTGCATACATTAGAGCCAGAGTTGTAATCAAAATGCGTTTTCCCACTTCCTTCATTGAATATTTATGGATTTCTTTCCCGCTTCCCCTTCTGCTGCACATGTCTCCTCCTTGACCTGTTGTCTTGCCCTGTCTTATTCACACTGTGGAAGGGCACATGCTCATGGCACGCTCCTGTTGCTCTGCATCACTGAATGACTGGCTCGCTTTCAGGCTGCTCTCTAAGCCTCACATGTGCTCCCATGCATATGCAACCACAGTCTCAGCCCTGTGAAAAGACAGATGGAGGCAGAAAGCCGCTCCACTCCAGTGCTGTGGGCTCAGGAGCACATCAGGGCACTAGGCAGCTGCTGACGACACCAAGGACACTTGCAGGCAAACAAGGGGATTTTAAGGTTGTAGCAACACCTGAGCAAGCTTGAAAATACGACAGCCAGAGAGCGACATTTTATACCTTCAAGGGCTGCCAGACCAGGGCTATGAGAGACGACAAACCGGCCCATCCTCCTGTTCCAGTCCTCTCATAGCATCACATCTCAGTATTGCCATCAGAGCAAGGTACAAAGGCACAGGGTGATGCCTTCAGTGCTGTGCCTCTGTTTCCAGTACATTCCATACAGTTGTTTCCAAGGGCTCACTCAGATCTTCAAAGCTGCTCTTGGGCTCCTAAGACACTAAGGTTTTAGTCAGAAATTCTGTTCAGTAGCCCACCAAGCAAACCCATGCTTATATCCTTCCACACTTTTGATAATTCATGTCTTGAGTTTAAAAAGATTCATTCAAGTGCAAGCGCAGATCACCAGATGATAGAGGATTTGTTCTGACCTCACATGAACAGACCTGTTTTCCCACCAATACAAAGCAAGCCAAGAGAAGACTGACACCCATATGCAATTTGCAGAGAGGGGTTGGAGGCATCACCTGGACAAAGAGAAGCAGCAAGTGCACTGGTTTTGATGCCACACATGAGCACAGAAACAAAGCAGCAAATCTGGAAGACTCTCAGAGGGATCAAGAGGCAGAAGAAATTCAAATTGCTTTTGAATGCTATAAACCAACAAGCAGCATATAAAGTTCTAAAAAACACGCTTGGATCTCAAGCACACAAACCCACGCTTGGCCCATTTTGCTACATACAGTATCTGCAACCCGTGTAACAGCACATCTCCAGTTTCCCCTCCAGATAACGTTTCTACAAGTGTCTGAGGTTAGAGACAAAAGGAGAGGTTGGGTGAGATATCCCCCACCAGCTCCTGAAGCCTTGCTGAAACACACACTGACAAAAGCAACCGATTAGGGATGTGCTCCCAAGCACATCGGTGCTGATCAAAACAGAGCAGACCTTCTGGATGTCCATCATGCTGGCAAGGCTCAGCCAGGTTAAGAGAAGGTTTCACATCCATGTGTCAAAGGCTCACAGTAATAACAGGCTGCACATTCGGAACTGAGTTATTGCTGGTGCAGCAAGGTTAGAGAGAAACCAAGAGCATTTCTTACCAACTCAAACCAATTTAAGCTCAGGTTTCCAGAGTGACACGTTGTTATTTCTTAGCTGAGAGATCATTCAAGGCAAACTTCAACCCCTCAGGCAGCCCGTGGGCACCGCAGCGAGGGGCAGGGGCTCGTGTTTGCAGGCTGCAGGAGCTGAGAGCACTGCAGGGTTATGGGCCACTGTCACTGAAAGGACACACAAAGATCTCTGTGCTGCCTTAAAGAAATATTCTCAGGGCAGATTTATTGCTGGGCAGCCAGGGAAGAGCTGCCTTTAATGAAAAGGAGCAGAGAGAGGGTGGTTACAGTGTGAGATTCCTGAGTGCGTGTGGAGGAGGAGAGGCCATTACATGGTACTCCAGGGGGTTTAATACATGACCAAAGATGCAGTTACAGCTAAAAGATGTTCAGGTGCCTAAAAATGCAGAGAAACACATGGGCCCAGATCCCTGAGGAAGAATGCTTTTTCTGGGTAGGGCTTGGTGGAATTTCCAAGTCCTCCCCCAGTCAAGGGAAATGCAATGACAGGAGCACAGCACTTCTCTGCTTCAGTGCTCTCTGCATAGCAAGGATGCAGAAATGCCTTTGCAGAACAGGTTTTTGTGCTAAAGAAGACTTACAAAACTGAAAGGGAAAAAGAAATTAAATAGGATGTTGCAATTCCTGAGCCACTGGGACGGGCACAAAGCAAAGAGTATCAGGTGGTTTTACTCTGTTACATTTCAATTTGTGACAAGTTCACAGTAACAAAAAAATAGGAAAAGCATCTTGAAATAACTTTGGCCTTTCTCTTCCCACGTGGGACACTAGTCACAATTATCTAATAGTTATGTTACAGTCGTTTGCCACCCTGAGGTGGAGAGACACCATCACTTTGCTCCTGCATTCATCCTCGAAAAATCACTGTAATGCAAACAAGGAAGGAGCATACTTTAAAACACTATTCAAACTCACAGTCCCTAAAGGAGGAGAAATCACATACTACTGATCAGACATGAGTCCTGACTTCCCACTCAGTTCAGGCCAGATGCCCGTACAGTCCCAATGTGTGGGAAAGTTTGTAATTCTGTTATATCAGGTTTTTCAGTTGATGAACAGCACACTCCAGCCTGCAGTGCTGTTAATTTTGCATCTCTATGTAAACAACATTCTTTTCAAAGAGAAGTGTATATTTATGGCTGATAAGTGTTATTTGATCATTTTTGTGAAATTAAATATAAGTTCATACTGCATGCTCTCCAAACTACTCTATAAAATTACACTTAAAGCTAAAATTATATAAATCATAGATAAACTGATACAGTCCTCACTCCTTAAAAGCACTGCATGGGTATTATTTAACCATGATGTATGCAAATAAAATGCAAATTAAATAGCAGTGGGTGTGGTGTATATGCAAATTAAAACCCCTTCCCAGGCCCAATTTCCCCTTCATGAACTGCCTAGAGCTATAACTCAGAATTTATGAGTTTCACAGCTTCTAATGCAATCTTTGTCATTGGAATGAGGCAAAAAGAACGGAAAATGATACAAAGACAACTTCCTGCCATAGGCCCCTTTCCTGTTCAGGTGTTTGGCCTCCCAAGGAAGTGTTTCTTAAAGATGGGCAAGCAAAGCACAGCATGGGAAGGTGTGGGACTTGTGAAAAACACCATTTACAGAGGCCACCTGAAGCTTTCTGTGTTCCCAGGCAAGAGAGCTGAGACACTGAGGGCTGGAATTCATACAGGGAAGGCAACAGCAACAAACAGCTGCTCCACTGCTCCTTCCAGCCGCTCATGGGTACAGCTGACCAAGAAAAAAACCCTTCAGCTGCTGTGTACCTCCTACTCACTGCTCCAGCCTACATCTCTTGTTTCCATCAGACATAGCCCAGTTTCCTGCAGCACAAATTGCTTTCATCAGCATCTCCCCACAGTTTCAGTGCAATCTGTCTCCTTGTTTTCCAGCAATAATGTGAAATGACAAATTCCATGAAGAACTCTGTCACACCTCCACCTAGAAGGGATATTTTTATGTTGCTAAGGCCTGAATGCTTGGATTTAATTTTTCTATAAAAACAGAGCCCAGGTTTTTGGACAGAAAATATTCCCTATTTCAAACCAAATTATCATTTTGGAGAGTCTTCACCCCTAAGGTGAGAATGGCTGTAGAAATGACCTGATCTTGGGGCACAAGGGTCAGTAATTTTCTGGAAGAAACATGAAAATCATCCTCCTGACTGAACTACCTGCCACTGACACAAGGCATCCAGCACTGAAAGAGAAATGCCCACAGCTTGAGCTGAGCCCTATAGATGGGGGTACTTCAAATCCAGCCTCTCCCACACTGCTCCCAGGGGGAAATTTTCCACACACAAGACTGACTAAGCATTACAAGCATTCTCCTCCATCTTCTCCTGATACTTGAAGGCCTCCCCCACCTTTGAATTCCTTTAAAATTTCCTTTTGAACCATTTCTTTGAGCCTTCTCTCGAAGGCTGTAAGGACTTCCACCCTGTGACAGCCCCACTGTTTTCCTCAAGAGCCTTCCAGCAGCTTCATTTCCCTCCAGGGCCCTCACCAGGGAACCAAGGCATCAGATTTAGTTTCAAGACACTTGATAACAAAGCAGCTGTCTCCCAGACCTGGCAGACTCAGACTTAACAGAGGATTTTTCCTCCACAGGTTCAAAAGCAATAGGATAAAGCAGACACAGAGTCCCTCCTTCACTTTTCTCCCTTCTAGCCCACATACTATAAAAAGAATTTGGTTATTTTTCACTCCTTCATTGGACTTACTGCATTTGTCATCAGAACCTTTCCCTGAGGACAAACCTATAGACACACTTTTTCTGAGAACTGTTCCCATCACCACCACAGCAAATCTGAAGACCAAACACTGGTATGAACCGAGTAAGAAAAGGGGAGGCACCAGACACAAACTCAAAACTCACTTCAGAAACAGCCTTTGGAGAACAGCCATCCCATGAAGAACAGAGACCACCCCACACCCCTCCCCACAGGAGGAGGGGAAAGGACAGAAATGGAGGTTTTCCTGATCCTACTGATTGAGGACTTGGGAGGGGAACAGATGAAAACCCTCCAAACAGGTCAGTAAGCGTGTCCAGCTCAGAGGTCTGCCAGGACTCCCGGCTGTAGCTCCCCATCCACAGCCCTGGCAACTGAGTGTACTTGCTAAATCTTACTACATTTTCTACTTCTGTTAGACATTCTCAAGCCACACAGCCCACCACAGCCACGTAGAAGGGAAACAATGTATAGAACAGAGACAGGCTTCAACAAACAGAGGATTAAATAATTAATTTTGGTTCTGAGAAAGCAGCTCCAAGAGGCACAAAGGAGAGCCTGCTTTTTACTTCAAACTAGGAGAAGGTAAACTTTGTGTTCCTGGAGACTGGGAAAGTTGCCTTTCCCTCTGTGAACACCTTCTGGAGATAGCACAGTTTCTCTGAGTCCAGAGTAGCACCAGGAAAAGGTATTTGAAGAGGAAATCAAGGAAAAATGCAGCTTTGAGCACAATGTGTGTGAAAGCCCCATCCACTGCAAATAGAACACCCTAATTTGTGACTGCAGACTTTGGAGTAACAGGATGATCAAAGGCAGAGTCTGATAACACAGTACTTGTGACTTGTTCCTGTCTGTTCTGTTCCCACCTAATTATCCCTTCCTGAAGTGAACGGAAAATGGTTTAATCTGTTTTTACGAAGCTCATTCCATCAAATTAGTCAGGGAAGTACACAGCATTTTCACTGCTGGCAAAACCCACACCTAGGAACTACTGAAGGCAGTAAAACCATCCCTCAGTGTCTTGTTTTTCTGTTTGACAGAAAAATCTCAACCAGTTCCTCCAAGGGGAGGGAACAAAATGTGCAGGAAAATGTTCAGCAGACACCACCCTCACCTGGCACACGAATCCCTTGGCTTCCACTTTCAGATGCAAAGGGTGATGGTTAGCATTCAACACATCCCCTGGGTTTTTTTCCTACAGACAGCAAGAAACAAACCAAAAAAAAACCCTACCCCTTTTCCTCTCCCCAGGCTGCTCTCTGCCCACTGGAGCACAGGATTTCCAGGGCTGATGGTTACAGCTCACCACAACTGCTGTTGGACAGGGTGCCATCCCTCAGCCTTCCCAACATTTCCCGAGGAATGCTCTCTCATACCAGGGATTATTTAGCTCCACACAGCTTCCCCAGGATGGAGAGAGCATGCAACACTTGGACTAGCAGGGTTATCCACCATTTGGGAGTGCCTCAGCCTTGGAAGGCAGCAAAAGGAACGGCTCCTCCCCAAGGAGTGGTCTCCTTGGAGCATTAGCAGTTGTGCGCTTTGGGAGCCCTCGTTAGCAGTCAGCATTTACTTTATCAGCTGCTGTTAGGCTGCACCTGTGCTTTGGTCTCCTGAGTCTGTCAGAGTAATAATCCACTTGACATCTCCTCAGTCTGCTGTACATTTTATGGTTTTATAGCTTATTCCTCTGTAACATCAGTGTATACATCCACTTCAGGTGGGCTGACCTTCAGAGGCAAAAGCTGCTGTTGGATAACTACACCCATAAATTCAGCTCAGTCTTTGTGTCCTGCTGATCTCTTCCCACACTGAGCCTAACCCAGGTCCAGCTGAAACTCCTGGGAAACCTCTGGCACCAGACATATTTTTCTCTTTATCCTGTCTTCATGCTTCTCTGACCAAGTAAGCTGTAGTGCTACTAAGCTTTTCTTATAAAAACAATCCCTCCTTATTTGGAAATAAATGTGAAGCAATGAATTAGAGAACTAGAAAAGACAGATCCACAAGGGGGTTGAGAAAGGTTAGCCAGTCTGTTTCCCCAGTCCCAACAGAGGACATATCTGCTTAAACTATTCATGAAAGGTCTTCTTTAAGCTCTTCTGAGAATTTCCAGGAGTGAATCCTGCTGAACTTGTATTTAGATTGATTTTTTAATTATTCACTCAGCTTAGTCCTTGCACAGGTTTTCATATAAATCTTAGCTCCATGGAACGAATCAAATCAAAGATCATTATTATTGGGGGGGTTGAGGGGGGGTTGTTTGATTTAAACTAGTGTGTAAAATACACAAGGCCTTGTCAAAACAAGTTGGAGGTCTCTTTGTCTGCCCTTTCCAGTCTGAAAAGATTCCAAACTATACAATGAAGTTGGAAAGTATCCTACAAGGGAGAAATAATGAATAAAACAATTTGATGCCTTTCCAATCTCACAAAACAAAGAAACATTCTGAGCATTGGTTCTAAGGGATAAAAATCATTCAGCTTTTCACTCTATGTGTTAATTTCTGCTTTACATATTTTAAAAAACAGTGAATTTTTAACTTGAAAGCCTGGTATTACATCTCACTATGAGTGACACTCAGGCAATACACAGAGAAGCGCTG
>JAYRBT010000023.1:5253039-5297018 GCA_036023395.1 Myiotriccus ornatus | reverse complement strand
AGGCCTTGGGGCATTCGACTCTGTCACCTTACAAGAACACCCAGCTCTTTGAACTGTACTTTAGTTTGTTAAACCAGTTGTACCCAGTTAGGGAAAAATTGCAAATCTGCTTATATAGAGTCCATTAGAGCAGAGACAAACCAGACCCTGCAGGGCTCAGGGAGTGGAAAACACTGGGAAGAAGTTTTTGGAATAACATTGCCCTAAGCCTGCTCAACTCTCAGAAAATATTTCTTTCAGCTGCACCATTTGTTGAATCAATTCTGAAGGCATTTGCTCATTCTGCAGGACCATTAAACAGAAGAGAAGGGGGTAAAAAAAAGCCTAACACTCTAGCAGCTGACTGAAAGATCAGATCCAATAAAACGAGACAAACTAGGCAGGATTTCACTTTGGTTGCTGTATTTAGTTCTGATTGCATCACTGAGATGCTACTCAATGATGCTTTTGACTCTTGAAAACACAGGTCTTTCACCTTTGCTTCCTCTCAGCAGAAAGTGTTAATTCATATTCTAGGATATGGTCTAGTATGTACCAGACAAATGAAGAGGAGGGGTTAGCAGCTCTTCAGTTTCAGAGGCAGACAGCATTCCTACGTTGAATAATCAGAAATAAAAATAAATAAATTTTTAAAAAATTATACAGCAATCTGGAAAATAAGATGATCAACAGCATGTTCTCCTCCAAATAGAAAGACTTCTGACTCTCTCAAAGAACTGACAGATCAGTTGCCTACCACCATGTGTGAACTGCACATAGAGACATTCAACTCCAGGAAACTGCATAAACTTAGTCTTACTTTGAAAATTATGTTATTGTTTGGATTTTCTTATGAGACATTATATTTTCAATTAAACATCAGAAATCTTATATTCTGGAAGTGCTAGAAATCTCACACACTGTTAGACTTATTACCAGCTAATGAGAGCAGAGATCAAACTACACACCAGCATGGTTGAGAACAACTGAAACTGGTTTGCCTTGCAAAGAAGCCTCAACTTGTCCTAGGTGAGCAAACCAGTCAGGAAAAAAATTCATTACATATTCTCTACTTGTGTTTATGTACCTTCACCCCGTCTATTCCCTTTAATCCTACCAAGAAGATCACTCCACGAATCTGTAAGCCAGAAAAACAAAAAGCTGTGGAGAAGTGTCAGCTTATTAATCATGTACATGTGGTTCTTCCTGGAAGAGAAACTTCCACCTGCAACCAAACTGATGGCTCTGTTTCTCTGCCCCAGCTAAGTTCAGCCCATCACATATGCCAGATCATTACAAGCTCCGAAAGAAAAGGAAAATAAAAATCAGAGTCATTATATGTGAAAGAGATTGATGACTTTCCCACCTGATAAAACTCAGAGAAGAATAAAAATCCCTATGAGAAGTAAGCAATACCCTTTTCAAAAAAAGGCAGCACTCAAAATAAATATTAAAAAAAGCAAGCCTTCAAAGCCCTTCTTTCAATGATAAATAATTTCTTCAACCTTTCCAAAAGCTGATCCTTGACCTTGAAGATTTTTACTTGCTTTCTCCTCTTACCATCTCCCTGCTGCCTTCCAGCAGTATCACGGTGGTCCACAGGGTCCACATCCATAGAGCAGAGGGATATAGCCCATGAAACAGGACAGAGAGCTCTGCTGACACCCAGGGATGTTCTTGTGGTCACCACCATCCTTACACACCTGGGTCAGTCTGCAGCCTTTGACACAAAGACTGAAGAAACCACGAATAACAAAGTGCTCCAGAAGTGGACAGTTCATCCTCATCGTGCTTGCCATCCAGCAAAATTAAATTGTTGTCCAGCAAACCTAAACGTGGAGGCAGGTTCCCTTCTCCCATCGTTGAACAGCCCATAGACATCCACATAATCCCTCCTTGTCTCCATTAATTAGGCAGGATGACTGGGAGAGGAGAAGGTGCTGCAGGCTTGGTTACCAACAGTCAGTGTCCTTGTTCTCCACAGATACAACCACTGACACCGACAACACGCCAGAACACCTCCAGTGAAACAGCTCTTGGAGATGAGCAGATGGCTTGAACTGCATCCAAGCAAGGCTAAAGTGAATGAATCCAAGCACAGCCAAAATGCAGGATGAGGAGAAGGATTTCTTTAAACAGCTCATGGAAACATTGCCTCCCCCTCTGTGGAAAGGCACTCTGCTCACATTTGTCAAAGCTGTGCCTTGGGTCTGACACCTTGCAAAGTCTGGCTGCTTAGGTGGCATCAGTAATCCATGAATTTGTCACCTCTGGGCTGGATTATAATAACTCAGCATGTTTTGAAACTCAGTGTGGAAACTGTACACCAGCTCCAGCTGGTTGGGAATGGGGAACAACTGCTTATTCTATGGCTTGTGTTGCCAAGGGCATATCTGGTTTGTGCTCAAGTCTTTCCCGTAGCTCCCAGCCAGCATCCAATGCCAACTTAAAGCCCTGCTCCCGTTTTTCAAAGCAATTAGTGTCTCAACTTCCAACCACATCAAAGTCTGAATTTTCATCCATGAACCCCCATGGCAACTGAGCACCTTTGAGAGGTCTTAGAGCTCAGAATAAAGAATTGAGGAGGGCTGTGACGAAAACAGGTGTTTTTTACCAATAGCTGCAGAATATTTTTCTAGGGGGGACCAGGCAAACCCAGATTCTGGTACACTTCAGGCATTTCTCTTTGAGGTGGATAATTTCCTAACTTGAAAGCACAACTCAGATAACTGTTTCATTCCAAAACTCTTTCCATCTTCCACATCACACCAAATGTCATGAGTTTCTACCCTCTTTGTGAAGAACTGGAAGAGGCTCTACACAAAGTCCATCAGACACTTAAGGCTGCCACTGACCTTGCCCACAAGGTACAGATCTCCAGCAGTTTAATACCCCTAGAGAAAGAAGAGAAACGCAAGAGCAAGAAGACTGTGCTTAATGCGATTTAATATGTGTCTTAATCCATCCTTGAGGGTTCTTTTGATGACAGCTTTATCTGAAAGAAAGTTTAAAACTATTTTCATTTGTTACACACCTACCTTCTCACACCTGAATGTTTTTTAGCTTTCTCAGATGGATTCTTTTGTTCATTCCTCTTATGACTTACAAGTACATTTGGGAAGCCTGTTATTTATTCCTCCTCCAGCTCAAGAACCTGGACAAGCATCCAGGGTGACGTTATCCTACCCTAGCACACCAGCATGTAGGAAGACTGATTTTTCTCCAGTATTGACTGCTGGAATTACCAGGTTTATTTTCTTTGAAAGCTTTGGTTTCCAGCTCTTTATAATTTTAAGAATTACAAAGGAACAGTCTTCTGGACACAATCTTATACATGGTATGTGTGTTAAGCAGACTTCAAAAGGCAGTTTCTTCAGGAACTGTATTTTTTCAAAAGGCTGCTTTCACTAGCCTCAGCATTCTCCTCCTGTTTTTTTCCCTTCCCAGTACATCCCTCTCCCACTGAACTTTCTCAGCAGCAAGGCCTGCTGGTGGTAGATGTGATTCTCTTGCTGTTCCCACCTATGTCCATGACATCTCTTGTAGAAAACAAACTCGGAGTAGCACAGGCAACCCCTCACATTCATCACGTTCTGCCCTTACACAGACAAGATTAAAGACCTTCCACTAATTAAAGATGGAAGGATGTCATTGAAAGGCACGGGGCAGCTGGGGAAGGTGAGTTATCCAAGTGACACATCTATGATTCTCTTGTCTCTTCTGACCCCTTCTTCCGAAGGCTACTGTTTGTAAATCAAGATTAATGAGAAGAACGGCATTTAAGTGCACCTGATCGTAAATCTGGGAGAGTTAGTACACTCTCTGACAAGATTAATATATTTTATATCTGACACTGTCTGCGAAATGCTCTGTGTTCAATTTATTACCATCTCAGTCCTGAAAGTGGAGCACGGATTTCCTTGCAGGGCAAATTCCGCTTTTTCAGAGTGCTACATTTGCAACTCTATATCCATTTTCATTCCTCTCGAGGTTATTTTCATTATGAAATAAACTTTTAATATAATTCCAGTATAATTATACATAAACCAACATATTGGCAAAAAGCCACAGAACAGTGCTGTTGGTTAGATCGTTAAGACAAGTTGGGAAGTTTTTGAGTAAACATCAGAAAATGCCACTTCACCTCATTCAAAACATATTGTAAATGACATATTGTTCATAAATTTGTTACTTAGGAAAAAAATTGTAACCTAAACTACTTTTTAATATACTTTTTTTACTTGAAACAGACTGCATTTCATATAGACCTGCTTTCTTTCTTTGAAATTTATAATGATCAGCAAATACTTCATTTACATTTTAAAAAGTCTGAACTCAAACTGCAGTAATTGCAATTAACTGAAACAGGTTTTTTTTCAACTGAGCAAGTTCCTTCCTCTGAAATTCCCCCAGCTGATGAATAAAAATTGTTGAGGTTTTCGTTTCCTGTCTTTACTTGAAACAAAAACATTTTTTGAATCTTGAATTTCTCGGAAATTGGGAAAACAAATTCCACTGAGCCATAACAGCCACAAGAACTCTGTGAGAAATTGTAGCAGATCTTCAGATGTCCATAAATTCTTGAACATGGTCAGAGAGCATGCTAAAGAACAGTTCCTCAAGTTGTCTCCTTGGTGGGCTGAACACCCCTGGGATCAGCATCAGACATTGCAGAGGAAATTATTTCGTGCAACAGCTGCACCAGTGACAGTGACATTACGGTACAACACACAACTAGCAAAGGTAGTGCCACCCAACTCATCCCACGCTGCTGAAGCACCACGGAGCAAGGAGAAAGGGGATTCAGTCCTGTTGAAGGAACTCCCTTATCAGTTGCTTCCTGCCCATTTTTTTCTCCTGGGGCCGCTCCTGTCTTGCTCCAGTGAGTGACCCCAGGCACGATGGGCTGGTGCCACATCCCTTCCAATGGCCTGTCCCTCCTCCCGGGGCTGTACTTACATAATCATGTATGCCAGACAAGTAGCTCCTGTCCCCTCCTGAATCAAAACCAGAGGCAGAGATTAATCAGCAGGGGATCCCAGTTTTATTCCTCTGGAGAGCAACATATGGACATGGATCATCCATCTCTCAAGATGCTCCTCTAATTCACGTCATAGCTCCAGTGGCCTCCAGGCTGACATATGCCATGAGAAGCATACACATGACAGAAGGCAGTTTCCCTCCCAAGGCTCATCCCTGTTCACAGCTCCCATCTTTACACTATTTGACCCTCCTTTGTACACACAGCCACGCTCTCACCAGTTCCTGCCCTCTGCCACTGAATTTCCTGAAGTCGGCACCCCACCAAAAGTTCACTTCTTGTTATATTTCTTGTTCTTCGGTGCTGCTGTCACCTCCTCCCACCACACCATCTGTTCCTCATCTCTTCCCTGCTGAGCAGTCTCTGGTCTCCTAAATATGACAGCTGAAACGACCTCCCCTTCCTGGCCCCCAGCTCTGCTTCAGCAGAAGTCAGTGACTGCAGTTGGCACTCCCTGCACTCCTCAGGAACCTGATCCACACCTGCAAATGGGGGTAAAAGCACATCCTCATTCCACCCTTGATCTACTCCATCTCCTGATGCTGTGGGGTTTTGGGGACACAGAAGGCTGTGCAGCACCTAAGCAGGTCCTCACAGGTAATTGAGGTCACTGTGTGCTTCAAAACACACAGAGCTGAACCTGCTCCCCATATTACTACAGGCTAGCCATTTCTAAAGCCTTTTTGTCACCAGCACCACGGAAAAGCTTCTGACATAATATGAACTCTCAAAGATATTTTCAAGTCACAAGGTCAGAATCTCACCCATAAACAAAACCAGTTACTCCTGTTCGTGCTCCAGCTCTGCAGCCAGGACTAATATAAAGCAAAGTTCTCTAATCTTCCACGGTATAAAACACCCAGCAATCAGAGGCTTATTAGCAGATAATGATTTACTTTCTACCCACCAGCTATTTGCAAAGATCATCCACTCTCCCTGTCTGAAGTATCATCAGGGTTTCTCCATAAGTCTACTACATTTATCATTAGGGGGATTTACACTGTAAACAGGACAGCTGCATTGCTAAGTCTAATTACACCCTGAGAAGACAAAGCATCGTGTGCCTACACATTGCACTGGAATTAGAAGTCCAGGTAGAAGAGAAGAGAGGCTTTTAATTAAACAAAGTCAGTTACCTTTCACAGAAAGCCTATGATTTAATTTAAGCGCACACACAGGAAGAACAGGAGGTCAAGCACCTTCCCCATCTTGTGAACCTCAGGCCTAGTGGTTGCCAAACACAACACAGTAATTCCTGCCCACCTGCCTCACCTTTCTCTTTAGGAGCACTTCGTTCTTTTCTTGGCTTTCTTTCCTTTTAATTAGGAGTAAGGAAAAGGTTGTGGTGACTTCGCAGTATGTCACATTTAATCTGCATAAGACCCCACCACATGTTGGGGGAAAGTGTGGCAGGAGTTTTTAATAAAGGATTACAGAATGCACCTGCTGTGGCTGAAGTATTGCAAGCTTTTTCTAAGCTCTGGGAGGCCTGCATTAGGTCAGCTTTGACTTGAACATTTATTACTTATCAACCTTTGGCACTGGGATGGAAACTGGAGAACAGTGATGGTGCCAGATGATTTAAATTGCCAAAAAAGTGATCAGGTTGTTTGCACAAAACCAGAGAAATGTTTGTCTTAATAGCTGTTGCAAAGATGGGCAGAATTCCTCTGCCCCAGACAATATTGGGTTTTCTTTTTGTTCCCAAATGTCATCAGATAATGACTTTTATGCCAACAAGTTAATTGCAAAAGCAAAGCAATGAAAATATATACTGAACAATAATCATGCATTTTTTGCATTTGCTTCAATTTAATGTAGTGAACAGAGAGTTTTGTGAAGGAAGACTGCAGATGCCATGAAAAATAAATGCTGTTTCTGAGCATAACCATCATCCAGTCCAATGATCTGCCAACTGTGCCCTTTGCTTGCACCATTTTCACTGCTTGTTGCTTCCATCTTTCACAGGGTGTGGGATATGGGGGTTAATCACGTTCTCCCTCTGAAGGATTTCAGCCCAAAGCTCACCAGGATACAACGCAGACCTTTGCTGAAGGTCTGGGACAGACACCCTCGCTCCAGTCAGCTGAAGCAGCTCCACGTTGCACAGGCAGCTCCAGGATTACTGGGGCAGGTGGAAGCAGCACCTACACTCTCTCCTACGCATTTGAGGAGCCTCCTGCTCCCAATTCCATCCCATTTGCTGGTTTTGAGGTGATTTTAACTAAGAGAAGCTCACCGTAGACCGCTGCTGGCACGTGCAGGCGCACAGCCCGGCGGGGCAGCAGACGAGCAGTTACACAGACCACTTCACCTGAGCGTGCTCAGCAGCTGGAGCTGGACCGAGGAAACAACCACCTTTGGAGTGTTAGATGGCTCCTTTTGAATAAATCACTTGTCAGCTCATTGCTCACAGCTGCCAGCGTGCACCAGACTATTTACTGCATCCAAGCCCTTTCCATTCCGATGGTTCACAATAGAAGAGAGAGAGACCTACTGAAAATACACGGAGCAGTGACAAGTGTTAATGGGGCTGCTCTCCTGCTTTAGAGCAATTCTATTAACACATTATACTGCAGCCGAGGGGAATTATTTCCAAGGGAAATGGTTGACCACGACCCATGGTAGGCTCTCATAATGGAGATTAAACTCACATATGACTAATATATGTAAGATATTAGCTGAAGTTTGAGGATTTATTAAGATTTGCAGAGACATCTGCAGGGCAACCGAAGACAGTCTCTTTGGACTACAGAAGCAAAATATAAAGTAAGAAAAGTTCCCCTTGGCTTATAAACCTGAATAAATTAACATCAGATTTTTAGTAACACTTTACTTTCAGTTGTAAAGTAATACCTCTGCAAATCTTTTATTTAGTAAACAAATGAAAATAAAAGGGTTGACACTCTTAATATGTAATTAAATATTACATTTTGCCTTCAGTTAACACTACTTCGGTCTAAAAGACTTAAGAAAGTTCAAGAAGTTCACACCCTCAGGTACATTCTTGGAGCTGTCCCGTGCAAGGCAAGGAGTTGGACTTCAAAGATCCTTGTGAGTCCCTTCCAATACAGGTTATCCTATGATTCTACCACTGAAGATCGAGCTAATTTAGAAACACGGGAGAGTGGCATAAAAAATATATTTAAATTCCACTGCTTCTCATCTGGCACTGTCTGTCTCTCCCTCAGTGCAACCTGATGGCAGCACAACATTGTTAGTTCAGTCCTTCCCTGCCGTGCAAATAAGCAAAGTACTGGTAAATGGGATACTCCTTGTTCCTTTGCAGCTTCCAACTGGCTAAGCCAGTGCTGGAGATTGACAAAAGCCAGCAGCTGATTATTCTGCCACTGGAAAATCTCCACCCATCTCCCTCCTGACACTGGGCTCTCCGTTATATGCCAGTCATGCATTCATTTCCCATGGATCCAAATCTATCTCAGCAGGGGCTAAAAACAGGGCTAACAGCAAAAGTGATGACGTAAGTTCTGCTGTGCCACGCACCCTGCAGCACTGGAATGTAACAGCCTTTCCAGCTGCATGAAAGGATGAGTTTCCATGGGTTTTCACGGTGGCTTGATGTGATCTCTACCATCACAGATAACTGAGAGCAGTATCAGAGACCTACGAGGCTCCCAGACCTCTCAGGATGGCTCTGCCGTGTCGGGATGGCAGCTGGTGGCAGCTGCAGAGCAGTTGGCAAGCCTTTAGCCCTTTGTGGAAAACCATTCTGCAGCACCTGTCTGTAAGAACTCAACACTGTTATGAAGAGTTTCCCCTGCTGCACAATACTGCAAATGTTCCTGAAGAACAAAATATGCTGGCTTTAAAGGCAAAACTGCTCTCATCTATTCCTGTCCATGCAACAGCAGTGCAGGAGGCTTTAATGAATATTGCCTTCTGAATGTGTGTTTACACACAGTTTGGGTAAAAGGAGAACACAAGTGAAGAAAATTTAGATCTACATCTCGGGTTGAATGAGTGTAAATGTAGCTTTTACCATGCAGCCAAATTTTCCACTGCCTGTGAAGCCTCACAGTAGCTGCAAACAGTCAATATTTGATAGACAAGTTGGCAAGGCCTCTTACATCTCCAATTACCTGCTTACAACACAGCAGACTGAGCTGTAGGCAGGCAGGCTACAGGAATCCACACCAGGGAAACACTTCTGTCTGACTTCTCCCTTGGACCTGTGCCTTGGGGACAGAACAGGAGCAGCCTCAGCTCCTTAGCTCTCACTGTCAGAAGCAATAAAGCAGAGAGGGATACAACTGCTTTCAAATATTGATGGAAAACCTTTGGGCTCCATCATTCAAGCAGAATTTCTGTTGATAAAGATGCACAGTAGGATATCCACTGCATTTAAAAGCCTACCTGCATTTATTCAACCAGCTTGGCATTGTCTGTGTGTCACAGCCTGCAACTGGATCTCACATACAGCCTCCACAGCAGGACTGATCAACAGCAGAACCAAATCCATCATTCCTCTCAAACAGGGGACCCTCTCTCCCAGTCTTCTGCTTGGCCACTTCCAGAAACCAACTGAGAGCTGAAGCCCATATAGATGCAGAATTGGACATTTATAAACTTGACAGACTAAAAAAAAAAAAAGGTAAAGGACTGACTTTGTTATTCATCAAATATTAATTTTGTGGATATAAGGAGTCACAACCCAGAATACACTCTGTGGTGGTAGAAAGAATTAATAAAGGAAATAATCCAGTTTATAGTTTCAGAGGCTACTTATTCATATACATATATATATAACTACATATGGAGTAGGGAGAACACCTTTGGCAGGTTCAATAATGTCATTCCTTCATTTAAAGCACCTCTAGAGTCTCCAAACCAATCCTGAATTGAGACTCTTGTAAGGCAAAAAAAAAAAAATATTATTGGAGAGTACAGAAAACATTCCTTCTTTCAGTTTGTCTGACAGAAGGTAATTCTGCCTACCTATGGATCAGCAGATCAATGACCCAGGAACATAACTCTGTTGAAATATTCTTGACATGGCGAACATTAATGGCTCAAAATGGGCCTATGGGGTCTCACCCATCAGTGCACCTGCAGCAGTTCAGCAAACTGTAACATCTCTAAAATCGCCATCAGTCCATTAAACCACAGGTCTACCAATGCACCTCTGTCTAAAGGAGGAGCAAAGTCTGATTTGATTTGGCAGATTGAAATATCCTCATCGGATCTATTAACTAAAATATCTTCAAAGGCGCTTGTGGGGGCTTTAGATCGTGTTGAAAATCCCACACCTTTTACATGCCATGAATGGAGAACTCCAGTGGGATGCTTGAATGGATCAACCAAGATTTCATTCATCACTTAATTTCAACACAACCCAACCTCCCCACACAGCCCAGCCAGCCTTCCCAATCCAACACTTGTCCCCTGCTGATCCACAGATCTTTGTTCCTCATCACTGCTTGTCAGGAGAGGAACCCAGAGTGAAGAACTTCATGGATGTCTTTATGACCTTCATGGTGAGGAATTCAACCTGGTGGGTGAAAAATGGAGCAAGAGCAAGGGCACAAGGGGGAAAAGGCAACAATCAGAGCTGTACACAACTCATACTTTGAGGGTTTCTCTGTAAAAATATTTACAGATTTTGGATAAAACCTTGCTAAATTAGAAACAAAAATATTGACACATTAATCATAGATAAACATGTTGTACCACAAATGCAGCCCTGTGAGCAGAGTCCTGAAAGATATTATAAACAGCTCAAAAAATTTCTTGCACACTTCAACACTCCAGATCTGTTTTGTTGCTAGGCTTAACTTCCAATCATGAAAAAAAATCCCTTTTGCTAAAACAATGCAAACATCCCTGTTATTCATAAAAGAGAGTCCCTTTTCTGACGTGATTACCCTAATCTAATTAAAAACTGTGCTTGTCACATCTTGGAAAATTAACTGTCTTCACACAGGGCAAATGCTATCATTTTGAGAGGTCACAATAAGTTACTTATAAACAAGAAAATAAAATTAATTCCTGCTCTAAGTACCCAACTCTTTGCAGACCTAATTAAAGAACAAAAATCAGCATCCTGAAGTGACTCTGAGATGCCTTCCACTTGCAGAACAGAAGTCTGTGTGTTTAAGGGAGCAACACAACACATTTGGGAAAGAGATGGAAAGCATCAAATGAATAATATAAAAGATGAGAGATGGGATTTTATGCAAATGCATTATTAATATCAATGCACCCCAACACTAGAACAGACAGTGCATCATTATTGTGGAAACTGGGGGATTGGCTTTGTTGTCATTCAATGCCAAAAATCAATGCTCAGTATCCTTTTCTCCTGACACTGTTACAATTCATAAATTATTAACCTGAGTCTTTTGTAAAAAGTTCCTGTTTACAAGGTTACTCTGTAAGTTAAAATGTTTGTTTGCCCTCAGATCTCTACCATAAAGCATCTGTGGGTAGATTTACATGATGAAGTTGATAGATTTGTATTTTGACAGTACATCTGTCATCTTCGCTTCACGTGTCAAGAGGTCAGGTGTGCACTTGGTGTTATCAGGTGGCTCATTAGTGTCCTGTGGGATATGCTACCCTGTCTGCTTTACTTTAAGTGACAAAAAATTGTTCCTTTTAGCTCTTGCTGCAGGAATTCACATCCCCCTTTGCAGTTGTTTGTGTTTTCCTACTGTCGGAAGGTTGGAAAGAATTCACGGCACACGGAAAGAGCGAATGTCTGGAGACACAGCACCATGTGGAGGGAAAGCTCAGTCCTTTCACACACCCCCTGATCAATATGGGCTGCTAAGGGTGCACCCCCATGGACTCTTCTTTACAGGACCAGAAACACTCATTTAGACCCTCAGCACAGTCACATTACGACTTGCATGGTCCCTGTCACAAAACATGCACCAACAGCCCTCAGTTCTCTGCTGACCACTGACAGACACCCGTGCTCTCTATAGGGGCAGGCCCTAATCCTCAGGCTGTGAAAGCCATAGGATACTGTAGAATGAAGTAGTTTTCCAATTAGTTTCCAAAGACTCTGTAAAAGTTGTTGAAAGCAGCAGTAAGATTCCTCTGCTCTTCCTGCAATATTCCTCCCGGATTTGCTAATGCCTCCTGCTGACTGCGGGCACAGCTTCAAAAGACAGAGAGAGAACATCATTGTGCATTCATCTGGACCCGTGTGAACTCATCAGCTCCAGGAGTTTCATAGGAATCCGAGTGACAGCAGAGTTTAGCCCTGTGAATATCAGAGCTGTTTTACAAAGCACCGATGTTATTTTGTTGGGAGTTTGAGTAATGCATTTTACATTGATTTGACCACTGTAGTAGATTACTTTGTGAGCTACTTAATTCAAAGAGTAAGCAAACACATGACAATTTTGCTTTCAAATCACTTGTACTAGTACATCTTAAGCAATGGGCTTATTTGTCAAAAAACATGGTAAAAAAAAAAATTATCATGTTTCCGTAACCTGGAAAATCATGCAAGGATCTGCATAGTACTGGACTGCAAGCAGATTATGTACCTAACCTTGTGTTACCTTTTGGCTCCTTTTCCATGGCTGCAATGTTCATCTCTTTCTCACCGTGGCTGAAGGATGGCACCCTAGATGTTCCTTTAAGGTGTATGAAAATTAATTTTCGATTTACTGTGGCTCTCTGAGGCCTCGGCCATATGAAGGCCACAGGTCAACTGTCCTTGAAATGCCTCTTGAGTAACCCTTTGTATCAATAACACAAAGTATCTCGAGGTAAAGTTATCCTACCCACGTCACCTTGTCGCTCTTCTGGGTCACTGTAGTGACCATTTGTGGGATTGGATGAACCTTGTCCCTCTTATGTTTCCTTTCATGTCTGAACCAAACATTCTCTCTGCTCAAAAGACCCACCAAGAAGTTTCCTGGCTGGAAGGCATTTCTGTGAGAAACCTTCCTGATGACGCAAATTTAAAAAATAAAATTAATTTTAAAAAAAGTGCATCCACCCACAGCCTTGGACTCCAGAGAACACAAATGAGGATTCTATAGCCAGGACCCATGAGTGGAATCCTCAAACCTTCACCCAGTGAGAACATTAAAGAGAAGAAAGGACACAGGATTTCTAAAATTTATACATTTTTCTGTAAATTCCCTTACCAGCCTCTGGAACCTCATGCCAGCAGATTGTCAGCAAGTGACACACAACTTCAGTGAGTGAACAAAACATTTGTGTTCCTGTTTCTCTTCTGGGAAGTCTTCAGTGCCTAAATACCAAGGATGGAAGTTGAGTCAGTTCTGCTAAATTTCAGCTACCAAGATAAAAACCTTCTATACCCCAAAACTAAGAAGTTGATGCTGGTGGTGGATTATCCATTATCCCTAAATAACCACCATGTGGCAGATACAATGCAGGTTATGGCTGAGAAAGACAATATATGGCAGACTATACGTGAGAGAGTTCAGAGAGCTTTAAAAGCTGGAACCTTCGCAGCAGTCTGAGCTACCTGCCTTTACATCGGGTATATCCACATTCCACAAGGAATGATGGTACCTTCATCTCAGCTAAAGACAAGCATCTTGTTAAGATCACTGCTTAATCACTTGTGATCTGACCGTGCCCTTGAATACCTTCCAAAATGGAAAATACTGGCCAGAAGACCTATAAATGTCTCTGAACTTAAGTCCCAGAAAGGTATACAAAGACTGAAGGTACAATCATTTTCTTCACAGCATGGGATGGCCGAGAAGAGTGAAGCCAGAGCTGATTTTCCACTTAAGCCTCCTTCGTGTCTGCACCTTTTACAAGTCATTACACCTCAAAGGACCTGAATTATATATTAACTTCCAGACCCATCTTGGGCTGGCAAAATACAACACTGGCTTTTCACAGGCTTAAGCCTCCATATTCAGTGTAATCTGAAGTGATTTTTCTGGCAAAATTTCATTGACTATCATTTTGTATAAATTACTGTAATAACAATATGCTACCAATAAAATATGCTACCAAAACCATTCCTCTTTTGAGTTCCTTTAGTTGCTATGTATTAATGAGAATGTTACACACACAGAGCAGGGTAGAGTAGCCCCTGAAGTGTTCTAACTCAAGATTAATTTCTGCTGGTGGGTGGCTTGGCCCTCATAACAATAATAAAACTGTGGTACTTTAAAAAATGCAAAAGGTCTCTTGAAGGTTGGTACAGGCTGTTATTCTAACCCAGCACCTTTGTGAAATTCCATCCAAATTAGAAAGATCTGGTCACTGAGACGTACTCATAAAAGGTTCTAGACTTTAAAGTGCAAGCTGTAAACTCTGCCCAGGCACCTTTTTGTCTGTTTTTTTTCAGTAACTTTCATCAAGGCAAAGTCATAATTTGGAATAAACCTCCAGTTTTTATCATTGTTTAGTTAATTCTGTTCTTGCACCTGGGATTCTAGTTTCTGAGCTAAGCACTAAGTTAACTGAAGGAGAAAACAGGTACATACTTCATGTTTTCATGCAGTGAGAATTCTTGCAGCCATAACCAACCAACATATTCCAAATTCCAAGATGAGTAGATCCATTCTGAGTCTGCCCAGAATTATTACCATAATGCATTGCTGGGAGACACTGTGCTGCAGAAAGCAGTCCTTTAAATGACATTACTACAGTTTAGAGGCATTAATTTATCCTAAATAGCTAAAAGTTTGTTACAGGATCATCTCTATTTCAATAGATACAGAAATGCCTGTTGTTATGACAAAACTCTTAACTTTTACCTCAGGGTCTTTTCCATCTGCCAGAAAATTGTGAGTTTTCAAAGCCTTTTTCTGTTGTTGTAGGTTTGTTATAAACTAACCCTTGAGAAAATTTACAGCAAATGTAAAAAATTTATTCACTCTCTTTAGATCCAAATTCTAACAAAAATCCTTGAAGATAACAGACTCAGAGGTAAATGGAAAATGATATAAAATGGAATAAAGGGGAATAAAATCTGTCACAGGTTTTACAGGGTTGCAGGATACACGAGAAACCTTGCAGGGATTTCTATTAAGATCATTTAATTTCTAGATAAATAAAATTCCATGTACCTACTTTAATCTATGTATCAAAGCATTTATTTTGATACCACAGGTATATTAGAGAAGATAAGGATGGTGGCCTGGAAATGGCTGAAGAGGGAACAGTGGCACTTTCTGCTCAAAGTGAGACAGGACGGAGATCCTCACCAGCCAGGCCTGGAGAAGTTCAACCACAGCCTTGCAAGGAAACACATGGAAAACCTCAACACAGAGAACAGGCTGCACCTCATGCCCTCAGCCTGGGAGTGTAACAAAGGGTGACATTCAGCAGCACAGACTTCAAGGCCACTTTCGAGCTGGGATCAGTAAGAACATACATTATCAGCAAGGAGCATGAGCTGAGAAAAGCCAGCCCAGGATATCAGTCAAACCCTTGCTGACTGAGAATTGCTGGCATGATGCAGCAATTGCAACCTGAAAGGCAAAAGCTACACAGGCTGTGGAAAGTGAAGTATGTGCAGCAGACACAGGGAAGTGCTGATGGCACTCCAGAAATCCAGCAATGGCAGATGTCAAATAAAGGGCATAATTCTGGCAATCCATGTTCCAAAAAAAGATTCACCCAAATTGCAAGGATGCAAAGAGGGCTACAAAGACAGGCAGGGCGGGGGGAAAGAAAAATTATGAAGAGCCTGTGGTTTTGTTATGCCTACTGAAAAGTCACCTGGGTCAAAGGAAACATTTCAGGGTCATCCTAATGAGGGATGAAAAGAACACAGTTAAGAAGACTGAAGTATAATCAGGATATGAATCAGTTCAGCTTGGTTATTAAGATTATATATCATCAGAGAAGTAAGTGTCTGCAATAATCTCTGTTTGAAATTGCATGGCAAAGCGTTGTCACTTTTGGAACAAGAGGATTCCTCTGAACCAGAATAGGACAGTGCTGTCCAAACAAAAGCCTGGACATGATGACCCACAGGATTTAGCCCCATAGAAGCTTAGCAGTGGGATGCAAACTGAGGTTTCAGAGAGATGGCAAATATGCTGCTTACAAAAACTGCTCTTCTAGATCAAGTAGGTAAACACAAACCAAGTCATTTCCAGAGAGAACACACCAAGAATCTGGGACACTGATCTCTTCTACCAACAGAGCTGCTGGCAAAGACTTTGGTTTTGCTGTCGCTCAGCAGAAGGGCAGTGCTGGTGTCAGATACCAGACAACAGCATCAGAAGAAGCAGCAACCCCCCAAAAAAGAGACAGGCACACATTACAGCATTTGTGCAATGAGTCAGAAAAAGCTGTAAATCAAACCAAGATCCTCTGGAACAAAGTTTCTCTAGGAATATAAAAATCTCTCTCACGGACTGAGGATCTAGGAAGGCAAGTGATTCATTTGGGCTGAATTTCCCATGCTGCCAAATTTATGTTGTGGTTTCCCCCCTTCTTCAGGGGCAGGTAAAAAGCACCTTCCAGGTGGCTATTACAAGGCACGTAACACACTGTACCCCTCTGGGGTAAGACTTAATTACATGTAAGTAGTTTTGGTTCTGCTCTCAATTCTGCCACAAATTCAGTGTATGACCACTTGAAAGCAATGTTTTATTTGTATTTATCTAAAAAAAAAAAAAAAATTCTCTAAAGCTCTTGTTTGTCCAGTTAGAACATCTCAGCAATGGTTTTGTGGAGGCTTTGTAGAGCATATACCAAAATAAATAAATAAATAAATAAACAGCAGTTATGGGTCAACATTGTACAAATGGGAAATGGAAATTATCTTCACTAATGACACCGTGAATATATATGCACAGAAACTATAGAAATAGTAAAGGTAAGTTTAAAATTTAATCAGAAAATCAAAACAATGGAAAAATATTAGGAATGTAGAGCTCATTAGGGCAAGCAGAGTCAATGAACTGTTCAGCTGTCCAAGCACAGAGCAGAAAATCTCTTTTTTGCTTATCACCGAGTACAATGACCACTACGATCCCATCTGTAATCAAATATATAATTGAAAGAGAACTAAACCAGAGAAATCAAAACCAAAAAGCACAGGGCCAGATCTGACTGACACACCGCTGACTCCAGTTGAATTAACTGGCTGGATGCTCCCACTCACTGCAGCAATCAGAAGTTAACAATTATTACCCTGAACAGCTTCCCACTGCCGATGGGACCTTTCCCATACACTAGAAAGCTTATGCACAATGACCTACATTAGTACAACACACCTTTTATTTTTTCTTTATGTCTATATAAAAATTAGATGTGTATTGTTACCCTAATATTTACATAAAGCATAACAATGAATTCGGTTGCTGGGTCACCAGCAGTTCATCAGCACAAGAGCCATCTGCATCACTGCATTTCAGTCTGTTGCAATGCACAAAATGATGTCATGGGGAACAGACTGGCTACAGCTTCACCTCTACTCACTGCTCTATTTATGAAGACTGATGACCAAAAAAACTGTAACAGGCAAATAAGGAAAACAGCATGAAATGCATCTACAATAATAGGGAACAATTATCTGTCTTGAAATGTAACCACTTGGAAATTCAGTCTGTCAAGGAACTGGACATGTAATTATTATAATCATTCTAAACAAGAACTAATTGAAACTGAAGATTCACTTTTATCTAGACTTTTGCTTATGAATTTTAAGTATGTTACCTATTAGGATATAACCAAATCTATGAAAATCCAAACAAATTACTCCCCTTCCAGTAAGCCCTCCTTATGCAGTACAAGCCCGCTTTCCTTTTTTTGAGGCATCTGAATGAATATTTCTAGCTAATGGCTAAATTCTTTTCCATATCTAGATTCAAAGAGGCAAGGAATATGTATACTTTGCTATTCCCCTAGAGAACGGATTTATTTTAGGACAAGAAAAAACTATGCCTGCTTTCAAATTTTATCTCTTCCTCATGCTTTCCTGCCACCACTTATGAATGTAAAAGTTAAACTACCTAGAACTATCTAAGGAAATAAATCTAATTGCACAGCTATAACCAAAGTATACCCTACAATAATTGCTACTGATTCTCTAAGTTCCATCTTTTCACCTTCATACAACCTTGACAGTTACTAAATTACTAAAATACACTGACATAATTTATTAACACGGTCCCATCAACTGGCTTAGCACTGGGATCAGATTTGTATTTTTATGTTGTACAGTATGTGATAAATGCCTCAGACAAATCCATAGAATCATTTAGGTTGAAAAGACCTTTAAGATCATCTGTACCAGTTTTAGCATCAGCATTTTCTTTCTATGGCCCCCTAGGTTACATTCATGACCTAAACCCATTTTAAACAATTTTACATATCTTAGTGTCATTAAGAAATGTCCTTGATGCACCACAGAAGTTCAGGTGTGTGCTTCCATGAATTCCAGTTAGGTCTCAGATCCTTGGGAATCCAAGGTGCATTTCAGGAAGAACCAAATATCCTTGATTTTCTTCTTGTGAATTTATAATGTACCACTGCAGAGTAAAATCCAGTTTCAGGAGCAGCAGCCACAGTTGAAGGGAGAAGCACTGTCCTTTTTGCTGCCTCATTTTCCAAGTTCAAAGAATAAAGTCAGTAACATCATGACAAAAAAAGGGTCTCTGTGCAACAGCCAAGGAACAGTTCCACATGCCGTAGTTCTGGTTTAGTCTTTGCTACCGTGTTACCTAAAAAAGAAGAGCAAAGAGTTACCTACACAGCATGGGCCAAACAAGGATGACAGAATGTGCTTTGTTGCTGCAAAGGAACTGTGCACAGGAACACATCATGAATGAACTTGACCCAGCCAACCTTCACACCGTGCAGAGAGGCAGAATCTCCACGCAAATGTTATTCAACAGCACGAGGGAGATCTAAAGATAAAGAAACGGCCATTCACCATTAAATTTGCCATCGACATCTCATGGAAATCTCCTTCTATTTTACTTGGCTTCGTGTCGTTTTCAACACCAACGTCTACAGCACGAGCTGTTCGATTTACATCCCAAAAGACCATTCATGCAAACCAATACCCATTCCCAGCAGCCCATCTCATGGATGGGAGGGGACAGACAGCACACGGTCTGCAGAGGGGATAAACTGCTCTTGCAGAAGAAATCTATCCCATGGGATCCCGCAGTCTCCTCCCCTTCAAGCCAGATGCACACTCAGCCAGGGGCTGCAGGGCCCTGTGTTTAAGACTTAACGCACACACAGGCACAAACCCGGTTTGGGTACACAGTGAGGAGGGTCCTGATGGATTTCCCACCCTGGGAATGGATGAGGACAGGCAGCCTGCAAGGAGGAAAGCTTTGTCAGCTCTGCTCCGTGGTGTCTAGATGTGTCACAGAACGGAAGAGACACTCAGCATAGAGAAGTTTTTATTTCCTTCCCTGAGGGAACTGATGGAAGATACGAGCTCCTCAGCTTTTCCCATTTTAACTGTCCCACTCAGCCAGGAACTATTCATCCAAATACTTAGTAGCATCAGCAATCTCCTGAGGTTCAAATGCTTCAAGTTACACAATTTTTCTTATTTTCACGGAATGAAAATATAGAGGACTTAAAATTGATTAAATGGCATTTCCTCTTTCAGTGTATAATTAACCTGTGGAAGCCATTGTCCCAAGTAGCACTGATCCCAAGGTCTTAGAAAGCTTTAAAAATTGATTACAAATTTAAATGGTAATGAGATCATCTCTGGAGCATAACAGAAAAAAAAAATTAATATGGAATGGATCTCAACTCTTGTGTTTTAGACATAAGGCAACTATTATACTGAAAGAAATTCACGTACGTGTACATTTTCTGTAATTGTCCCAGAGGGTATTGCTGTGTCTGATTTAAGCATCCCAGTGCTGAGACTCACAGGTGGCTGCATGGTTTGGGCTACTGGTCTGACAGTTCATATAGTCCTCTTTGTGTAAAATTTAAATAATACTTAATAAATATTTTGCTGCTTGATCTGAGACAAACCTTTGCTTCATTTTCAAAATAAAAAAATAAGTTATATCATACTTTGCTTTTCCCCTGTTAACAATGGCAATTTTCTTTCCATTCTGTTTTCCTTCCAGTTCAAAAACACTGAACCTGAGTGCCACAAGCTTCTGTTCTGAATCTGAAGTTACCATTGCTCATTGTATTCGTGCAACAACTATATCTTGGTTGACAGAGAAAACCACCCACAAGACAGGCAAAATACCTGCAGAGGAAATATGGGTGCCAGGGCAGATTCTGTAGCACAGCTTTTGCTGTCTAGCAAGCAGATGACCTTGTCATCCTGGGTCTCCTTGGTACAGGAGAGAGAAAGAAATACTCATGGGAACATTCTTGTGGAATGCCATGCTGTGAGATCACCCATTTCTCCCCCATGTGACTTGGGAGAATCCTAAAAACTCAGCTTGGATGGAAATATTCCTGCAGCTGGGAAGAATGAATCCAAATGAATCCCCTTAGATTCACACCTCAGCTCGAGTGCCAGTTGTTTACTCATCCTAGCCCTCAGAGAAATCTCCTATGGTGATAAAAACCAATGCAAAATGGACTCCACATTCCAGCAAAATAGAGGAAGAGTTTAGTGAAACAACATTTGCCCTCTTACTGCTACACCCTGCCCTCTCTTAGCCCCACACAAACTCACTGGGGTTGATGAATTTGCACAGGTCTAATTGCAGGCAGGATGATTTGTCCTGCTCCAGCTTTATAAAGACATCCCTAAAGTCATCAGAATGCAATGCCATAGCCTGTACTTCACTGGTTGCAGTATTTGTCACGGGTAATAAAATAAACGACCCTTGCCAAATTCACCCTTCTATCAGTAAACTCCCACTGACTCAGGCTGCCTCTTTTCCCTGAGTAAGAGCAGAAGTCACCAACACAGTGTGTATGACTCACGTGCTCAGCTGATCTCAGTGAACTAAAAGGCAAATTTTCACAGGAAGGAAGAGGCAGCTGCATGAATGAAGACTTGACACCTCCAGCCTTCAGTCACCAGTGACAACATAAAGATGCTTGATCTGCCCCTCATCCTTCTGGTATCTACTGAAGGTGTCAAGGATATTTAATCCCGGCTCACTCTTTTCCAATAAGGTCCTTTTGGTTTAAAGTTGCCAGATCTCTTCTAGTACGTCCAGAGATTGTTTTATTCAGTACCTAAAACTCCTACTTTGCCATTCTGACCCTTCAGTACGATGCTACAACACTACCCCTTATCTACATATGAGTAGTTAAAAGTCAGTGCCTGTGAAAAAATTTGAAGGCTGAGGGTAATCTTTGTCTTCCAATAACTGACTGCCAGTTACCCACACTGACTCTAGGGCACACAGGCCAACTTTCAGGTGTATTATCCACCACAGGAGAAAAGCAGGACCCAGGCACACTATGGACTACATCTTTGGTACCTGATAAATAAAACTGATCATAGGATCACAAAATGGTTTTGGTTCGAAGGGACCTTAGAGAGCACCTAATTCCAACCCCTCTGTCATGGGCAGGGATGCCACTGCCTCTGATCTTCAAAACAGGAATAGGCTTTTTCAGACTGGGTGGATTGGTCAGATTTTTTCATTGAGCCTGACATTGTGCAGCATCTGTAACTGGGCTTCAGACTGCTGGTATCACAACACAGCTGCCCAAACCTTCTAATGTTCCCCTCTTCCATCCAGAAATTAGTGCAGTTTTCATTCCTTAGAACAGCCATTATTAAACAACATTTGGTGACAGTATTTGCTTATTAACTCAGACTGTAACCTAATCAACAACATTCATTCCCAGCTAGAAGAGGCTGTAAAAGGAAAAGCTGAGCATATGTCTCTCCTTGCTGTTGCCTGCTAAAGACTCCTGGTTTATGATATATTTAGACATGCAGTTTGCTGTTACTTGTTGAACTTTGATGCACTGAACTCATTTTAAATTGTTAAGCAGACAGAGGAACATGATATTTGCTCTCTGCTGGCCATTATTTAAGAAATAACATAGCACAGCAAAGGGTTGTTTTGGGTTTTGTTAAAAAACAGGCCATCAGCAGGATGGTCTGTAATTAGAAATGATCCGAAGCAACCTGATTTCCAGTGGTGCTCAGTGTCACACAGTTCCTGCTGCCATCAGTGTAGGTTCTCAATAACTCCCAAGCCATGCGGGTACTTTCAAAAGTTAAAAGGGCTTTCCAGTCACACAGGAATTTACCAGTGTCACCTAAAGTTAAACATGGAGCAATGTACTCCATCTGCAAATTGAAGGATTGATCCTGGAACATGATTATCCCTCTAGCACTGGTCACAACAGAATGGTTTCTTTGCCCACTGGAGCCTGAAGCAGGGCCTTTTTCAGTTTGACTCCTGGAGTGAAGGGGCTGTTCTGACCCAGTATTTCCCTCTCTGAGAGCAATTACATTAGTCACTACTTCCCAAAACACTGTAGAGGCTGGTACTGGTGCTCACACCCACAGATGCAATGCCATAAGCAAGAGCCACCTTTAAATATAGGCGATCTCTGTACTTGCCTTTGTGGTTTTGACTTTATTTCCACTGCTGCAAGACCAACCTGAATAGTCTGGTAGTACTTTACAGTCCTCTCCATCCAAACAGGGGTTCATATGACACCACCACTTCTGTAGGACAATGGAAGCTAGAAACAGGAAAGAGAAACAGGACAGAATATATTTTTTGCTATTTGTTTTAGCAGGGAGGTTTGTCTGTGCCATCTTGAATTGCTTGGTTTCAAAAGGCAGCACCAATAATCACTGTTTTAATAGTGAATCACACAGAGTGCTTTTGAGCTAAAAAGGTGGCTAAAAAACTTCTCCAGCCCTCAGAAGGGTAAATGCCATATGCAAATAGCGAAGACAGGCAAGCACCACCAGAGACTGACTCCAGCATTTGAACTGACCTCTGGAAGTGCCTTTCCATCTCCACTGACTACAAAAATTACTTGCCTCCTTCATTTACATGCTTCAGTCAAGTACCTGCTGCAAGGTGGAATGAAGCTGAGGCTTCTTGTTTAACCCAGATATGCATATGCAAGACTGGACGTAGAAATGCCAGTTTCTCCCTTCACTGGGTGAGAAAATGGAATTGCACAGAGATATAACCACAGGAGGTCTGTCAGCAAGTAGTGCAGGTAAGAATGTGGAAACCACTGGCAAGCATTAGCTTATCAACTAAAAATCTACTTGCAGTTACAGTGCCAGTTTTGGAAGACTACAGTAGTACACTCTAACTGTGCAAGTTTATCAATTTTCTACCCTTAAGACAATTTCTGTTAATGAGACCATGCCTGTTGTTTTTACAAACTAGTCATGACTTTATGAAACTGCTGGTAAAAAGATATATACTTTCCCACAAACAGCTGCAAACATCTGCATGCATTTCTTTTGTTTTGCCTTGTTCGCGGGACTTACCAAAACCCAGAAAATTATTATGAATTATGTCAGTTCACAATCCCACATAATCTAGATTGAATTTCAAAATAAAATATGGCTTAAAATGTTGATTTAGCTAGTCTGCATTATGCTATTATGTGCACAAACTGTTGAACTGCATGCTTTAAAGGATAACACACTCAAAAGAGATGAACAAAAGTAACAGCCTACTTCAAGTAAAGCACTTCTTTCCTTTTAATTTTAAGGTATGTTTGTCAGCCTTTAAATTAGGGTGACAAGCAGTCAAGCTGACATCAGGATATTGCTGAAGTGTTCATTCAATTATTTTGTTTTGCACTTTCACTCAAAGCCTATGTGAAAAGCACTGTGAAAAAAATATCCTTCTGGGACAGCAGTTTGGCTTTTATAAACTAATCTTTCAGTCTTATAACATTATAAAATAAATGTATGAATGAGTTATGAACTTTCACCAGACGTTTTTATCTCAGATCATTTGCCTTAATGCTGATTGATTGTTGACAAAGGGGGTGAAACTTGAATGTGTTTCCAAGGAGGTGAGGGATCATTCCCAGTCCAGGCATACAGTCCAGTCATCTATTTTATCTCTGCTACTTTCTAAATTTATTAGAATTTCTATACCACGTTTATTTTAGGTAAACACAGAAGCCTGAGGGCACATGCACAGGCCTGTGAGGAGGCAGGAGATCCTGGCAGCAAACCAGCTGTGATTTCAGAGCTCTGCCTCAAAGCCAGCGAGTCCTGACTGCATCACCACAGCTCTGCACAGCAATGTTGGGAGCAGGGATGCAGCGACACACTGAAGCTCTGCCTGCACCCTGACGTGGGAATGTGCTTTCATATACCTCAAAACTTAAGTTCAAATTCAGATCTGGAAGTCACCTGTTTCCTGCAGGTATCTAGAATCCCTTGTGCCTCAGTTACTCCGATAGCTCCTTTAGTTCCACGGATTCTCGTTGGATTCCTGAGGATCAGGCTGGCAAAACTCTAGTTACTGGCTGTCCAAAGGTGTTTTCCAGAGAATGATTTCTCCTTGGAATGCCCACCAGCCCCACAGAGCCAAGGACATGCTATCACTGCCCCAGTAGGCAGCAGCATGATTTTTGTCAGCTTGTTTGGCAGTTTCTGTGGGACTCTTTTTTTAAAAAAAAAACAAAAACAAAAAACCCACAAAAACAACAAAGCAAAATAAACACCTGTGACATGGTCTGAAATAAAAGCCAGGAAATTTTCCTCCCTTTGTCCTTTCCTTCCTCTCACAAGCAGCCAAACTGGTGGTAACCTTCCGTGAAGGAACAAGGGAGGAGAGATGGGGCAGGGAGGCCGAAGGAAAACTTCCTCAGAGAGCCCTGCTTTTGGCACCTCAGGGATTTCTTTCCCAGGCAGAAAGGGGGGTGAGGACAAGGTCACAGAGGGTGGAGTAAAAAAGCTGGTGTGCTGGGGTAGGCAGGGCTGGGTGATTCAAGGTAGGAACTACAGGTACCAACCATCATGTGCGTGATCAGCAGCAGAGGGACAGTTGCTGATCTGATGTAAATGATCAGTACTACTGGATAACATGTGAAGCTCAAAGAAAATAAAATACTACCACAAGCCCAGTGCTTTATAAAATCTTTTCTTTTGGTTAAAAGAGTAACTCTATGCTTTGGGTATCTCCTTCCCTTTAAACTCAGGGCAAACTATAGGCAAATTAAGCAGGCCTGCATTCAGGAAAAATGTGGTGAAAAAGAAAACTAAATGTCTGCATCAGACTGTAATATGCAAATTCAAGGCACAAACTGTTTCAGGTTTTCACAGTGTAGAAGCCTACTGAAGGATATGTATAGAGTGGGAGAAAACACATCTAATCCTGGGGCTAAGGATAGATAGTGAGTTCTGTGGCACAGAAATATAACTATAGTCCCACATGCCTGCAAAAATAAGTGAAATCTGCTAAAGCATTACCCCAAGGGGTGAGGGGGAATCAAAGGCTTCTACTTTAAAAATCAAAATCTTATATTCATAATATTATGCTGCATTTAATTTCAAACTATACTTCAAGAAAAAACAGCTACAAAATTCCTTCAGCAATTATTGACTGAATCAAGCTTCTACAATATTTATAGATTTCTGCCATAGAATGACAGTGTCACCTTTGCCATCCTTAAATTAGTTTAAAATAATGCCTGACTTCTATTGCCTGTTGTATGTAAAATAATTTCTGCTGTTTGACGTGTCACCTAAAAATACAGAGGATATTTCTGATGTAACAAGAAAACTCCCCAACAAATTGCCCAGTTAAAGTTGATTGTATTCCTGAATTACAAGGCATGAAAAGACCAAGCACCTAAAAAATAGAAAAGAAAAATCTACTTTCTTCAGTATCTGCTTTGAGAACCTCATAATAAGGTTGTGGGTTTTTTTTTTAATAAAGAACAGATTCACATGTACTTAGAGTTTTATGTTTGAAACTAAATATTTCTGAATGCTAGATTAAAATTGGACTTTGAAGCTTTTGTTTTATATTTAACTGAAATGGTTGCAATTTTATGTGCATAAGAATGAAAAAAGACTTGCCTATGAAATGGAGGATTCTGGTAACTTTGAGATTTTAAAAAAAAATATATGTGTCTTGTAAACAGAGTAGCTTTACTACGTTAAGAACAAGAGCAGCATCCTGTCCATGGAATAGCCTAAGACAACTGGGCCCCATTTTTCCTTCCCCAGGGAGGTGTCCTAGCTCAGACACTGCGTCCTGTGCAGCCGTGTGCTTGCTTCACTCTGAACTCTGAAATATTTGGGATTGCCACACGTGGAACTGAACAGACTTGGGGCATCATTGTAGCACTGGTGTCCAGCGTGAGAGCCCATTAGGCACATTAAATGGTGAAAAGAGAACAGTTCTCAATCAGATGTCCAAGCACTATCTGCATGCCCAGCCTTAGGGTTGCATTTGTTATCTGCTGAGTTTTAGCCAAGCTCCTCTGTCTTAAGACACCTGGAAGAGTTAATACCCTAAGCTCGAATTGCTTGGCTTATGCAGTTTTCGGACTAGTTTTAAAGGACAATTCTTGTGTGGAAAAAAATTAAGGAGCTTTATTGGCACAGACACAAAATGGACTAGTACATATATTAAGAGGATTAATTACACCGAGATTTATGCACAGACTCATTATCATCAACGCGCAGCGATGTTTCCAAAATTAACAAAAGGAAGGATTATGCTTTAGAGGCAGTGGGAAGTCAAACATCAAGGAGACTAAACTCCTCAAAAAATCTTAATGAACCACGAGTGAGCAGGAGGCTGCTTACCTTCCACACACGAGGGCTGGGCCCGCGTTGTCCCAGCCACCTGCCCCGGGAAGCAGGAACACTTCACTGTCTGGGATCGCTCCTCGATCCGGTTCTTATTGCAGCAACGGTGCACGGCCACAACCTCACATGTCCCTTGCTTGACCTGGTGCTGGCCTAGTAAATGCAGAGATAAGTGATGGAGAGCAGAAACAAAACACTGGCGCGTAAAGAAAGAGACACTTCATGCAGTCCTGCGAGGTGCTCAGTCTCCCCAGTGTCAGCTTAAATCCCAGGAAGACAAAGAGGCAAAGTATTTTGTAGGATCTGGCTCGTTTTCTGAGTTTATCCTATTCTTACTAACAAAGATTAGTTCATCATAAGTCAATTTTTCAGTCTATCTTCCCTGGCCTTTACAAAGCCGTAGGGAGAAAAGGAGGTTGGAGTAGTCAATTAGATATGAAGACAAGACATGCAGACAGAACACACTCTCCCTTCCTTTGGCTTCCTGTCTTCCATTAGGTTTGATATTCAATTCTTTCCCCTCATAAATAGACAGGAAAATATTTAATGCAGGAGAAACTTATCTTAAATAGTAGGGAAACTTTCCAACACAACAACATGTAAGTACTTCCTGTTGCTTGCAGACAACAAGAACAAGGCAGGCTGAAAAGCTGCCATGGACAGTCAAGTTTTGTCAAAGAAAGAAAAAAAACACCCAAATATATGGATTTCTCAAGTTCCCTCCTAGAACATTCTGAATAAACCTGTGATAAATATTCTAAAAAAAATATTCTAAATATTCTATGCTCAAGAGTGCATTTCCTCACAATTCCCTGTCCCTTATTTCTCTGAGGTTATTTTCCCCTTCCTCTCTTTTCCTTGCTCTTGCCTTCACATATGACCTCACTGCTTCTTGCACCTGATCCTCTTCCTCCACTGCCAAAATTACTCTCTGTCCTGCCTAAAAACCCTTTCTCATGAACTCCACAAACCCCTCTCCTCTTTGCATAAGTCCTTTCCACATCCTCACTTCCCTGAACAGCCTTCAAGTGCTTCATCTTGCATTTGTCTTGTCCTATTTCGAGCAGAGCCTTGGAAGGCTCTTATCTGTGTTTGTAAAGCACCTTGTAAATTAACAGCACTACAGAACAGGGGGAGTTATTTCATAAGTGAGCCAGACAGAGAGACAAGGCTGAGAATAATAAAAATAGTCACCATCAAAGCAGTACAGGCCCCTGATATGAGAAGAGACAACAGCACAGTTATTGGTGTAGGTGTGGCTGATATAAAAGGCACGGAGACTGAGGAAAGGCAGGACAGACAATCCTCCAAGTGGCAAACCAGGGGGGATTATCCTGTTTCCTATTCACTCCAGGCTTGCTCTGTTTGGGGTGGGGTGGTTGTTGTTGTTTTTTTTTTCTGGATTTTTTTTCTTTTTTACAAAATCTGTTGTTAACTAGTATCACACAAAGTCTATCAGCAGACTGAATTTTCATGCAAGTACCTAACATCCATATCATAATAAACATGGAAAAAAATGAAAAAAGCTATTAGTACCTAGGACAGTAGCTTCTTTGTAAGTCAGTAGGGAAAACAAATACACAGAAGACAAGGTAAATTGGCCACTTCATTCCAAATTATGGTTCCACACAACACCTTGCATGACAATGCTTGGCTTGGACTTAATAAGGTGACATGGGGTTCTGATAGAAAAGATTTTGTAAAAGTAGGTTGTTAATTTAAGATAGTATATTTATTTAATTATCTCTGTATCAGATCTACAGCGTGAGTCAAAACTCTTTGGAGTAAACAGGAAAAACTTCCATTAGTTTCCTAATATTCCTTACTGTGGTGGTCCCAGCATTCACTGGAGTCAACAACAAAATTTCTATTGACTTCAGGAGAACAAGGTCACTTTGGACTGTCTTTTGAGAAGGAGACTTTATAATGGAGGAAAGAAAAAGCAAGAATTTTTAACTGCCCAGGCCACATGTTTGCCATGTATCTCATCTGAAAGACCAAGTGGCCAGGTCTTCATTTTAATTAAAGTCATCAGTCACCAGATATCAGAAGCCACGATAAGAGTAGAAGCCTTTTTTCCAGATGGTAAATCATAAGAATGGACTAGATCCAGCTCCAACAATCAGTATGTAGCTGCAAGAATATCTGTTTTCAAGCTCAAATCCTGCTTCCCTCAGGTGAAGAGTCCTGTTAAACCAACACCAAAAGAAATCAAGCAGGTTGGCCCCAAAAACCTGGGGCTGTCTTTCAGTTATGTTGTTTGAATTTTAAAGCAGTGAAAGCTCTGCCCTGAAGTACCAGGAGCCGGAGACACTGCTGTTTGCAGAAGGCAGGATTAAGTTACCTCATCAGTGCACCCTTTGCTTTAGTAGCTGTTTTGCTGTCACTTGTTCACACTTTGCAGCTACACAGGCAGGTGAGGGGAGGTGTCCCCTCTTCATCTGCTGGCAGAGGTGGGATGCTAAGGTTTGAAAGCACCCAAAGGAAGACAGAGCTCTCCTCCCTCGTCCCCAGTGCACAGCTCTTAAGGAGCAGAACACCAAAGGAACTAAAAAGCCACAGACATCTGCATGCATCATTTGCATTAATTGGATTGCCCTTGTAATAGTCTTTCCCCTCCTACATGTTCTCATCAATATTTCCTCCTGCTTGTTCACACACATCTTAACACTTTTTATCCTGTTGAACACCACACACATTTCTTAATATTCAGACACATCTGTGAACAGATGCTGAACAAGTGCTGAGGGTTAACGTAGTGGCTTCTGGTCCTGTTTTTGTCAGTGTTCAGCAACCTTGAGGATAAGCACTCCCATTTGCTGAGTGGCTTTTACATTTAAGAAAAATCACAGGATATCTTAACCAAACATCAGTTCAGTCTATTCCTGCCCACATCTGCTGAAGCCTGTTGTATCTGCATTCAGGTGCCCAAAGGCAGCGAAAAGGAGGTATATAAGAATACTCTCCTGCATGTTTTAATATTCATCTTGTACTAAATAACCCCTCATCTCAGGTTTAAAGTACATTCAGTGTACAGCTGAGAGTGTACCGACAGAAACACTCAAGAACAGCCTTACAGTATTTTATAACTGATGGAGTCCCTGGAAGACAAGTCATTTGAGGAGCAGGGACTGAAGAGCTTTTAAAATATGAAGATCACAGTAAGTGAATTCTACACCAGACACATCAGGAAAGCCATTTCAGGGAGAACTGCAGTGAGAGAAAGGGACAAAGCCAGTCTGTGGAGAGCGAAGCCTATAAATTCATAGCTCATCACCTGTAAACCTATTCAGATCTGCAACTTCAGGGCTGTCAATATTTGCAGTTGAAATTCAGTTACACCTTCACATTTAAATAAGAGAACTCTCCAAAGAGAGCTACATTTTACCAGAGAAAGGTTCCTGTCATGGAACACCTCCCAGATATCAAGGACAGAACATCTGCCAGCCAGGCACTGCAGAGGGTGGGGAATGAGGGTTGGAAACTGTGGGGCTCTGGCTACCTCTGAGCAGGAGTTTGGCACATGTGCTGTTATCCATATCCCAATTTCCGTACAGTTCAGCTTCCCTAGAAAGACCAGTTTTAATCAAGTTCACTAAGGACACTTTTCTTCTCTCTCCATAAAGGGCACAGACAGAACGGGACAGGACTCCCTAATGAAAGCAACCTTCAGGACAGTCCCTGCTGAGAATTTGCGTGCCTTCCATTATGAGATTCCTACAGATAACAACAGGCCTCAGGTGCCCAAGTCCAGAATGCCTCTTAGTGACCTCAAGGAGTGGCCAAATGAGGGTTCTGTGACCATTTCTTTGTTATCTGTAGGGTTTTCAGCCCAGAAGGATGTACCGTGCAGAGCTGAGAGACAACCCCCAGAGTACTTAGAGCACACAACCGTCATCTCTGAAAAATAAGGAAAGTACAAGCCAGGAAATTACTAGGCTTTCACATTACAAGCCAGCATAAGTGCTGTGAGTAGAGTTGACTCAATAATCACCACTGAACTGTTTATTCTCAGTTTAATACTTTTTTTCAACTAACATACTGGACAAGACCATATTTTCACCTTCTTCCTAGAAGTCAGAGGGCAGATACTCAATTAAAGCTTCTAAAACTCTTTGAAATGCTCAAATGAAAAGAGGGAAATACAATTATTGTTAATAAAATATCAAACATCGTAGTGCCGTACTTCAAAACTACAAGGAGATTATCAAAGAAAGAGAAAGGCTTTCAGAAGGCTGCTAACCAAATCTGTCCACATCCTTTTCATCTCTGTGACTAATCCTAATCACTCCCAAGGAGTGCTGTTCCAATGCAATATACATGCAGGCAGCATGCCTCCATCAGAAATTCTGAACAACTTCCTCTTTTTCTACTTTCTTAGCTAAGAAGCACAAGGAAAAGACAGATTTAAAGGGAATTTTTATCTCTGTTTCATAAGCTGCCACCTCTGATGAAGACAGCAACTGTACTGTGAAGAGCAGCACATCTAGGGAGTAGGACAATACGAGCCCAGCTCAGCACATTCCTCAGAAAGCCTCAAAACCAGCGAGACTGGTCTGCACAAAATCAACTGCATCATTTATTTAAAGGGTAAGAGGATGGCTGTCAGTAGGAAGATGAACAGCTTTGGAACCAAACATTGCAGACAACATTAAGAGAAACACTGATGCTGTTTGGAAGAGGAAGGCACTCTAAAATGTTGGTGCCAGTTCATCATCTGTTCTGCCTTCATTTCATGCTGGCTTTTGCTTACAAATACGTGAACTTGCAGAAGCACACACCAAAAGGCAAATATTGTTAGAAAAGCACATATATTAAAGGAAATAACATTTGCTATTTTTCATGTTATTTACTAAACATATTTACAAGACTCTCTCCAGCTCATGGGGTGCTTTGGACTTTTTTTAGGGGGGAAGCAGAGAAGGGGTGTTTTTAAAGATAAAACCTCTTCTCAAGAGAAGAAGCTAGAAGTCATTGAGAGGTAAAATTAACACACCATATTCTAGGCTGAGAATTTCAGCAGAGTTTTGCTCTATTACCATTCCATCAGTCACTGGATTTTTTTCATAGATTCACATTCATGTCACAAGGTTCTGACTTAAATGTTCTTCCTCCACAAGGTTACAGACTAGATTTAGATAGATAAATAGATACATATACATACATACACTTTCTTATAAATTGTCTCTGCATATAGAAATCAGTCCAGTTTCAGTTTTAAGGTTTAAACTTTCAACTTGTTGGCAATAAGAGACTGCTCAGAGATAGTCCAGAATTGCCATAAAAGCCCAGTTCAACTACTCTAGAAATAAACAGACAAGAAATATCTCTCCATAGTCACCTCACCTGTCCCTTACAGCAGGCAAAGTCAGATGTAACACACACACCAAAATAAAAAAAAGGGAGTAAGGAATCCAGTTCACTATTCATTACTCTCACAATCATCAAACAGTAGTATTGTGATACCTAGAGCCAATATCTGTAACAAAAAAAAAAAAAAGCAAGCAAAGATACAAGGATCTTCTAGATGAAGGAACCGAAGTTGTTGTTTCCACAATATGCAGGTTTCAAACCAGACTTTCCTTCTTGTAGCCCATAAAGTTACAGCTTTTGTTCCAATCAAGACATTTCTACTTCATCTCTTGTGGAAACCAGGAGTGTGGAATGTGCAAAATCACAGTCAGCATTTGAACTGGGGAACCAGGGAACCAGCCCTGAGCCACTTCAACTTGTACAGGGGGAGAACTGACACCCGAGGTAAAAAACAACTCTCAAAACAAGCAGCTAATTAGGGAGGAACCCTAGGGGTACAGGAGATGGAGCTTTATATTTGAAAAAAGGTGAGTGACCTCAAACCCTGATAATGAGACCCAAAGAGTTAATGAAATCAAAAGCATAACCCTTCAGAGCAGTTGGAAAAACCTGCTGACACAGCTGCAGAGAACCATGTAACAGTGAATTCTTTGGTGAGTGTCAGAGGTCACATCCATATGGAGATTAAAGTCCCCTGGAATAAGTAGCATAGGTGACCTTAGATCAGACACGAGCACCGAGACTTCTCCATGGGATGAAGCACTAAATCTGAGCAGTCAATAAATCAAAACAGCTGAGAAGGTGCTGTAAATAGGGAAGGGAGGAGGGAAAAGCTGCTGCAAATGGAAAGGTGGATGAAGGGTGACCTGGAAGCAAAACCAAATTAAAACATGAGTGTCTCTACCTGCCAGAGTGCTACACTGAGGTCGATCAATAAGGCCTGCCTTTCAGCTGGGCAGCAATATTCATCCTGGTTCTAGCACACGTATCACTTGTACAAATGAAATCTAAGAGCCTAAAACTTCATAACATCCCTCAGACTAAAGCAGTGCTAATCATTTCCTGTGGGGAACTTTCCGCTGTGTGGCTGTTTTAGGTGAGGCAGAGAAGAAAATACCAAGGAAAGATTTGGTTTTCAATCATAACTTGTAGCAAATGAGCCACACTGTGCTCTGTAATATAGAAGTATTTCCCATGTGTCCCATTAACATTCACTCTCGCTATTACATGCAGACCACTCTTTTTCTCTCATTTATTCCTTCCTTCACAAATTTATCATGAGAGAAAGGGGAAAAAATGAAACTATTCTCTAGAGAGATTTCTGCTTGCCTGAAGAAAGCAGGTAAGCACACATTCATACAGGCCAGGCTTACAGCTACTCACCAGTTTGTAAGCAAAAATTAAATTTTCTGCCTCAATTGTGAGAGCTGTTGGCCTCTAAAAACAGCACTGTTCTTGCCACAGGAGAGCAAAAGTAGCATACCTGAGACCACAAACTGGAAAAGAGTGTCCCATCCACATCAGTAATGAAGCCATCCTGACCAAGATGTCACTAATGCAGCCCTTGAAGGCACCAGGAGTTCACTGTCCCCAGGGAGTGCTGCCATTGGCAGCTGCTCTCTACACCCAAGATCAGAACTGTGCTTTTACAGCTTATTACTGCTCATCTAAGGCATGTCAGAAGTTCATTTAACAGTACAATAATCTTTAAGAAATTTAAAAAAAAAAAAAGACAAAAACTTTTAAGTCTGTCTCTGGCATGCAATAAAATATATTTTGAAGATTAGGCCTTGTGCCTTTCTGAGCATTCCTCCATCACCTGAAACACCTAATGATCACTTTGGGCTTAGTTATGTAAAACAAACATTTGTAATCTACTAAATACCAGAGGTAATTTTAACCCAGTTCAAGGTCGTTCATCAGACAAGAATGATATTTGTTTAAAGAATATGAAACACTAATTGTCATCTAAGCCATTAGGCTCTGCAGATTAAGTAAATGGAAGCTGCCAGAAAACAAAGTAGATGTTTGGGAAAGAAGCATTCCCTTCATTTCAAGTGAAAATTGAATCTGTTTTCTCATGTCCAAGTAGAATCAGTAAAACTGAGGAGGGCAACCAAGGAAATGTTCCCTTCAGTGCTCAAAACAGCTCACATTAATAAAGTACAAAGAACTTCTGCTTTTCTGGGTTTGATTTTTTAATACAAAGGTGTGTTTCCCTCCTTAAATTAAATTACTTTTGTTGGACTGTGAAGTAACAGGACTGTGCCTGAATTTGGCAGTTATAGGTAGGTAAATAAATAATTACTCATTAGTTAATCCTCATTTGAGAATCTCCAGAAAGATCCAGACATAACTATTGTCATTAAATGCTGTGGTTTATGAAAGTTCTTCTGGTTGTCCTATTTGACAGCCTTAATTTAAAAGACTGACTTTGGTAGTTAATCTCTTTACACTAATTGCTCTGTGTTTATTAGAATTATACAGCATCATTTGTTGCTACTGGAAGAATTCTCTTTTGCAAAAACCAGAACCAGCAGATAAGACTGGGAATTTGAATGATAGATTTCACTGCTGAAGGGAGATGAAATTTTCATGCAATAGGCAAATCAGGCAAATGGAATTTTGGGGGACATTACAAACAATCAGATCAGTTAATGCACTGGGCACCAGATTATCTTGGGTTTATCCGATGGAATAGTCGAGGAAAGCATCACAGCAGTGCAAGATCCAGCTGCCAGTTAAGCAATAACAGGTCATAAAACTAAATTGCACAAATGCATTTTTAATTCCGAGTGCCACAAGCACTTTTAAGTGGTTTCAGCATGTGCAGACTGTACCCAGCCTGGCTGAACAGTCAATTGAACTTAAGCTATTTTGACTACTATATCCATAAGTGCAAAACATAAGTGAGGTTTCCAGAATGTCAACAGACATTCTGTCAGTCAGCATTGTAGAATGATGATATATAGAAAAAAAGAACACTGCAGAGTACCACTACTTTATGTTACACTGTAACGTTGAAAGAGACAATAAATAGATATAAAATACAGTCACAATGAAATAAAGTGAGAATCAGAACCTAGTAACAGCTTCCCATAGGCCCACATTTAGACTCATGATCCTGACTTACACTGGTAACAACAGAATAATGATTTAAAAGGTCAGAATTCAGAAGCTGTGAGGGTCTGCATGTTTCCTATTTCACACTGATGACTCTCTGTCAAAGCTTCACCATTAATACTTCTTTTTCTTTTCAAGATTCTGCAGATCTCCTGAGCCTCTCAACTTTCACCTTTTAATCTTCTTTACCTAAGAATAAAAGTTCAAGTCCAAAATTCTAACATTTCAGCTGCAAAGACAAATCCCAGAGAGGTGTAGTTCAAAGAGCCAAACCTGGAGATATGTGTTCAATAAGTGGGTGCTGCCACAACACACATACTACACTGGTCTTTCACCTTATTGCCTCCATGTTATGTGTATTGTTAACCCTATGATCTTATGCAGCAAAAGCTGTTTTGACAGTCAGTATATGGCTTGTTCTACCCAAATATATCTTTTTTCATTTGGTGACTAGCAACAGTAAAGATATTTCACCCAGGCTTACAATGGGAGTTGCTACAAAAAGGCTGTGTGAATCAGTAAAAGCAGAGTGCTAACAGGCCTTTCTCACAACTGGAAGAACTATATGTGAAGACATTCCTCTCCTGTTCCACACATCCCCTTCCAAGCACCCAGGAAGCCAACTCTTCTTCCATTCTTATTAAAATTGACAGCCTTTAACGATGATTGGGTAGATTTTCCATCTTAATTCAGCTTGAAATGAAAAGTTAAAATATAAAACTGAAGCCACTGTATCCTGTAATTTGTACAAGAGGAACAGACTGGAGAGTAACATCAAAAACCTCCCTCCATACCATGTCGTAGTTTTGACAGAAAGAGACTACAGCTCTGGGAGAAAGTCTGACAGTTTGATCCTCAAATCTTACTCAATCCTTACTGTCATCACTCAGAGGACAAAGAAGGCTCTTGGTTCTTTTAGATTATTGTATTTGGAAGGGGGTTTTGTGCCATGAGATGGAAATTTGCTCCCCGATATCCAAGCACATTTATTTCATAATGCAGCAGCTGCAACAATAGCATTTCCTTACACCTGTGCATAACCAGACAGACACTGGCTTTGCTCCAGGACACTTGACAACGCATACTTAGAGTGGAGGCTCAAAGGAGGTAGAATTGAAGGAGAAGTCTCAAAATCCCAAGGGCTTTTAAATGTCCGTCCAGTTCTTACTTTGGCAGTGAAATCTACTTTAAATCAACGGAAATAAGAGGTTTAAATAGCAGGAGGACTCTTGGATACCTTACCAGGTGTTGGGGGAAAAAAAAAATGGGTCAGGTAGAAAAGCAGACACACTTCACTCACCACAGAAGAGAGGGACTGCTCTTTTATCAGGAAGAATTGTCACAACTGCAAAAACTGTGTAGGGAAATTGTCCCTCGAACATACCCCAGCCAGCTTGTCAGATTTGACAAACTTCTATTCGTACCAGAAAACAACAGGCTTCCTTCACCTGGTGAATTTTCCCTTGGCCCTAATGAGACCATCAGCAAACGCAGAGATGAATTAGAATAGTCATTAAGGAGGCAGAGCATAAAAAATGAGCCACAGGAAAGGTCAGAGCAGCGAGGGTGAATGAAGAAGAGCACGTGCCCTGTCACAACCACTGCAGATGTGAAGGAAACAACCAGGGGAGAGAAGCAGATGTTCCTGTTAAAGCTGTGCAAATTTGATGGCTGCTTTCAAGGATAATGGAGCAGCCATAGGTGGCAGGAGAGGACATGCCATTAACTTACACAGTGCTGGTTAGGCTCCCCCAAGAGCCATTGACTTTAACAGCAATGCTCCACCATCTCCCCTGTCTGAGAAAGTTTAAAGGTGACCCGGTAGAGTTGTCATTAGTTCCACTCTTTCCACAAAGATGGCATTCTAATTTAAACTGTTAGATTTTCTCTCTTGCAGTCTACACATTACTAAGCAGAACTTCTAACAGGTTTCTTCTGGTCATATTCTCAAAAAAAAAAAAAATTTCAAATCAACATTTCATGCTGATTTTTTTTTTTTACCTTTAAGAACTGTGTTGACTTTAACTCATTTTAAAACAGTTTCTGCTAGTGTGGTTGGCTTTTCTTGGTCTCAAAACACACATTGCCTCACTCTCAAGATTAATTGTCAGAATGGTAATTGGTTTTGAAAATCCATGGACATTGTGAGGTTATGCATAGTGTCCTTTTGGTACTTTCTTCAGCTCAGTGTCTCACCAGAGGCAGGGTGAGGAGAACCAACAGGCATTGTTTGTGATAGCTGTCCCACAGAGCAGCAGCTTCATAAAGGCACATTCCTCTGCAAGACTCCTTGCTTGAAGGTCCTGAGAACCCAAGGCCAGTTTGTTCTTCAGTGAACCACAGCACTGGGAATCAGTGACAGCTGCATTGGTGCCACTGTTGGCAATGAGCCATGAGGTCCTTCAGTCTGTGCAAGACACTCACTGGACAGGCCATGCCAAAGGACTTCCCTTCCACCCATGCCTGTTCAACTCAGGCTGTTTTCAGAGCCTCTAGGACACTGTGTGGTTGGACTGCCTCCTCACACTGTCCTTGGAGCCTGTGAACTTCCTCCAGCCTCTCCTTTAAACGTGAACTACTGCACTGCCTCCCTCCTGTGCCCACGGCAGAGGACTCGTGTCTGACAGCACCATCAGTGCCCAGCAGGCAGCTCTCAGCAGCAGAGAAACTGCCCAGACTCACATTAATCTCAGTCAGCACAACACAAGGAACAGCAGAAACTGTCTCCTATCTGGATGGGAGAGAAGGAGACAGCTAAAGAGAAAATCACACCCACAGCCATTTTTCTTCGGTGGATAGGTACCTACTAACAACCCTGAGATCTCCAGCTAATTTCAAACTAAGCACCTGTCTGATGGCACTTCTGAACACCACCAGGCAGATCTGGATTAGGAACAATGACCTTGAGCTAAAGGCTCTGTATCTCATTACAAATCCAGCGAGGCTTCCTGATCTTGTGTGATTGCATCTTGTAATTATTTACAAGTACCTCTTTTGAGCACAAGAAAATACAAGGCTTCCTTTATAGGGACTATCCACCTTCTGAGCACACAAACCCGGCCATTTGAGATCAAACAACATAATTAATGAATTGTTTTCTGCACTACCACTTCCACAAAGAGAACTCAATTGTCAGCACACTGACAGTCCTGGCTAGACCAGTTTAATTCTACCTTGGCAAACTGAACTTCTGAGGAGAATAATTCATCCACTTGGACTGCCATGACTTAACTTATTTAATGAAATAGTCCGAGTCTTGTAATGTAAAAAGACCTACATTTCTACATTAATAAAAATACGAGTTTGCTTTAAAAATACTATGAAATTTTATTGTTAGGGAACAGGCATGGTGGTATTCAGCATGAAAACACTGAAAAAGAAATGGCTTTTTAAAAGTCTTTTGTCACTTTATATAGGATTCATTGCATGCAAGCTTTCTGTTTAAGCACTTCTAACAAAATCATTTACTTTTTACTTCTGTATTACATGTGAAATTTGTAGTAATTTTAATTGCAGTCTCCAACAAGTTTAAGAACACAAAATTGGCAGCACAGAAGCTAAAGCAAAATTTCCCTTTATTTTTGGGCAAAGGTTAAGGGAGAGACAAAAATGGTGGAAGACTTAAAAGATTCTAAAATCAGTATGAAAAAGTTATTTGGTTTAAAACAGGAAGATACAGTAAAAGATACATTCTGTTGTGAATCACTGGCTATGATACGGTAAGATGTATCTAGGATGAATATTTTAACTCATGCTGAAATTGGTGGCAGATGGCCTGAGGTTATCATAAATATGTACACTTTGGAAATAGCCTTAGCTGAGAAGGTATCCAGCTTCAGCAACATAACTCCAGAACAGTTCACTTACACACACAGAAGCAGGTTTCTCACTGCTGTATTCCAAGCATTCTGTTCTCTGAGAAGCTGCAAAATAATGATCTTTAATCACAACTCAAAACTACACAGCAAACTAGAGCAGTTTGCTGATAGTCACCATGTTCATAATTTGATCTGGCCATGTATAGAATATTTCTAACTATAAGTTACATAAAAGATTGGTTTACAAGTCTCAGCACCAGAGAGAATTGGACCTTCAGATATTAAAAACATCCAGCACTTCACCTAAGATATCCTACTTTTGCTGAAGGAAATTTGACATGTAAGTCAAAAAAGCAAGGAAGTACCAGAACACACATCCCTTCCTGTCACTTACAGTTCCACACAGGATGACTAAAAGACACATTTCAGTGTCACCTTTTCCTCAGGGACTATTTTAACTTTAACACATCCTAGAGGCAAGAGTTGAACAACTAAACCATCACAAGGATGCAACTCCCCCAGGTACCACGACAACTCCAGCAAAGGTAAAATCTGTGTGAGAGTCCCCGAGCCACACGTTCCGCATTGGCTGCGGATGGGACAGCCAAAAAAAAAATGTGATAGTCCTAGAAACTTCAGATCGTGGAATGGTTTGGATTGGAAGGAACGTTAAAGATCACCTAGTTCCAACCCACCTGTCACGACAGGGACACCTTCTACTATCCCAGGTTGCTCCAAGCCCCATCCAACCTGACCTTGAACACTTCCAGGGATGGGGCAACCACAGCTTCTCTGGGCAACCTTTCCCAGTGCCTCACCTCCTTCACAGAAAAGAATTTCTACCTAATATCCAATCCAAACCTACTCTATGTCAATTTGAAGCCATATCCCCTCATCCTGCCACTATAGGCCCCTGTGAATAGTCTCTCTCCATCTTCCTCACAGGCTCCCTTCAGTCCTCAGGAGGATTTCTCTGCTGCCTCTCCACAGAGCCCACTCAGGCCACAGCACACAGTGTTTCGATGGACCCAGCTGGCAAACGATTCCCAGCAGAAAAACCTGGGGAAGCTTTCTAGTATGGCTTCCAACCTGACTGCAACAATTCGGCACCTGAAGGACTTAAGCTTTGTGTTAAGTATAAATTTCACTCCCTTCCTTAGCTTTAGGTGTGCCTTAAATGTCAAGTACCTTGGATACCAATAGTGAAAACCTCAGCCCACCAACACCATCCTGTTAAATCCAAAGACTGCCCTTTTTCCCCTCTTCCTGAAACCTATTCAGCCTGGGAGGTGGGGTGGATTTGCTCCCAAGGTGCCCCTGGCTACACATTCATTCTTTCACACAGGCAAGGAAGGCACTGAGAGCACTGAATTGCCACCTGTGGGTATCCTCTTACAATCGAATGAACAGCAGGGTGTGTCAAAAGAACAACTCAGCTCCCTTCCTACTGAGAACTGTTTCCTTTTTCACCTTGTACTCATTAAATTTCATTAACTATTAGACATGAAATCAGACATGTTATTTGGCAACCAACCTGACATCTACTTGCAATGGTCTAGGAAAAACAGCGTAATTTATCTCTTTCAGCAATGCATTTTGCACTCTGAGGTTAAAAGGTGCAATCTCTGGAAAATCATAACTTGTTTTTCCTTTTTTTATTTATTTTAAATAATTGACATTATATCAGGAACTTTAGTAATATATTGTTATTAAAAGCGCTGAAATTGGGTAAGAGAGGAGAGATTTCTAATGTTTCTGATGTTCCTGTCAGTTCAAACCAAAGAATTTTTTCCTGAATGAACTTTTTACATGTCCACCAAATTTCAGTAAAAATTCCAGTAGATAAGAGGGGAAATCTGTTAATCTAGACTCTATAAAATCTGAAAACACTACAGTGAAAAAATAGATATATTTGTGCATGAACCATCCTGTCAAAATTGGGAGTACTTTCTTTAAAAGAATTTCCCACCTAGTATCTCTCCTTCCTAGTATTACGAGAACAGTGTTATGACTGATCATGATTCCCTGCTTAAAGCACAGGTGAGTTTCAGATGAGAGGTGGATGGCAATTACTGGGATGAATAGATTCTCTATTAGAGATTAAACATGCTGCCAGTCTAACACATTACCCTTTGGCAGATTTTAAGTAATTTCAAGCATTGGGATTATTAGGTAGTTTATGTTTTAAGGCACGCAGGCCATTTATGGGGACTCCCTGTTAGAAGCAGAAAATAGCCTTCTTTGCAGAATTCTGTGAATGGCTTGCCCAGATATGTTCACACTACAAAGCTGATGCTTTTACTGGAGCTGAACAGGGTCTCTTTTTTTCTCAGCTGCCACCTCAGACCACACAACAACACAGAAAGTGATGAATTAAAATCTTGAAAGAAGAACCTGTAGCAGGGAGTGACCAGTCTCCAGTTACAGGCAGAAAGAACACAGAAGCCAACTTCTTTTAATAAGCAATCAGGCCCTGAGTGTAAAAGTAAATACAACACAGTTTATGTCTTGTCTTCTGAACTGAGACAGGCAATTAGGCAAAATGAAAATGGACTCAGTGAAACAATTTGTTATTTGTTTATTATACACTAACAACTGATAGAGACTCCACAGAAACAAAATCTCTTCCTGGAGGTCTTTGCCTTTCCTTACAACTCATCACCCTAGAGACCACAGATAGCACTGATGCTATTTTAATCCACTAAGCTGCCTTTGCTTAGCTATGTGGCAAGTCTCATAAAACTCTGCTCTGTACAAGGCAAAATCTTCTCTCCCCTGGCAAAAAAGTCCTTGAACTTGAAGGTTTGAATCTATAGCAAGCCAGACTATGGCAAAATGACTAGTCATAATAGTATGTGCAGGATAATGCCTTCTATTTTCAAATTTGAGGTTTTGCTGTACTGCATTAGTGCACATCCACCAGCTCTTGTCACCAATAATTACTATCCCACAGCAACTACACAAAAAGTACTCACCAATTAACTAATTTCATTTTGACAGTTTTAGAAGCAGAAGAGGAGAAATATTGATGTCTCCGAAGCACAGTCAGCAGCTGACACGCATCTTCCTTCTATCCAAAGGAGCTGCTGTCAAATGAATTGCTTAAAAAGGTGTTTGAGGTGGTTCTATAGAGCACAGCAAGGATGCACTGCAGAGCCTTCTGCAAGTATTAATTCTCGTGGCACTATTAAGACTGGTACAAATGAAAAATACTCCTTGGTGGCAAGAAGTGACAACATGAGAAAAGTACTATTTATAGATGGCCAGTATTTTAAAGGCTGAATGAATTTTGAGAATAGAAATCGCCTCTAAAAAATAAAGCAAATCTTGACTTTTTCAGCAATATGTACTAAATATTTAATAAGGGATCCTGGAGCTCAGGAAGGTTTAAGACACTGTGTTAGAATATTGAACTAATAAGCTCCTCCAGTAAGCCTCTAAATACGTATAGTTAAACACTACCTAGTTTATTTTAATTATTTAACACCGAGACTGAAGGAGGTTAATGTGACCCAGCGGACTTGTTTATGTTGAAAACTATTGCCTCTCCTTACTCAAAAATCTGCATGCTGAGCTGCATCATAGCACAGAGCTACCAGGGAGCAATAAGGAATAGAGGTTTACAGCTGCTTGCTAACGTCCAGATGATAGTGTTTGCACCAGGGCCGTGACTGCACGGAGGCACAGCTCGTAAAGGAAGTCAGGCACACTGGTTTTATCTACATCACTTGGAAAACTAATACACTGAAGTCAGAGGTACAGCTGAGAACACCCCTGATGATGGGAGATACTGCTGGTTTTCCAAAACTTAGTTTTAGAAATATGAAAATCCCCCTCTTTTACCATTCAGCCCACAAGTCCTAACTGCTACTGGTCCTTCTCTCCTTTCAGACCATGGATGACATGCCACTTGGATCTTCAGCCTTGTCCTCCAGCTAAGACAATAGAGAAAGCAAACATCACTAAGCCACTGAAAACAAAGACATAACCCAAACCACTCCAAAAAACCCCAAGGATAGAGGATTGTTTCCAAATAACGAGGAGATAAAACCAGTTTTGCAGTGCTCCACATCAACTCAAAAAGAGAGAGGTGAGGGAAAGGTGACCACTCATGGTCCCACCAAGGCAGGGGGGAATAATCCAGTTTTAAGCAATGCCAGCTAAGAGCAAGTATATTCACCCAGACACCTCTTCTTTAAAAAGACTGAAAGCTAGACTTGCATTAGTAAAAAAGGGCTTGAGTTTCATTTTAACTGGGTTCTTTGTTTATCAAAAGACATCTTGTTCAAAAACATTTGTTCTTCTTTGTCCTCAGGAACACCAGCACAAGATGAGGCTTATATTCCTCCTCAAACTGTACATCTCACGCACAGCATAATGTGCCAGTGAAAAATATGGGTTAGCTCTGCAACATCTCCATTTCAGAGCAACGTTCAGAGGCATCATTTTGATTCTACAGACTGGCATTTATACAACAAATCTTGTTAAAGACTACGGAGAGAAGCCACTGAGAGCAGAAGTCGTGGGACTTGGGGGATAAACTGGCAGAAGGAATGTTTTGGAGTTCACTGTGCTAATGGAGTTATACGTGCTCAGGAGGGAACAAATAATGAAACTTTTGCATGTGTGTTTCCTGGAAACAAAGAATCTGCTGTGCTAGAGCAATCCTATAAGCAGCTCCACGCACCAACACTGCTCTGCATTGCTCTGCCAGTGGAGATCTGCTGGCTTAAGACTGCAGAATCCTGCCCAAAGGAATGATTAACACCCACTTCAGCTTCTCAAGACACCAGCCCTGGCACCTCAACCCTTTGCCATTCAGTCTCCCTTGCCACCATCACCTTCTTTGAGGTTATAAACATGAATGACTATGACTGCTCTTTGTGCTCTGCCTGAGCGAAAGGGGTGGTATTTCTAAACCCTTCTGAGACCCAGGTGCCTAAATTCCACAGCCATTCCGTTTCCAGCATTTAAATAAAGTTGGGGTTTTGTGCTTCAGAGCTTTGCCTTCTAGAAAAAACAAAGCTTCATGAAAATCACTGATTTCACAGTA
>JAYRBT010000023.1:5232453-5252939 GCA_036023395.1 Myiotriccus ornatus | reverse complement strand
CCTTGCCACCATCACCTTCTTTGAGGTTATAAACATGAATGACTATGACTGCTCTTTGTGCTCTGCCTGAGCGAAAGTTGGGGTTTTGTGCTTCAGAGCTTTGCCTTCTAGAAAAAACAAAGCTTCATGAAAATCACTGATTTCACAGTAAAAACCTGATTTTAAAACAAAGCTGAGGTAAAATGATTCCAGAACCTCCAAGTAAGATCAACATCACCTTCAGTCACCTAAAATCTCAATACTGGGGAAATCAGTGGGGCAGAAACAAAGACAGAAACTCATCCACACAAAAAGAACATTTAAAAATAATTAGCGATTCAAATGTTTTATCTGAGAATGAACCCAGGGGCATCAGAGTCTTTTTTACCCTCACTCCTGAATAAAAATAGCACACTTAAGTCTTAATTTTGTTGGCTTATTTTTCCTTTTCTGCAGGATTTTCATTAGTGCTTTCCTTTAGAGGTCTCCCAAGACTCAGTTATGTGCCTGGAGAGCCTTTAAAGAAAAAGAGCTTACTTGCTTGGCATCTCTTTCCAACCCCTCTTAGCTATAATTACAAGGTACAGATTAAAAAGACAAATTAGTTTTATCATTGCCTCCTTGGCCTTTTGAAAAGCAAAAAAAAAAAAAAAAATAAAATAAAAAAATCCAAAAGAAAACAAAAGCCAGTGGAGCTTCCAACCTCAGGTAAAATGTTGAAGTCAGCAGCTTGTACTGGGAGTGGGGGGCAAGAAGAGATGAAATCCAATTTACTAAAAAATTTCAGTACAAAGCCCACATGCCTTGTGGCAGCCTTGCTTGAGTACAAAGTTGTGCAGCATCCAGGTGACATAATTAGGTCACTGGGGGCAAGGCTTCTTAGAACTATTACATAAAGAAATCCATAAAATTTCTCAAATTAGACTTCCTCCAGGTTTCATGGATGTTCAAAACAGCAACTCTGCAAGCAACGTGGAGTAAGTCCTTCTTAGCAACACAAAGCATCGCAGTTGTATGATCCAGCTAACTAGGTACTTTCCATCACTATCCTGTTCTCACTTTGCAATTATTTAGGGGATCTTGCTAAATGTACTTACTTTGGCACTGAACATAATACAGAATTAAAGAGGTGCAATAGGTGAGCTAATATTGGTGTTTCCCTGTTGTGTCAGGATGAGGAGTGACATTTCTTATAAAACAGAAGTGGCCAATAAGAGTTGGACTTCACAGGTAAGATTTTCAGAAGTGTCTAAAAGAGGATACAGAAGCACTGAAAACAATGACTTTTCTGACTTGGCATTTGTTGATGATATTTAATGGATGACTTAATAATCAAAATCAAAAGGAACTGAAACCAAATGGACATTCACACATGAGAATATCAAGGGTTGTGCTTGACAAGAGCTTCTGCTGGCCCAGAAGTCTCAGAAAGTTATTGGGGAGTCAGTGACAATTAGAGGGACTATAAAATAATGTCTGTCCTGCTGCTTGAGAACTTTAAGCCCTTCAGATTTAAGAGGTGTTGAAAAAGCAAGATGTGCACATGGTTCCCTTTCTGGAAAGAACAGGAATTAAAGAGTCTCACTAAGCACAGTAATCCTCAGCCATCTCCCATTCTCTGCAACAGTCCCAGTTCCATCTACTCTGAAGCATTTCCCAATTAATTCAGAACCTGCTGGACTATAGGATTGACAAGTATCATGACACACAAGAGCAAACTGAAATGGAACCAGCTAACTAAAGAAGAAGGAAGAAACAGCTTGCTTCAGACAAAAAACTAAAGCATGGTTCTTGTCACCTGCAGCTAATCCCAGTGCGTGGAACAAGACACCAACATAGGGATATACTTAACAGGAGCCTTTCTACACAAGTATTACAATGACATAAATCATCTCTTCATTATACTGTATCGTTTCATAATGAATATACAGGAGCAAATCCCAGTACACTTCTGTGCTGCGCCCTTAAAACTTCCAAACTCCCCTAAAACTCCCCAATTTCACGCAGATTATTTCATGTGCCTGCCATGTGAGATGTGCTGTCCGCTCCGTGGATCTTCCATCCTCTGTCACCTGGAGCACACACAGCACAGTCCCACAGGGTCAGTCACAGACCTAGATTAATAATGCTAATGAGTTACCTTTCCTGAATGGCACAATTAACCCTAACTAAAGGATCTCTTTATTTTTTAAAAAAAATTTCCTTCAAAATAATTTTTTCTTTAGGCTTTTAAGACAACCAGATAAATTCAACAGCTGTCCTGTAAATCGAACAGCCCCAATTTTCATAGCCCTGCATCAGAAAATACATTCAGCCCATGCACATGGCTGGTGTTGATAAGTTTGAAAGAGGTTTGTGTCACTATCTGCAAGCAAGTTCAGAAAGGGTGAACAACTTGCCAAAGTCTTGTTTTACTCCAAGATTAAGGGCTGTAACAGAGGTCAAGCCTGTACCAGCCCCAAGCTTGCATTTTTCTCCATATAGAAATTTTCTTTATTATCTCCATATCCTTGCCTAGCACCACCAGTAAGACCTGTGGCTGGGATTAAGTCTCTTTTACATATCCAAAAGGAACTACTGTGGAATAACTGTTAAAAATCCAGTGACAAGGTGTCACTGCTACAGAATTTATAGGTCCTGCTGCTCTGTTTTCATCTCTTATTTCCTGCTTGCAATGAACAGTGCTATCTTTATTGTACCTACTTAATGCCATATTCACTCCCTAGTAAATACAAGTATTTCCTCTTAAACATAGAGCCACCTCTAAAGAAAAGAGGTGTGATATTTCCTAAAATACATCTTGCTGTCACTTCAGCTACAGTATTTACTAATAGCCAAGAACAATTAAAGAAAAATGCCTTGACTCTCAACGTTTTGCTGCGAGAGACCAGATGTTAAAAAATGAAAAAGCTCTGTTCTGTTGACTGAAGTTCAGGCTCTACCTAGAGACTCAAAAATAAATGTTACCATCATTAGAATTTTAATTTTTGTGGGACTTTCCTGCTGCAGAGCCCCGTAACTGTACAGATCTCTTTTCTCTTACGGTACAAACTCCACACACAAATAGCTGAAAAATACAGCACTGACACTGAGGTGAACTGCCCACACTTTCATCCTAATGGATTGTTAGCCTTGGAGGTGAGCTGGATCCCACTTAAATTCTGGCAAACATATGAACTATTGCGGGTTTGAGCACTCAGCATAAAATCATGACATTTAGTTATGAACATTTACTTATTATGTACCCCTATGTTGTAAAGGTAGAACGCTACACAATATCTTGTTACAAGTTTTAAGCAACATAATTTACATTTTAAACAGACTCAAAAATTCAGATACTGCTTCAAGTAACATGAGGAATGCAGGACTGCTCAAGGTCAAACCTAATTACAAGGCCTGCTAAGATGAGGATCATTTTTTAAGCAGTAGGAAATTAAATTATTTGTCCACGCTGTCTGGCAGCAAATACCTGCCTGTTTTAATTGCTGTTGATAGAGCCTAATAAAACTTGGAAAGGAAACACTCATGCCCAGCTTCATTTCCCTTTCCAGGTAAAGTTCCACCTGAAATCAGCGAGCTGAGCTGGTCATATCTGCAGTGTGACCCACACCAGGTCCGTGGGCACATCAGCCACTCACTGCCTGAGCTGGCCCTGGCTCTTTGAAGATGTGGAACAGCAACACGTGTTCTTGGACACCGAGAAGAGGAAACTGGAGACAAGCTGTGCCTCTCCTGGGTACACAGAGGTAAATATCAGAAGATTAAGTAGGGAGAAAGTCACATGAAAAGCTGGGAGAATATGTTCTAACTTGGCCAGTCCCACTACTCGGACAGAAAAGGAATCCGTGGCTGTGTTCTGCTGCTGCCATCCAGTGGGGCGGCTGAGCAGAGAGCACTTGAGCACAGATCGATGGCTAACGAGGGCTGAGGTGAGGCACTGTCAGATGGATGTTCGTTCTGCACCTTGCTGTCAATGCCATCCGAGACAAAAGTTTTCAGAGGAAGTAAAATTAAGCAGGTGCTGAACCAGAAGCCGTTATAACAGTCTGCTCCTTCTGGGGGAGGACAAAAGAGGCACCTGCACTGCAGCTCGTTCCTGGTGCTGACTGTGAAATCCCTCTATGGACTTGATCTGCTTCGATCCCTGTAGCTGTTTAGCTGTTTTAAGATGCTGGAGCTGACAGAGGAATGGTTACACAGGGCCCTGCAACATGCAGGATCTCAGCTTACACCAGCAGCACAGATTTAAAGTCTTCAAATCTAGAAATTTCACTGCAGTTAAAAATGGAAGTTCAGTGACTACCTTGAATACACACATTTGAAAAATCCTACTGGCTGCTAATCTGCCGTGATAGTTATCTCAATATCTTGTTAAATCTGGCTTTAAAAGCCCGTATCTGCTTTGTTTCAGTACTTGGGAGCTCAGAATATAAAAGTGTAGAGCAAAATGAGACTCTGATACTCTACTAAGCATTCCCTCACAGATAACAGAGGGGCTCAGAATTTGTAAATGATAGTATAACATTTTCATTATCAATATCATTACTTGCAGATGATGAAGCAGAGGCAGCGACAACAATTTAAAGCCAACTCAGATTGTCAGGGTACAGGGCAATTTATGAAGAAGATAAATTTCTGATGCTAATAGGACTCTATAGCAAGACATCAATAGGCAAGAACTCCTCCAAATCAAGGAGAATGGGGGGGAAGCAGGGGAAAGTGGATTGACTTGAGACTAGGAGAGAGGAAGAGACAAAGCTTTCCTCAGCAGTTTAACTGCACAATTAGCACTCTGCTTTGTGAGACTGAGATGCTGATGAGACTGACTCTTGTTTCTGTATGTCTGTATTTTTCATACCTTCATATTTACTGTAAAATTACTACAAGCAACATAAAATGATCATTTAATCCACTTTTAAGTTAATCCATTTTTAATCCATCATTAAATCCCACTACACAGAGCTCTCCCAAGGAGCAGCAGTGGTTCAGCAGTCAACAAAGAAGGGGATAGAGCTTTCCTTTGGTGTGTGGGAGAGAGAAGTGAACTGTGGCCCAACAAACATCACTTACCAGTACTTGACATTCAAGTACACCATCGGCAGATTGGAAAAGTCACAATTCATGTTTCATCTGGTTTGACTACTGAGCCTAACTTTGCTTATCTTGGGATTTGTATGGCAGATGGAAAGCCTGACATGCTGTGTCTTCCTTGCACAGTTAACCTTCCTGAAAAGCAGGTTCAGAATCCTTCCACCCCACGGAGAGGCCTGGGTTCTATGAATAATATTCGACTGGAATCACAGGCAAAACTGAGAGCTGTCCTATGATTACACACAATGCATTGCACCAGGCACCATATCAGCTTTTACTGAGAATCTACAAGCGTACCTGCCTTTACTTTCTGCCACGTCGTCAGTTCAGCTCTGTCTGAGCAGGAGACCAAGCCCAGGACACTCTCAGTGCTTAATTGCAGATGGACTGATTAAAGATAGTTATGTTTTTTGGGTACACAGATGTCCTTGATTTGCCTCTATACCAAAGCACAAAAAGCCTATTTACCTGGTAAAGTTAAGTGTTGCACTAAAGCTTTAGCAATTTGCACACAAATACAAACACTGCATGGACAAGACTTGCATGGCACCTAACAGGAAGAATAATCTGAGCCTTTGCACATTTCTACCAGGTTACTGCTGAACTGGATTTTAAGCTTTAACACTCGTTTGGTTAGAGGAGAGCAGACTTGACTGAAAACATATATTATATTATTTAATCTCTGATTCTAATCAAGAGGTTATGTAATCATTAGCACAGACCTATTTATCTCCCTCTCATTTCATCATTCAGTAAGTTAAACGTTATTTTTGAATTTCAATTGGCTTATCAAGTGCTCAATGACATCATGAGATACTGTCTCTACTGAAAGTGATTTCTGCCTTTCTTCTTCCTCGAAGATTGTCATGTCCTGTTCACTCTATCAATCAGCCCTATGTTATCTTCCTTTCACAAAGCAGGCAGCTGAAGTCATCAGATTTATGCAAAAAGCAGTCAGTAGCTCTCACTAACCTAGACAGAACTTTGCAATTGAATGCTCTTCTTCACACACACTCTTACTGAATCACACACATCCTTGTGTGTTTTGTGCTGGTTTATTTTTATATTCATCAATTCTTTCTTTAATGCTTTATTTAAAGTATCTTATAACATCAATGACTCCTCCTCTGCTGGAGGTCAGTACGTGCTGCCCCTCTGCTCCAGGTCCCTCAGTGTTACCTGTGCTTTGCACTGACTTCTGCATGAGATGAGGATCAGCTGATTGGTACACAGTGACTGTACTCTCACCTCACTCACCCAAGACAGAAGGATCCTCCAACCCCACAGGCAAGTGGCAAACCAGTTCTTAGAGGATACACTGATATAAGAGCAGTGGCAATTAGAAATATCCCTTGTCTCAGTACAACCCTCTGCTGATGCTGTCACAAACCAGACAGCTCTCCATTGCCTGTCCCCTGACCACATTTATCATTACACAAATTGCAGCTTTCCCTTGGTCAAGGAATGACCTTGTTAATACTATTTATTACCTCACAGATCTCAGACTGAAAGCTCATGTCATATTTCATTTAAAAAAAAAAAAAAAAAACAAACCACAGTGAGCAAAAGCTGATAACTGTGAGAATAAATGCCATTCCTCCTTTGCATTGCTTTATGACCAACTCAGCTGACAGACTCTGGACCAAGAAACATTGGAAATAAGTTTGGGAAGGAGCTTATCAGTCACTTGTCAGCTCTGACAGGTGTGTACCTTCGCTGTAGCTGCCAGCACAGTGCAATGATGGTATTTAAGTTCTGCTCTGTGTTGTTGGCATAAATAGTAGCCCAGCCAACAAGTCCCAGGCAAGGCAATCTAAATATGACCTCTGGCTCTGTTCTGCAGTCGAGTCCAATTTGCTCCCAGGACACGGAAACATTGACCATGCACACGTGCTCCAGCCCCCATCTGTTCAATGGGAACGATCACACTTCTTGTGTGAAGCAGTTCATGATGCTGAAAAATACCTCATATTGCTCTGGTTGCCAGAGGAGTTACTCCAGCATATATCATATTTAGACCGCCCCATCTGAGGGCAAAGACCCTTCTGGGTTTTTTGAGAGGCAATACAGAGAGAATGCTGAATCACCTTTATCCCCCTGATGAACTGGTCATTCTGCAGCCATAGTTCTTTTTAATGTTGTTTTGATGCAGTTCTTGTTTCAGCAGAAAGAAAAATGGAAACGATTTTGCAAAAACCCCTACTCAGTTCTTGGTTCTGAGCCAGAATTCAGTTAATCCAAGTCCCTTGATACTGGGGAAGGGTCAGGAAAATGCTTTGCATAGTCATTGTTGGATTAGATTTGTTCCCTCACAAGAGGACAAGTTTTCAGAGTAAACTCTCATTTCTCTCTAGCTTGGCACAAACTACCATGTGATACAGTCTGATAAAAGGATGTTTCATTACATTAGCATAGCAGACTTATTTGTCAGTTCTAGGCTAATTATCTTGGCTCCTTGTTTGGGGACTGTGGCATCCCTTGCAGTAAATTGCATTTTGCTGAGGGCAGCAATTTTCCTCCATTTCTAAAGAATGCCGACAAAGTTGTGATTTTTTTTTTGTATTTCCAGTAATAACAGTGTCTGGTGGGGGAAGAAAAATAGCACATCTGTTACAGTATTCCCAACTGAAACGTCAAAATAGGGCTTTTCCCTATATAGTTCAAACAACAACAAAAATTCGAGCATGGTTCTGATAGTAGATTTTGCTATGTTCCCTCCTCATTTCTGAGACTGTGGAAGTAGAACAAAATCTGAAAAATTACCTCCACGCAAGTAAATTATTAAACTCTATTATCAGCAGGCACTCACAAAACCAGACAACTCATTTGGACACACAGTCAAGCAAGTGACAGTCCCAGAAGACAACTTCCAGAGCAATCAGGCTTCTTTTTAAGCCAGATGCCCTTAGATACTCTGAAAATAAAATTATCAGTTACATTTTCTTTCCTCGGTGACCCAGTAGTAGTAACTCCAACAGGGTGCATGAAGAGAACAGCAGGGACCTCTTTCTACATTCAAACTCTTCTAGATGAGAAATTTCAGTTGATTTAGTTTGGATGGAAATCTCACAAGGGAAAAGGGAGTTACAGAAGAAGAGATATAAGAGAGCACAGGAAATGCTCTAAGCTTTTTCAACCAAGCTGAAAATGAGATGCACACAAAAGACTACCTTGATACATTTAGATTTTGGTTTACAACCACTCCCTTTGCTATCAGGCAAGAACATCAAACAAACAAACAAAAAAAAAGCAGTAAAAAAGTTCTGCTTATCTTCTGATATCAGGAAGATGCAAGCAGTAAATAACACTAAGAGAAACCCTGCCTTACACTTATGTGTTTATTATGTCTTAAAGTAAGAACATAAAAAGACTAGTGATCATCACTGGACTGCAAGGCATATGGATGATGTCCAGAAGGGGGGGGTGGGGAGAATTGGAAATAAAGAGGGGAAGTAATTAATAAAGGCTGGTCACACACTAAGCAATAGAACTGTTGATCCTGTAATTCTCCACTCATAACTTCTGTCATTTCTGGAGATATTGTTAGAGATTGCCACCCTGGAAGATAATGAATGTCAGGTGTAGCTTCCATCTCCAGCCTGATGAGGAGAGATTACCTTGCTGAACCCTACAAGACATCTTTAATCTCCTGATTTAGAATCCATTGTCTGCAAGCAGTTGTCACTCTCTTGAAGGAATGCAAGAATTCTGCCAAGCTCTGAAAAACAGGCAGCAAAGGCTACCAGCAGCAATTCAGGGGTGCTCCTCCAACAGAACACTTAAATGTTAATTTAAAAAATTCTGCCATTATTAATTCAACATTTTCTCCTTCCCAAGAAGAAATGCTTGCTCAAACATGTCCTTGAAACCAGACAGATCAACACCATAAAGTTCAAGTCAAAGGGCAGCTTCTCTGGCAGGGGGAAACGCTGTGCTTGTCATGAGAGCAGAGCCGAGCACTTCTTCGTGTGGTCTGGGTGGATGGGGCACAGGTGGGGCGTGATGGACGCCACAGCCAGGGATGGAAACTAATTTCCTGCTCTCCAAGAGAGGATGAACGTTTTTCACCCACTTTACACCCAGGCAAAGGAAAACCAACAGAGGGTCAGCATGTCCTAGTCTGCCTCTGAACAGCCCTTCACCTGGTAGCACAGACAGAAACAGACACTGAGTCCAAGTCACCAAGTCAACAGAAGCTGCAGCCACTCATTTGGGATGAAAGGCCTTACAATTCTGCTGAAATGGGACTGTAAGTGTGGGACAGGCCCTGTGCTGCCATCACAATTAGTGCAACCGTCAGGCTGTGGCAGTGCAGCCCAGGCAGCGAGCACAGACGAGCCGATCAATAGCAGAACAGGCCCTAAAGCACTTCCCATCCCTCACAATGGCAGTGACTTGCAAAGCACAGAGTGATGAATTCTGTAAGAATAAGTGGCTTAAGTGTTAATAAAGTCATAACTATGAAGTCTCTAACTTTTCTGCTGGGACCAAAAACCATATGACATATCCAGAGTAGGCTGGAAACTAAATCACAGAAGAATCACAACCTCCTGCTTCAGTGGGGTCAGGACTTCATCTTAGGCAGGTCTTTTAATCATTTCAGAGCAAAGAATTCATTGCAAGTCCTTTACATTTCAAGCTATTGCCTTCATTACTCAAGTATCCATCCTCCCAAGGACTCTGCATGTTGACCTCCATGTAAACCCAGAACAAAGCATGTTCCACTTTTTGTTGCATCACTTCACCCAAATGAACACTGAGGACGAGATATTTTCCATTCTATTTCTGGATTTACACTTATCTGACCACTTCTTTCTCCACACATTAGCATGAGCCTATCCGTTTGCAATGCAATTTTTTTTTTTCTGTTATCAACTCAAAGTTTGGGAGAGGTACATTTAGAAGACAAGAGTAAAGAAAGCTTTCCTGTTAGAATTTTGGTCAATAGACTATAGGGATTATCATTTACTTCACATGGCAGCTACATTAAAAAAAAAATGATGCTGTCAATGTAAAATAAATAAGATAAAGGTTGTATTTTCACATTCTTTCCCCTAAAGGCTTTAAAATAAGATCACTTTGATACTGGAGGAAAAAGCTTGGTTTCAGCCTCCTGCTCTGCAGGTTGATACACTGGGCTTGAGTATTTGCATTAAATGAGATTCCATCTTTTTGTTACAGAACTTTTCCCCACACTTTTGAAATTATTAAATCTGGTACACAAAACCTGCACATTCACTGTAATTTTCCTCCACCCCATCTCCCTGGAATATACAAATCTTTTCATACACAGTCACGTTCCACGCACTTACAGTGCACATTCATGAAAAACGACACCAGAAGCTACATTTTACCCTATAAAAGAATAAACCAACACTGACTTGGTGTCATATATATTAAAAGTTCCAATTGTTACTTAAGGAAAAAAAAAAGAAAATAATAAGAATCTCTTATGGTTGTGGGTTTTTTCTTCCTCAAAAACAAATATACCAGCAAACTTCACAGAGAGAATTCTGCTCCTTTTGACTTAAAGGGAACCTATTTCTCAACTGAATTGCTTTCTCTACCTTATTACTTGAAGAGATTACAGTCAGGGCTGTATATTGTAGCAGCCCCATATTTAGAAGCTGGATAATAAACCACATAAATAGCACACTGAATAAAACATTAAGACATAAAAGGAGTTAAATGGAACAAAGGGCTAAAGCTTACTGTGCAGTAACCATGTCTGACCCGTTGAAATACAAAGGACTCATATTTCTAGTTAGCAAAACGCAGAGTTGGAGTTTAAATCAGTGCAGTGGCTTTGTGCTGGAGCCCCTTCCACGGCCTTGCAGAGCCCTCTGGTGGAACTGGGAATCCAGCCCGTGGCTGGCAGACAGCACTGCTGGGAAGAATGACGTTCCAAACCAAAAATAAGGGGAGAACAAGAAGACCCAGTTTTCTGTTTTCCCTGTTTCCTTGAAAGCAGCAATACTTCTAACACAAAGCTTCGTTTTTCAGACACACAGCTCTCCCTTAAGCAGATTAAATCCTTCTCCCTTTTAACCTCTGATAACCCCATAAATAAAACTGCTCGCGATGCAACAAGGGGAAAACTCCAGGAAACAAAGTTGCTCCTTATTCTTCCAGATGGCTAAAAGACCAAGCTGTCCCAGGGCACCCACACACCATGATTTATCCCTGTGATCTGCCTCATCCTGCAGCTGCAGTAAGCAAGCAAACCATTCGGGCTGTCACTGAACTCTTCACTTGAAATCACAAAGGAAAGGGAAATGTGAACCAATTTGGCTCTGCTTTAAGCTGCAGATGTTTGTTAAATATAGGGATTCCAGGCATATTAATAATAATAATGGACTTCTCAAAAATCTAGACCTTTCAACAAGCAGAAGGCAGCTGGAAGCACTTCAGGTGAGCATCATGGCATAGAACAAGCAGACTCAAAAAAGCCAAGCTGCACTGGTAGAAACTGCTTAGCTGTACCAACTGATGGTCTGCAAGTCCAGCCTCCACACGAAGTGACCTGACAAAGTGTCTTGTCAGTGCTTCTTCATTTGTGGATTTTGACTTAACAGCAGTGAAGTGGAAACAAATGTTTTCTGCTACTAAATGTATGTTGCTTCATCCAGCACAGCATAGAATTGATCATTATATCAGTATGAGACAGTCCAGGAGCCTGAAATACTGCCCAAAAGCTATAGTAAGGTTGGTGCTTATGCTTCCCTTGGCTATTGTTAGTGCAAAAGAAAAACTCCTCAGGAAAGCAAATCAGAGCAACAAAGTCAGATGAACATTCTGACTTGTCTTCTCCACACAGATGCACAGGGAGGCTGCTGGAATAATCTGCGTAAGCAGCATCTTCAGCAATCCAATGGTAATGAGAAGGAGCAATTCTTGCCTACCTTTTGCCTAGTTAACTCTGCCAGTCAAAGCAATTACAGTGTTCCAATGAAAAATGGGCTGCAACCTCCAAGCTGGGCTCGAGATCCAAACTTCTTCAAAGTAGTGGCAGGATTGGACAGTCTCTTTCTCCCCTAACAGTCATTTTATGGTGGTGAATATTTCACAGAACAAAAGAAAGAACCAGGTCTGCCTTAGACTTTATTACAGTGAAGAGGCCCCCTTTGTCAATGGTGTTTTCTCCCACTTCTCAGAAACAGGATGGTTACTGGGTCCTTAAGATCTAGTCTCTGTTCCTGACTGAATGTTGCAGAGACAGCTGTTGAAGGTTATTCTTTCAGGCACCATCTAACAGGACTCAAGTCAATAATTGTCTTTTACCAGATTAGGCTCCTTTAAAATGGCAGTATTTTGAAAAGAAAAAGTCAATCCCATTTTCATCTTAAATTCTATTGTCTGCTCTCAGCTAATACAGTTTCTGAGCTGTAGCGAGTATCCACTTGATTCAAAGGAGCTGATGGCATCAAGTACATCACTTGAAACACTCTGTCAGGAGCAGGCACAACATGTTCTTAAAGAACAGCTCCCCCTCAAGTATAACAGGCTCAGCACCTCCTGCCTCATGAGCAGCATCCCACCTCAGGATGAACCTGTCAGGTTACAGCTGCTTGATCTAAGGGACACCAAACAAAGCATTTGTCAAACCCAAAGCTTGAATTCATCCCTCATCTGGCTCAGAGCTAAGAACATTACATATGGATTCTGGGACTACTTTAAGAATAAGACAACATCACAAACAGCAACACTTGTTGAGGTCCCCAGGCCAGCACGAAGCCAAGTGTGGTGCTGAGAATTCAGACATCATCATGATGTTGCAGCCAGGCTTTTGGCCTCTCCTGAGAAGTGGTGCTCCAAGAGGTATTTTGGTAACTTATCTCTCTCCTGGGATCAAAGGTGACACAACCTTAGGACAACTCTCCCATTTTATTTAGGATTTGCACAGATCCCTTTGCATTCGCACAAGTACATCTATCTCTCTGCTTTCAAGCTGATGTGTCTGCACAATTCTAACAGAGATGTTGCTCCAGAGATCCAGTCTGCTATCTCTCCATGAAGCCAACCCAGCTTGTTCTGAACTACTTCAGTCATTTATAATGTGATAATCCATTGTGCCTCAGATATAATTCCCTACTACAACAGCACATCCCCTTAGAAAGCAAGATCTTTCTGTTTGCCTCACTGTGCAAGTTAGGAAGAGGAGGAGCACATCACAAGCTGGTCTAAAGCACTGTTCAGAATCTGTGTTATTCAGTGAAAGAACTGGCTAAGATAAGTCTGAAGGCTTTGATCTATTGCCCACCAAAGCCAATGACACCGTTGTAAAGTCAGTTGATAACGACAGGATTAAGAGGGAGAAGATAAAGATGCATTTCAAAACGTCTTTGGATACGGATAAAGCAAAATGACACAAACAAATCCCAAAGTCCTGGCAGTCATGAGGTCACTCAAAAAAAACACCTGACTGGTGAGCTTCAGTACATAAAACTACTAGAGAAAAACCATAAAAATTTACAATAACTCATTCTTTTCTTGGTGTTATATTTTTAACCTATTGCACTGATTATAACATGCTGTCAACAGCTTCATCAATTATCCATTGCTAAAAAAGCAGGCTCCAACATGCTGCAAGTGGTATTAATTGGTCTCAGTAGCACATAATGAGTTTAAAAGCTCCTACCTGTGTGCCCCCGGGGATGGTGGCTAGAGGCGGACAACAATTTACAGCAGACCATTAACACATAGACCAGAAAGAGCCAGTCAGAGAGAAGCATTGATTTGGCACAGAATCTCATCCTGGAGGCAGAAAAGGAAGCAGTTGAGTGAGAGAACAATGTGAGTGGGGAATAACATAAAAACAATGTGGGGAAGGAAAGCTGAGATGATGCTGAAGAATAACCAGTATGACTTATTACAAGGCACCACTGACAAAATCATATTCGTGATTCAGTTGGCATCAGTTTTTTGTTAATAATGTTTCGTAATTAGAAGTAAAACAATGTCTATCACACATCACATTACCCACAAACACATATTTATAATAACACATTTGAGTGCAATACATTTCCATGAATCTGAGATAAAGTGTGGGTTGTTTTGGTTTTTATTAAGATCCATCCACCCTCAAATGTAAATACACATATTTATAAGCTGTGCTACTATTTTTAAACTGCACTTGCCCCAGTCATAGAAAAAAAAGTCATTTTTACTTAGTGCTTCTCAGGACACGTTTGCTAAAGGTACCAGCTCCAGTGTAGCCTTGTGCAGGAATGGGCTGGGCCTCCCAGTCACACAACATCTCTGAGCTTTCCTTTCCAGTAGGTTTGCTGAGGGTTAAACACTCACGAAACCAGCACCTCAGTCAAATATGCAAGGACTCACTTCTCTGCCAGGGTGTTAAAAAACTGCATTTCAGAAAACACTTGTTCTAAAGAAGGTGCAAGTTGTTAGTCTGAGTGTTAGACCTAAGATCACAAATCCTCAGTAATTTTTCGGCAAATATCTGCAATTAAATCCCTCAATAGCTTGTGTTATGCCATTCATCATATAGAAAGGGAATCTAATCATCTTCTTAAACTCAGTTATGATGATATATTACTTGTGTGATACATAAACAGGCATTATGTAGTTGAACCCTTAGATACCACGTTTCACACTTTCAGCAAATTCTGTAAGCAGGAATACATCAAATTAATTAAAGGCAATTTATAGATTTGCATAAATTGAACTAAATACTGCTTTTATAGCAGTGATGTTAGTCTGCAGTGGATCAGCATACTGGGATTTGGAGAAGCCTATCACAATCATATTTAGTTGCACCAAAAAGTCCTTTGGGAACTCCTTTCCCCTGTGGATTCCAGTTCTGGTTCTTCCAAGTATGTTCCAAATAATTTGTTTATCTGCTTGTCTTTGAAGATATCTGAGACTATTCACTTAATCCAATATTCAAGTGCTGAATATAGGGATAGTAAAAAAAAAAAAAAAGGGAAACAATCCATGCCTTAGACAGCTCTACTGTCACAGCCAGGTGAAGGACTTGGATGTTGTTTAAATTTGATAAACATCTACAGATAAAACCAAAGCAGAGGCCATGTTTCCTCATTTAGAAGTGCTTTCATAATTTCCACTTTCACAGTTCCTAAAACAATATTATTCCTTATTGTGAATCTTAATAAAGCCCAAATAAATCACAAAAGTACTAAGATCAAAAGTTAAGAGACCAAAAGCCTGCTGCATGTAAAGGTATTTAAGCAACAAATACTGTTTTACACTTGAGAAAGAAATACATTGGTGCAAACCCCAGTATCTTCAGCTGTTCTTATAGACTTTAGTCCAGCGTACAAGCTCTTTAAAAATTACACAAATATTGTTAATAAAGAGCTCACTACGTCTACAAATCTCAGAAAGCAAAGATTACACATTAAAAAAATCCACATTTTAAGGACCGATTTGAAAGTATGATACCTTTTTTTTGCTTTAAGAAGGTGCTCTATCTCAAGCCCAGTGTTGCCACCCTGAATGCAAATGAACCAACAGAGGAAGGAACACACTGAGGATCTTTTACAGCTCAGAAGATAAAGACATCACTGGTCCTTGCCTACCCTGTGAGTGCCCTCTTATGCAGCACTCCCAGGCTAATTCAGAGCAGCTGAACCTAATTCACCTCTTGCATCCAGCTGAACCACATAATGCCACTGCAGCTAATGGGATTGAGTCACTGTGAAACCAGCATAAATGTTATTATTGCTGGTGATCCAATATTAGCCTAAGAAAACTGCCTAGTAAGTTCTGAAATCAATGTACCGTTTCTTTCCCAGGTAACTGAACCTCATTTTCTTGAGGAGAGGGATGGATTTAATCTTAGCTTTCTTGCTCTCTCCATGAGAAACGTACAGCTTACAACTCATGCACCAGTTATCACTAAACAGGATGTCATCATCTGCTCATCCAGCAATCCCATCTGTCTGTTGCTCTAAATACAAACACTGGAATATGATCCAAATAGCAGAGATCCAGCTCTGGTGTCACTCTGTGGTAACATAACGAAGGCAGGAATTTTAGTCCTACAGGTTTCCTGAGGTGTGACTGAAAGCGGGATTTAACCCATGGAATTAAATACCACAGATCAGGCATTTTGAACGTGCCATTACTGGTAGGAGTTAATGGAAGGGGCAGGTTTTTAGCCTCAAGTCATGCACTGTATGCTCATCAGCTGCTATTTCAGCAACTAAGTGAACCCAGGTGTTCCCACTGTTCCCAGTGCAGGAGCAAAACTGGTCTTAGTGGAATTGGCTGTGTGCTGAAAAAACTTCAAAAGCTTTCCCAGATTATGAAGCCATGATGTGATGTTAGACAGGGAATGTGAAACCAGGGTTCATCGGGGTAACAGGGTAACCTTACCCCTTTGCAAGAACATTCAAGTCCAGGAATAAGTGTATCACTACCAAGCATCAACTTTGTTATTATCCAAACTGAAAGGCTGCTGAAAGCATCCACTACCATTCAAATGATACATTTTCAGACTTTTGTCTGCCTTGCAGGTAGACAGGACTCAAGTTCTCAGCCTGCTAATGTAAAGAAATACAACAGGATCTTTGAAAAGGCAGGAGAAAAATGAAATTTGGCAGACAGATGCAGCAAGGGGTGCTGAGCCCTTCAGTGTCAGTGGGCTGCTGCTTCCAGAAATGTCAAGCCTTCATTCTCTATTGGATTCAAGTGGATATTGTTGCTCACCAGAACAGCAAATCTTCAGTGTCATTTGAAAGATAAAAAGTGCTCTTACCTTGGGGACTTTGCAAGAATTTTGTTCCAGTCAAACACAATTATTTCAGTGTGTTTTTCATAGTTATTCCAGATTCCCATTTGCAGCAGCAAATAAGACTTTCTGCATCTCAGAATTTTTCCTTCACTTTGGGGACCTAAAAAGAAAGCCATATTACACTGCAATTAACGTCTGGAATGGTGCTGTAAAATACATCTCTGCAACCAAAATCATTGATTCACAGTGCCATCTACAGTGCAGTCCAGGGCAGAAGGCAGCAGTTGTATTGCTCTGTTCTTCCCAAGAAAGCAGAGAAATTGTGGTAAGGCAGCTCTGAATTATCACCACGTTAACTAAAGGCAGAGTTCGCTGTACTAGGAATTACAAACAGAACATGCACCTTGCTGGGGCTTTCTATCCATGTGCCCTCTCGCCACCCAACTGCTGTGAAAGCTGTAAGGTCTAAGACTCCACCACAGCACAAACACATTTCCACGTGATTACAACGAAGCCTCCAACAGCATGAACCAGAGATTATCAGAGAAAGGGGGGGGTGGAAAATCTTTCATTGTCTTCATAAAGGTTTGGCCAAGGCCCTGGGGCGTGGCTGCCTCGGGAGCAGAGGGTCACATCCCCAGCAGGGTGCCTGTGTGATCAGTGCATTGCTGCACTCTCTGACACTTCTGTCCCCCTTGCTTCCAGCATCACCTCTCACACCCGGCCCACCTATACTCAGAAGTTACACTCTGAAATCATTACAGAGACCCTTTTGCAGCAGTACTGACACGTTCCACAGAACAACGAGCTCAAACACTCCCTTTTACAGACATTCCAGTCTCTTTGCTTTTGTTGTTTATATTTGTTCCCTCACTTCTATCCCTGGGCACAACTTGACCTTCTGCTATTGAAAGCACAACACAGTGCAATTTGTGACAGTAATAATAATGTGGTCTTCACTATGGGGAGATGACAATCACCTTTTCTCATCTTCACCACCACTCTTTCAATTTCACTCTTCTTTTGATCAATTAGAAATCTGTTTTTCAAGAAACACAAAATTACACCACGACATTGGAGGGCAAATCATCTCTGGGGTCATAAAAGCATGGAGGCAGACACTTCTCAGAAGCTCAGGACAAGGAAAAGCCCGTGACTCAACACGCTCGTAGAATCACAGAATGCTTTGGGATGGAAGGGACTTTAAAGATCATCTCATTCCAACCCCCTGCCACGGGCAGGGACACCTTCCACTAGACCAGGTTGCTCAAAGCCCCATCCAGTTTGGCCTTAACAGCTCCTTTTTGTTCAGAATGCCATGGAAAAAATAGAGTAATTGCTGGAATTAAAGAGGTACCAGGCCAGCAAACTATAATTAATCACATTTTACTCTCTCTTCACTTTCCAATGTGGAGTTTCAGAGTGAGCCAAAATCACAACACAACAGTTCTAATTAAAACAAAATGTGGACAAAGAGATGTCTTAAGACAAAGCACTACCACCCTGTATTAATCCTTTCTTCCACAAATACACATAAAACAAAAAATAAAAACAAAAAAACATTGTGCCTCAAAAGGCCTATTGAGAAGAAGCAAACAAAGACGCTTTTCAATATAGCATTGACTGACTGAAATGGTTATGTAGTACATTTTTACCCATTTCATAATAGGACAGGTAGATAAATATATTCTTACAGTGCTCTTGCAGAAATCAATACTGCAATACTCTAACCTGGGTTTTAGTGCTTATCTGTTCCATAATTTTTATTAGAGAGGAAAATAAAACCCTGTGTAGACGCACCTAGAGGTAAACACTAACGTTGCTGAAACCTGTTCTGTAAACACATGTTAAACATTTGTAAAAGGCAAGGAAATATTGATTATTCTGACTCATTCTAATTAAATGGAAGCAGCAAAAGTGAGAGATGATACAGCCACCAGCATATCTTGGGGCTTTCTGATGCCTCCCAGGCAGAGATATTTCTTTAAAAAATAGTGTTGTTTGAGAGGAGATTAAGGCAAACTCCTGAAACCAACTTCAGGTGGTTTATGTCAGTAAAGGAGACAGGTCAGAACAGAAGCAAGAGGCTCATTTGGTTCATAAGGGTAAAAGGAATTCCAGGTTTTTCATGGCAAAGCCATGTTTTGTGTGTATTTTGTGAACAGTGGGAAGAGGGAATGGGAGAGGGGAAGGGCTCCAATCTCAGCATTTACACCTGGGCTGGCCATGAAGCTCCTGCTTTGCACAAGTCACCCTGGAGGCTACACAACTCCCCTGTGTCAGTATTTAGGGCACCCACACGCCCAAAACAAAAACTATGAGTTCTGGGACCTGAAAGGAATTGCCATGGTCAGATCTGCTGTGCCTCAGCCTCAGCACAGCCTGTTCTCTGTGCCTCTGCACTTCAGTAAAATCAGTATAAACAGCATTTCCCTATGCCAGAGAAGTGTTTCAAGAACAGAAACAATAAAGGACTAAAGTTATTTGAAAACTGCATGGATGCTGTATAATTCCGTTGACAGTTGGAATAAGATAGCATTTTAAATTAGGTGCACTTCCTACCAATATTTACATGTTGTAAAATGCTTCTTAAGGCCACTTTCTGTAAAGATAAATTACTAAACCATTTTATGCAATCTTTCATAATAAGCTATTAAATAATTTAGAAAACCTCCCTCCTTTAAATATTTAAAAGGCCTTAATTTCTCCATTCTCAGTAATTCCTCACTTATAACACAACAGTGCATCCCCCAAGAGACTCCTCTTCTCTGTGAAGCAATGGGTGAGAGAGGAAAGCAGTTTGGGGGCCATGTACTGTACAGGGGGATTTGCCAGCCTGAGCTTAACCCCACTGTAAGCCTGGTTAAAATCTTACCTCCTACTGAATAAGAGAACAAGAGAAAACAGAGCAACATCTGCCATTTCTTAGAAGAGGAGAGGAAAAAAAGATCTAGTCTGGTCACTGCATGTATTTGAAAAGTGCTGCTAATTGAGTTTGAGGGGAACCAGAGACACACAAAAAAAAGAAAAAAAAATCAAGGAAGGAGTAAGAGTGAACAACTTCTTGGCCGTACCCCCCGCTGCAAACTGGCTGACACAGAGCTCCATTTCAGGGCTAAACCTCTATAAACAGGGCAGGAGTTCAGTGATAGGACTTGAAGGGGGCTTGTAAAAAAAGAGGGAGAGCAACTTTTTACACAGGCAGACAGGGATAGGACAAGGAGGGATGCTTTCAAACTAAAAGTGGAGAGATTTAGACCAGGTGTTAATGTAGCTGTGGCTGCCCCGTCCCTGGAAGTGTCCAAGGTGAGATTGGACAGGGCTTGGAGCAGCCTGGTCTGGCGGGAGGTGTCCCTGCCCCGAACGAGGGGTGGAACTGGATGACCTTTCAAGTCCCTTCCATTCCTCAGCATTCTGGGATGATGTTACCCCTCGGCCCGCTGCAGCTTTCGGGGCCTGAGCGGATCGTTATCCCGGTCCCAGGGTCGCCATCCCGGTTCCAGGGTCCCTATCCCGGTCCCAGGGTCGCTATCCCGGTCCCAGGAACGCTATCCCTGTCCCAGGATCGCTATCCCTGTCCCAGGATCGCTATCCTGGGATGCAGAATCGCTATCCCGGTCCCGGGATCGCTATCCCGGTCCCAGGGTCGCTATCCCGGTCCCGGGATCGTTATCCCGGTCCCGGGATCGCTATCCCGGTC